>CM071147.1:747500-1347500 GCA_036417725.1 Clanis bilineata | reverse complement strand
ATTATAAATGAATAAAAAAAATAATAATAGTAGCATTCAATTAAATATGTTAATACTGTACTTATATAATCACATTGTCTTTAATTTAATTATATTCTTGTCAGCATTTTTGTAATTATGGTCGTGCAAAAAAATTACATTACATCTAGAGTGAATGGTAAATCTTATTTATTCATTTATTTATTTGTATATTAAATAAATAAATAAGATTTACCATTCACTCTAGATGTAATGTAAATTTTTTGCACGACCATAATTTACAAAAATGCTGGCAAGAATACAATTAAATGAAATAAATAAATTAATGGTAAATCAATAGTCTTAATTAAATTGTAGTTATTAAATATGAGCACAAGCTCCTGAAAGGGCGAACAAATCAAGTTTCAAATTATCATTGGTGTTGTCTTCTCTGTGAAAACCGAGCTTAAATCGTTTAATAAACTGTAAAAGAACACATTTAACAATAAATTTATCTGACAAAGAATTATCGGAAACATCTCGACGGCTAGGTCTTTCAAACGTTCACTCTCTTCTATGCAGAGGGCGTTGAGTGCCGCCGTGTGACCATTCTATGTAGACCTCCCACCTCCTCACATTGTAAAACATCTATACTGAAGAGTGCAGAGGACGAGGGTCATGGAACACTGGTGCGATTCACAAAAGACTTAGAGCAACAATGGACACTAGCTGTACGGAGGAGTTCTTTAAAAATATGTTTTCAGTGCACGGTTTAGTGTAAAATCGCTGTGTACTTCGGATTTAAAAAGTTTTATATCCCTTTGTGAGGTTGTTACACTGTTTATTTCAAAGGACATATTTATATAATACTAGCTGCATCCCGACTCCGTTCGTGTGGTTTGTTGACCAAGGTACGGTGGCGGGGTGGTATTTCGGTACGACTACGGTTTTGAGGTCTCGGGTTCGATCCCCGGGTCGGGCAAAGTGATATTGGATTTTTCCATGTTAGCCCGGAGTCAGGAATTTGTGCCCGATATGGCGATAGGCTCGCCCCCTATGACATCTGGGACGGAACTAAGCTCGCGCGAAATGTGGGTGTTCTAGTTCGCTAGTGCGCCTCTGCCTACCCCTTCGGGGATACAGGCGTGAGCTTATGTTATGTTATGTGGTACCTCACGTGCGCCGTACATTAATAGGGGATTAAAATTAGCCTATGTGCTTTTTCAGACTATATCTCTGTGTCCAATTTATCCAGATTCGTTTAGCCGTTCTGGCGTTATTGACTAACAAACATTGATCCAAACTTTTGAATCAAGATTTTTGCACCCGATCTCACTTTATTACTTTCACACATTATTTTTCATTTTTACACATTCTTTTCTATATTATTTTGTGCACCTGCCTTGTTTTTTCTCTGCACCATCCAAAGGTTGACTGGTAGAGAATGCCTCAGGCATTAAGTCCGCCAGTACACATCATAAAGTGTTTTAAATAAAATAAAAGAAAATACGTTATCGTGCATATCACATATCTAATAACATAACATAACATAAGCTCACGCCTGTATCCCCGAAGGGGTAGGCAGAGGCGCACTAGCGAACTAGAACACCCACATTTCGCTGAGCTTAGTTCCGTCCCAGATGTGATAGGGGGCGAGCCTATCGCCATATCGGGCACAAATTCCAGACTCCGGGCTGATATGGAAAAATCCAATATCACTTTGCCCGACTCGGGGATCGAACCCGAGACCTCAGAACCGTAGTCGTACCGAAATACCACCACGCCACCGAGGCAGTCATAATATCTAATATACATATCTAATTATGATGAAAAATGCGCCATAGTAATCATTTAGGCATTACATTTCGTTTTTTCATAGGTAATTTATGTCAAGTAAAAGACCAGCAAAATTCTGACGACCGATTGAGGGACACAATGAGAAATCCACCAATATTTACTAGTAATTCTGTTACAATAATATTTAAAAGCATATTCCATTTGCCAATATCAATTGTAGTCCCGCAACATACATCACCGCAGTGTGTAAAGCCACATCGTCAACGCTCGGCGGTCAGTAAGCAATGTATATCGTATTAGAGGCGATCAATCAAGAGCCATGTGCGCCTGAAACGTACTGATAGCCTGCCCTGCCGACCGTCCTGCCAGCCCTGCCAACCATCCTGCCGTCCGTCTTGTTATGTAGGCCACAGCTTTGCATTAATGTGGCTTCTACAGAACTATTATGTTAAGGATAACGATAGCTCTGCAGGGCGTCTTGTTTCCATTATGATGTTATAACCTAGTGTTACGAATTCGGATAATTGTTGTGATTTAGTACACGATATTGAAGGGTAGTATGTTAATTATATTTATATTAACTACCCTCCAAGTAATTCATAATATTTGTGGAAGGTATATCTTTATTAACTAAAGCAAAAGGTATAAAAGAGCGGGAGCTATCGTTATTGAGTTAGTCTCCCTTTGGAGCTCGAAGTGTACACAACTAGTTTGAGATATACAGTAAAGTTGTGTAGCGAATATAGTGCATATAAGAGGCGCGTTTTAACTAAGTCTTTTACATATCAGAAGCGGGATCGGCTTTAAAAGCCTATCATCGCCCACAAAATTACCGTGTGCCCCGAAATTGTGGCAATCGATTTATATTTAGTGGTAGTGCTACATTATGGGTACCGTGTTTTTCGACGATGAAGGTCCTCAGATTTATTGAAGAGCCATGTTGTGCTCTGATTAATTGAAGAGCCATGTTGTGCTCTGATTAATTGAAGAGCCATGTAGTGCTCTGATTAATTGAAGAGCCATGTTGTGCTCTGATTAATTGAAGAGCCATGTTGTGCTCTGATTAATTGAAGAGCCATGTTGTGCTCTGATTAATTGAAGAGCCATGTTGTGCTCTGATTAATTGAAGAGCCATGTTGTGCTCTGATTAATCGAAGAGCCATGTTGTGCTCTGATTGATTGAAGAGCCATGTTGTGCTCTGATTCATTGAAGAGCCATGGTGTGCTCTGATTAATTGAAGAGCCAGGTTGTGCTCCGATTTATTGATGAGCCATGTTGTGCTCTGATTTATTGAAGAGCCATGTAGGTGAGCTCAGATTTATTGAGTCATGTAGTGAAGAGCCATGTATGTGAGCTCAGATTTATTGAGCCATGTAGGTGAGCTCAGATTTATTGAGTCATGTAGTGAAGAGCCATGTATGTGAGCTCAGATGTATTGAGTCATATAGTAAAGAGCCATGTAGGTGAGCTCAGATTTATTGAAGAGCCATGTAGGTGAGCTCAGATTTATTGAGTCATGTAGTGAAGAGCCATGTATGTGAGCTCAGATTTATTGAGTCATGTAGTGAAGAGCCCTGTAGGTGAGCTCAGATTTATTGAAGTCATGTAGTGATCAGATTTATTGAAGAGCCATGTAGGTGAGCTCAGATTTATTGAGTCATGTAGTGAAGAGCCATGTATGTGAGCTCAGATTTATTGAGTCATGTAGTGAAGAGCCATGTAGGTGAGCTCAGATTTATTGAAGTCATGTAGTGATCAGATTTATTGAAGAGCCATGTAGGTGAGCTCAGATTTATTGATTCATGTAGTGAAGAGCCATGTAGGTGAGCTCAGATTTATTGAAGTCATGTAGTGATCAGATTTATTGAAGTCATGTAGCGATCAGATTTATAGAAGAGCCATGTAAGTGAGCTCAGATTTATTGAAGTCATGTAGAGATCAGATTTATAGAAGAGCCATGTAGGTGCGCTCAGATTTATTGAGGTCGTGTAGTGATCAGATTTATAGAGGAGCCATGTAGGTGAGCTCAGATTTATTGGTCATGTAGAGATCAGATTTATAGAAGAGCCATGTAGGTGCGCTCAGATTTATTGAGGTCGTGTAGTGATCAGATTTATAGAAGAGCCATGTAGGTGTGCTCAAATTTATTGAAGAGTCATGTAGTGATCAGATTTATAGAACGGCCATGTAGGTGCGCTCAGATTTTATAGAAGAGCCATGTAGGTGCGCTCAGATTTATTGAAGAGCCATGTAGGTGCGCTCAGATTTATTGAAGAGCCATGTAGGTGCGCTCAGATTTATTGAAGAGCCATGTAGGTGCGCTCAGATTTATTGAAGAGCCATGTAGGTGCGCTCAGATTTATTGAAGAGCCATGTAGGTGCGCTCAGATTAATAGAAGAGTTATGTAGTGAAGAGCCATGTAGGTGTGCTCAGATTTATTGAAGAGTTATGTAGTGAAGAGCCATGTAGGTGTGCTCAGAGTTATTGAAGAGCCATGTAGGTGTGCTCAGATTTATTGAAGAGTTATGTAGTGAAGAGCCATGTAGGTGTGCTCAGAGTTATTGAAGAGCCATGTAGGTGTGCTCAGATTTATTGAAGAGACATGTAGTGAAGAGCCATGTAGGTGTGCTCAGAGTTATTGAAGAGCCATGTAGGTGTGCTCAGATTTATTGAAGAGACATGTAGTGAAGAGCCATGTAGGTGTGCTCAGATTTATTGAAAAGCCATGTAGGTGTGCTCGGATTTATTGAAGAGTCATATAGTGATGAGCCATGTAGGTGGGCTCAGATTTATTCAAGAGTTATATAGTGATGAGCCATGTAGGTGTGCTCCAGATTTATTGAAGAGTCAGGTAGTGGAGAGCCATGTAGGTGAGCTCAGATTTATTGGAGAGTCATGTTGTGATCAGATTTATAGAAGGGCCATGTAGGTGCGCTCAGATTTATTCAAGAGCCATGTTGTGCTCCGATTTATTGAAGAGCTTTGTGGTGCTCAGATTTATTGAAGAGTCGTGTAGATGTGCTCAGATTTATTGAAGAGCCATGTAGATGTGCTCAGATTTATTGAATAGCCATGTAAGTGTGCTCAGATTTAAGAGCCATGTAAGTGTGCTCAAGATCCATGTAGTGTGATCAGATTTAAAGAAGAGCCATGTAGGTGAGCTCAGATGAGTCTTGTAGTGATCAGATTTATGGACGAGCCATGTAGGTGCGCTCAGATTTATTCAAGAGCCATGCAAGCGTGCTCAGATTTATTCAAGAACCATGCAGGTGTGCTCAGAGTTATTGAAGAGCTGTGAAGGTGTGCTCAAAATTATTGAAGAGCCATGCGGATGTGCTCAAAATTAAGAGCCATGCAGGCGTGCTCGAAATTATTCAAGAGCCATGTATGTGTGCTCTTTAGGTTTACTTGAATTAAGTCAGATCTAGATGATTGACTTGTTATATTATGTGCTTAGTGCTTGGCTTTAATCGAATGAACACACTAGTAGGGTGTTCAATTATGACCTTTGGTTAGTCTAGATATATCTAGAGCCTATGGCCTGAATAAAAACAGACGTGGTTGAAGTTAAATCACAAACTATTTCAGAAGTTGATATGGCGAAAAGACATTTGGCCGTAAGACTAATTTTAATAACGATGGTAAAAGTTAGAAATGACTTCCCAAGTTTACTGGGTCATATAAAATTACTAAATGTTTTACTTTTTCAAGATCCAAGAGTGTTATGATTACTTTATTGTGTGCGTAACTACTAATATAGTAGTGCGTGCTCCGGAGATAGCACGGTATCGGATGGCCGAATGTTACGAATTCGGATAATTGTTGTGATTTAGTACACGATATTGAAGGGTAGTATGTTAATTATATTTATATTAACTACCCTCCAAGTGATTCATAATATTTGTGGAAGGTATATCTTTATTAACTAAAGCAAAAGGTATAAAAGAGCGGGAGCTATCGTTATTGAGTTAGTCTCCCTTTGGAGCTCGAAGTGTACACAACTAGTTTGAGATATACAGTAAAGTTGTGTAGCGAATATAGTGCATATAAGAGGCGCGTTTTAACCAAGTCTTTTACACTAGTAAAAATCAAGTGGCAAAATTTCACTTGGCTAAAAAATATGTCAAGTTTTATTTAAAACATACATTATCTTTGAAACTACCTTCAAATTCAAATAATTTATTCTGCAAATAGGATATTTTATATCACTTTTTTTTATGACTGGCAAACGAGCAGATGGGTCACCTGATGGTAAGTGATCTATACCGCCCATAGATACCCAAGACACCAAAAAGAATTATGAGTGCATTGCCAAACTAAAAGGAGGAAATGGAGGGGGAAGGGAAAAGTGATTGGGAACGGGCCACCGGAAATCTTACTCACCGGACGAAACGCGACAGCAAGCTGCCACTTTACGTCGGTTTTCTGTGAGACAGTGGTATCAAACCGATCGAGCCGGCCCATTCGTGCTGTAGACGTTACTGTCTACAGCGTGGCTCTACCACACACCGTGTGCGAATTTTCTAATTTGCCCGTGACTAGATCCCAGAGGGAGTCGATGTCAGGCAGGCAGCCGGTTGTAAAAACTAAACCAAATCCTTTCTGCAACAGTATGTCTGCAGTATCAGGTGCTAGTGAAACTAAAACAGTTCTATGAAATATTTCAAGCTGCATTAAAAAGCAAAAACCCTCTACGTCAGTCACATTTCCTCGCACAAAACAGTCATATAATATGAACACCAAACCCCAAAAACTATTTCATAATAATTGTTGTTGCCCCGAAAAGAAGAAGAAGAGAAGTTGTTGAAGAGCCTATATCTACCTCAAAGGCCGGCAACGCATCCATGATTCCCCTGGTATTGTGGATGTTTATGGGCGGCGGTGATCACTTAACATCAGGTGACCCACTTGCTCGTTTGCCCCCTCTTCTAAAAAAAAAAAAAAAATAACATAACATAACATAAGTACAATTACAGAGGGTAATAGCGCACGCGTTTTCATTACGCAATCTGTGCCCGGACTCCGGGACTGTCGAATTATCCCGGCGGAGTTAACGGTCGTGAAACTGTCCCGGACCTTTGGCCCACATGCCGGGAACAACCGACAAATGCTTATTATCTCTCGCCACAAGTGTATTGCCTGTAATAAACACGTTGACATCTTTGCGCCTATTTCGTAATTGTGTATTGTGTACATGGACGTATAATTAACGGAGCGCAACATTGAAAGTGAAGCAGGATTTTTGGCCCATTCGAGCAACACGTAATGGCGGCGACTGATCGAATGTGCCGAAAACTCTGCTTCACTTTTAATGTTCCTAGCGCTCAGTCCATATTTTTAAACGTCCGTGATTGTGTAATTGGTTTTATGCTAACAGTATTGTAATGCTATTTTATAAGCTATCACAATAAAGTAGGAGTTTTTCAATATATCACAGGTGTTCCCGTAGCGCTATGATATGTCCTTTTCGACTGACATCCATAAAGGAGAAGGTCCTCAATTAGTCTATATTTTTTATGTATATATCTACGCCAAATGTGGACCGATTTTCAAACATTTTGAGTTCGATAAAGTATTGGCAGCATACGGTCGGTTTGTTTTTTACGTCCACAAGTACGTTATATTACATTTGATAGAAATCTCATGTTTGTGACCATCGTTGATATAAACCGATCATTTGCAATACTGTGGGGAATATAGTCGTCCGAAATGTGTGTACACACGAAGCGGTTTTGCGTACGGACACGCTTGAGAAAAAAATAATCACAAGTTTAAAAACTTAACCGACCATCTTCAAAATCTATCGAGACCAAATTATATTAGACAATCTTTAAAATAAAATCCATTAGAAAAAAAAACAATCTTAAAAAATCGGGCCACATTTTACGAAGATACATAAAAAATACAGACGAAATGATTCTTCCTTTTAGGCCCGTCGATAAATACACCTAACAGGCACAAACAGCAGGGCTTGACGAGAGGCAGGCAGCCGTTTGTCAATTCTAAAGCCGAATCCGTTCTGCTACGCTTAAAAAATGTGTTAAACTGTACCCCCATTATTATGAAATGACGGCACGTTGAGGAAGCTCTTCTCTCTCAACTTTCACATTAAATCCTGACCCTACAGTAAGAGATGACTATTGGATCAGAAATAAAAAGAAACCCTGACCCGAAACAAATATTTGTGGGTCACACAATTTCTGTCGGTGCGAAGATCGTACAAAGCAGTTCGAGAAAACTGTGGAGTCACGACTATAAATATATATAAATGTGTAACTGATGGGTGTATTTATTTCATTAGTACATATTGTCGTAGCATTTACCTACAATAAAATAAATAAAAAAATATTAGACCTGTAATATTACTGTCCCACTGCTGGGCATGAGGCTCTTCTATTAACGAGAGGGGTTACTATAAAACATATATAATTGAACAAAGTTCTTATACTTGATCCGAGTATAAAAATTTATCAATTTAGTTTAATTTTTTACTACAGCAATCAATATCGCATTTTATAGCCGTGTGTTTTCACCCAAAAGTCCGTCGAGCCCTAAGGGGGCTGTGAAAAAAAAGGGGCTTGTTATTTCTACCCGGGGTTGGCTGCCCACTGCCCACTACCCACTCGTAACGTCTGACAACGGAAAACACATTACCCTCCTTCCGAGGGAGTCGGTTAAGAATAGTGTACCTTCATGCCATGTATGTTATTAAGAAGAAACTTTTAGGGAAGTTGTGAAATAATTCAATGAACATGAGAAATATTCGATAAGTATAAGTGGTTTGAATTTTGCAGTAGATATGGTGTGGTGGGAATATTTTCATCTCGTGGGCGGAGAGGTCATGACTCAGTTATTATTTGTGTTGAAATGAATTGATTATAAGGAATCTGCGTCATCGTTCAGCGACACGATGTCTATATGTCGTCATATTAATGAAAGGACGAGGATGAACCAGTCATGTCAATAAAATTCAAATCTTTCACATAATTCTATGCTTGATTAAATTATTTGATGCTACATAGTCGCCTTCTTTTCTAGGGGCAGCGTTAATGGGCTATGGACCGGAAGGTTCTGGATTCAAATCCATAAAACATCGCGTTCCATGACATGTTATTTGAATACCACGTCATGCAACGCGATGTTTTAACACGATTAACCGGAATTGGTTCCTCCGGAATGGATTGACGTCTGACGTGGCGGCCAGTCTAAAAACCTATGCCTAAACAGCATTTAGATCGTTCTTTGCACGATACCTACGTTAAAGCCAACATAAACTGATGATCTCTACTGCATTTAATGTAATTCAGATCTTTAAGAAAATTATTCATTTGTATTTGACTGCCTCGGTGGCATGGTGGTATTTCGGTACGACTACGGTTCTGAGGTCTCGGGTTCGATCCCCGGGTCGGGCAATGTGATATCGGATTTTTCCATATCAGTCCGAAGTCTGGAATTTGTGCCCGATATGGCGATAGGCTCGCCCCCTATCACATCTGGGACGGAATTATGCTCGGCGAAATGTGGGTGTTCTAGTTCGCTAGTGCGCCTCTGCCTACCCCTTCGGGGATACAGGCGTGAGCTTATGTTTATGTTTTATGTTGTAGTACGGTACGGTGATTAGACTATATATTGGCGTACATTTGCGCCTTACAAAATGGCTCCCAAGAGCTCTCTTTACATTGCATTGTGTTGTCGAAATATTGGCTGCAAAAGAAAACAATAAAGACACGGCTCGAAAAGAGTACATCAAATAAATCTTACCGTAGTTCGTAGTCCCTTCATAAACAAAGGCGAGTAATATGAGTGCGGTCCCCGGGGACGACTGTGTGCAAACAAAACAGGCTGCACTCCAGTCGAATATTCGGCGAAATTGCCCGCTCAGGCCGTAGCACGAACCTTCGGCTATCGATCTCGAATCGAAGTACTGTTACAATCATACGAAACCATCAATAGCATAGTTTCTGCCTTTCTTAACACTTTGTCTAGCAGAGTGCGTGATTATGTACTTTATACTTTCATCATCATCATCATCAGCCATAGGACGTCCACTGCTGAACATAGGCCTCCCCCAAAGATTTCCAGATCGACCTGTTGGAAGCGGCCTGCATGCAGCGACTTCCTGCAACCTTTATCGACCTTTTTCCTGGTACCTTTACTTTATGATCCTTAAAACATTAAGAGGGTTACCTTTAAATCTAGTTTTTGTCGATGAGCACAGGTAGAAGAAAAAATATCATGACTGACCGAGCATCACTTCGTAGGTGTCGTAAAATGCGTGTTTATTTTCTTTTGATTCTAGCTTACAGGAGTGACAATACCAGGTATTAGCGGTATAGTCTTGTAAACTCATGTCATGAGTGTGTGGCCTGCTATTCGAAAACGTATTCGATAGGTACCCGCCCAAGGACCGTTGTACATGTATTGGGGCAAGACAGTCGTGGCAGTTGATTTTCTTTTATACGCGGGTGATGTACTTAGTACTTGGAGTGGGGGACAGATGTACGCACTATGTCAGAATCCTGCCACCAGTCTACACTTCTAACACATCAATCGACCGTCACGCGACCAATCCGTGAAACCCACGAATGTATGTAACTTGAGGACATTCCTGCGGCCTGAGCAGGACAATTTCTGACAACCGTAAATGTATTCGAACTCGATGTGCGTCTATGAAATTTGTATGAAATATTAACCAAACGTCATCAGTGCGCAGCGAACTCGAATAGGTACATTTACATTAGTTTTTCGTGCTCGGGCTACTGCTAATTGAACGTAAACATCAAGAAGTTGTGTTAGGTTGGCGAGTTTAAGTATGATTGATGCAAACGGGTGAGTGCTGCATCACCGTCCGCTCTTTGTTCCACCGTTTCTTTGAACTGCTTTAATAGGACGAGTGCCAGTCATCCAGTTTGTGTTTGGAGGCTACTCCGTCGTTCGACCCGGGTTTGCTTCAGGATTATAAGAAATTTGGTACCAGTGATAGAACTTTATATGCATAAACTTTATTTTACCGGCGGCGGTGTTGTATTGTGGCGTACTTTAGTTGCCCATTGCATCAGTCTAGGTAGTCATGCTCACTTAAGGTCTATGCTTGTGGCGGCGTCGTGTGCCGGGTCGATCACTTCCCTGCAACGTGGTTGAGGAGGTCGATGGCTGGCACATGCGTCATACTCGTGAACGGGTGCTGCTTGTGGAGACTGGTCTGCCTGGACTGTTTTATTTCCCTTGTGTCAATTCAACTTGCCGTGGCTGCGGGGGTCGCTCAGTGTATCTTGTATGTTACTTTGTCCTATATTATTAGATGTCCTATACTATTGTTATCATGGTTTAGCTGCTCTAATTCAAGCTCTTTCTGTATCTGGTGCTGTACTTTATTAGTAGCTGACTGTAAATTGGTGTTAAAAAGAGCAACGTCAGAGTTTCTTGCCCGTTCTTCTCTGGCGAAACAGCCTTCCGAACAGGCGGTAGAGTTAAAATTTGACGGAATCTAAATAATGTTTGAACATTTCATGGATTCAATAAATGATTTTGATTTTGATTTTTTTTGATTATTCTAGAATACTTGGCCGTAACAGTTTAAGGTCGCTTTATATCGTTTAAGGCCCCCTTATCTAATGATTTCTTAGGTTTACGCGAATGTTATACATTGAAATGAAACTTGTTTTTACGGATTTTATCGCAATTTATCTGTTAAAATTGTGTAGCGAAAATCAATGAAAGAAGCCGTTACAATTGAGTAGTGTTTGACCATTCGAGCGATAGGGTTTAAAGTAAAATAAATGGTAGAGATCATGTGATTTATACTTTTTTTTACTCTTTTATAGTTTATCGAAGTACTTTCCTCATAATTTAGCAACGTAGCTATCTTTAGCAAGGATATTCATAGCCAATGGCCCTAATTACTCGTTTGCACCTATAACATCAAAGGCATACTTAAGGCACAGATTAATTCTTACTGAGTACCTAATACGCTTCAAGTAACTTTACAATTGAAATATTGGTGGTACAAATTTACAACTATTGTATATTTTCGTATGTATAAGAGATTGGAACCATAAGATTTTTTTAAGAGCGACTTGCAGTGCTCTTACTTAATGTAGAGTACCTATACTCGATTTATCCTACAGCTCACTTCTATCTTTAAAATCAAGATTTATAATTAGAGATTTATCGTGTAGCTGCAAGTGGCCCTAAGCAGAGTAACAAACAAACAAACAAACAAACAAAACAAATTATTTATATCACACAAACACAATTGCAATGCGTCCTAAATTTTAAGTGGTGTAAATATTAATATCAATGAAATCAAATCAAAATATTTATTGAATCTATAAAATGTTAAACATCAATTAGATTCCGTCAAATTTAATTCTACCGCCTGTTCGGAAGGCTGTTTCGCCAAAGAAGAACGGGCAAGAAACTCTGGCGTTGCTCATTTTAACACCAATTTACAGTCAGTTACTAATACAATATAGCAACAGATGCAGAAAGAATTCCTTAAATTGAAGCAGCTAATAATTTTATAACTGATTTGTATGCAACGTTCAATAGTTTTAATTTTTGCGTACGCTATTTTGTTCGTAAATTTTGATATTTGGCTAATGATGTAAGGAATAAACACTAAGGGCCTTGCAGCTCCACGAAAAATCTCTAATTATACCAAATCTTGATTTAAAGTAACCTGTAGGCTAAATCAAGTTTAGTTAACTCTACATTAGCAAGTTGTCCTTACACAAGCATCATAATATAAATAGCGGTACATAAATAAATAGAAAGGGGACACTGGCTCAGGCTCTCGGCAATCTATCTGAACGTGGTGGTTCGTGTAATGATATAATTTGGTACTAATGACTCGTAATAAATTATAATTATTCTCCACAAGCCGACTGTAAATGCGTGTAATTGTCCGTTAAACAGCATTCCAGGAGCACCTTGTTGGTTCTCAAAGACTTTGTAACGATGTCTATGACTTTGTAATCTTGATGTCGTAGTGGCAAACATCTTTATGATTCGAGCAGGTAATAATCACAAGTTTAAAAACTTTACGGACTAACTTCAAATCCGATCGTGGCCAAATTTATATGGGACCACCCTTTAAATAAGCTCTGTCGAACACAAAAAGAATTTTGAAAATCGGTCCACATTTGGCGGAGATATCGAGTAACATACATAAAAAAAACGACGAATTGAGGACCTCCTCCTTTTGTGGAAATCGGTCGAAAATCGGTCCACATTTGGTGGAGATATCGCGTAACATGCATAAAAATACTGACGAATTGAGGACCTTTTCCTTTTTGGGAGTCGGACGATTATATTAGTAGAGGAGGCTCCTGCCCAGCAGTGGGACAGTAATATTACAGGACTAATATTATTTAATGTAAAATACTTTCAATCAATTAAATAATTTTTTGAAACCATAAATTGTTAAACATCATTTGGATTCCATCAAAATTTTACTCTGCCTACTGTTTTCTTAAGTTTACGCGAATATTATACATTGAAATAAAACTATTCTTACGGATTCTATCACGATTAGGTTTTAATTATTATTCCCGACGTTTCGAAGGCTTTGCAGTCTTCGTTATCACTGACCCATGACAACCTAATCGTGATAGAATCCGTAAGAATAGTTTTATTTTACTCTGCCGTCAGTTCGGAAATCTGATTCACCAGAGAAGAAATGTCACATAGAGGTGGAGAGGAGGAGAGGAAGTCGCTAGTTCGACGAAAACCTTTGATTTGTTTAGCAATGGGCCTTTTGTGGATGATGAAGTCGATGTTGAATGTCATTCATTGTGACAGCGTATACAGGCTAGCCAGGTGATCCTTGATTCAAATCCCAGATTAGGTAGCGCGGTTTTTCTAACAGGATTTTCCTAAGACGGGATCCTCCAGAGGAAGAGCAATTCTTGTTGGTAAAAAAGTTCATTGTGCCGACCCCACATTCAAGTGTTATTAAAACAGGTATATGATGAATAATCTCACCGTTTATGAACCATTTTTATATGCATTTGAATTTGTCCCATTCCAACAGCCCAAATACTGCCCTGAATGAAAACACTCCCAGTGATTACAAGATCTTCATCAAAACAACCGACTGTCCTCACAACTTACCAAATTATTTGCTCTTAAATACTTAATACAAAGTGCAAATAAATCTCCAATATGAATTAATACTATATATTTGAGTCTCTGGAACTTTCAGTCTAAATACGAAACCCAACAGCAATAGTAATTATAAGTAAACTTATAATTCACAGTTTATTATCGTCTACGTCCTTTACAACTTTATCAATAACACTAGCTTTCATTCGGTCCATATTTCCCTGTGCTAAGTTATGAAGGTATTTAAGTGGCAGAGTACATTTACCTGGCGTTTTAACGATGTCATCTAGTAATATGAAGCAGGCACAGTGCACGGTATCATTCTTGTCCACGAAGGACATATAAATAGCTCTGAATGGTTCGTATTGTGCTCGCAGATTTACGATGGGCTCGCGAGCTCTCTAATGCAGCATACAATTGCTAGATGCGATAAGTGCTAAGCTTTTTGTGGTGTTGATATTGTCTATTAGGAATACATAATATAACCTAACTAACTATGGCTCGTGACTTCGCTCGCGTGGGTTTCCCACGAGAATCGTACATTCTTCCGCGATAAAAATTATCCTATATCACTCAGGAATAATGCAGCTTTCTACTGGTGAAAGAATGTTCAAAATTTGTAAAGTCAAGAGATTACTTCCTAAAAACAAACTCACAAACTTACAAACTTTAGTTCTTTATAATATTTGTATTTATTAAGAAAAATCTATTTACTATTTAGGTAACCGTTTTTCTTTCACCATTTTTTACGTATTTTGCAGGAAGGGTAATTAAGGTCCTTTGCAGACAAAATACCTAATATTTAAATCCGATTTCTTTCTTTTAAAACATCCAATGCACTTCTAAAGGTACCATGTAGACTTTAGAAATATTTACTAAGTATATGCTTGATTCTGCGGCTTTAAGCTTGCTGTATCCACCATCTTACTGCTTCTTCTTTACTCGGTCTTAACCATCTAAGCCGGTATCATGTTTTGTAGCGTCCACCAAATCATCTCTTTTTATTCCGTCTGCGTGATCATGTCCCTGGCAAAAAGCTTCACTAGCTCTGTATTAGACGCAATTAGATGGCTATTCTACATTCTCTATGGCTGCAGTAAGGACTATCTGTAGAATATCATTTATTTAGCTGAAAGAGAACAATGGCGCGAGCGGGCGCGGCAACAGAGCCCTGACAGCTTTAATGTTATTCAATTGTGCAATTTTATATTATTGATAAAGCTTTTATGCCGCATGTTAGTTTGTCTGTATTATGACTTTTTGAAATATTAAGTATAATTTCAGATGAGTTTTTGAGTGGTAGAGCCACGCTGTAGACAGTTTGAGTGGTAGAGCCACGCTGTAGACAGTAACGTCTACAGCACGAATGGGCCGGCTCGACCGGTTAGATACCCCTGTCTCACAGAAAACCGACGTAAAGTGGCGGCTTGCTGTCGCGTTTCGTTCGGTGAGTGAGATTTCCGGTGGCCCATTTCCCCCCACCCTTTCCCTCCCCTTTCATTCCCTCCTTTTAGGTTGGCAACGCAGTCATGATTCTTTTTGTGTCATGTGTGTCTATGGGCGGTGGAGATCACTTACCATCAGGTGACCCATCTGTTCATTTGCCAATCTCTGCAATAAAAAAAAAAAAAAAAAAAAGCTATACTATTATCTTTCGGAATCGACGCGGAGCCCAGATTTTCATTGAAATTGAATTGCTTCTTTTCTTAAATCGCTTTTTTCTTTTAATTTTAAATCCTCATTTATTTTTATGTCAATAACCAAAGTTACCTAATACAACTTGGCGCCGCTTGATGACAAAAGATCTCAGATGACATTTGAAATTTTTCATCAGCGGCCCTAGCAGGAATATTTTTGACAATTCAATACAAATGTCATAGTCCCGCATCGAGCAGGATACGAATTTGATTGTGAAAAATATTCCTGCCAAGGCGACAGTAACGAGCCGTGTAAGCGAGAGGGACAAAACAAACTCAGCCCAATCCATTATAGTTTTCTTGAATTTTCCGCGTTAAACCACCATTATCGCGCGGGCATCGAACCTACGATCGGCGCAACGTAATCCCACAGCTGGTAATCCGGGTCGGTCGAACGACGCCCCTACTATGAATACTTGTAAAAGCATCGGCTCTTGCGTCTTTTATATGGGAGCCACGTTGAAGAGTTCTTGTCTTCAGAGTTCAGCCTTTGTCGCCTCCTTGATCTAGTGGCAGCATATGTGGGCTGTGGACCGGGAGGTCCTGGATTCGATTCCCAGGTCGGGCAAAGCGAATTTTCTAATTTAATTTGTCCGAGACAGGTTCCTTCAGATGGGGTTGACGTCAGGCAGTAAGCCGGGCAGGCAGCACGAATGGGCTCCTGTCGTTTGATACGACTGTCCTACAGACAGTAAAGTGGCAGCTCACTTTCGCGTTTCGTTCGGTGAGCGAGATTTCCGGTGGCCCAATTACCCCCCTCCCTTTCCCAATCCCTATTTCCCTCCTTTCAGGTTGGCAACGCACCCCTGATTTTCTTGTCTTGAGTGTCTATGGGCAGTGGAGTTCACTTACCATCAACATCAAAAAAACTCGATTCGATGTCATAGCCGAACTTTGTAGCCGCCACCGAGGCAGTCTTATAGCAGTATTATTATAATTTTACTTGTACCGATTCCCATACAAAACAAACGAAGAACGATTATTATAATACTGCTATAAGAGGTGGTGGTGACCCTGCTGGTCTGTCTGGACTGTTTTGTTTGTTTGTTTCAGCTCAACTTGCCATGGCTATGGGGGTTGCTCAGTGTATCTTGTATGTTACTTTGTCATATATCCAATAATATCTATTGTGTAATATCATGGTTTATTTGATCTAATTTAAGGTTTTTCTGTATCTGTTTCTGTACTGTATTAGTAACTAACTGTAAATTGGTGTTAAAAAGAGCAACGTCAGAGTTTCTTGCCCGTTCTTCTCTGGCGAAACAGCGTTCCGAACAGGCGGTAGAGTTAAAATTTGACGGAATCTAAATGTTTGAACATTTTATGGATTCAATGAATATTTTGATTTGATTTGATTTAGAGTCTTTGGTAGGGGTGCCTCATGCCACCCGCGCCTCGTGTAGATATAAATCAATGGAATTAGTTTAGCTGATAACGAGCCTTCACCACAGCAGGGTTGACACCGATCACTTTCGAATTAAATACATCAGAGACAAGATAAAGTATTGGGATTAGATAGCTCTTCTACCTACCCTTACTCCAGGGGTCGGTTCACATTCAAACGTGTCGTATAAATAGAAAGGAATCGGTTTAGGTTTATGCCAATCTTCTCTAGGGGTTACAGTCCCGGGCAAATGATGAAAGAAAATCAATTTTATATAAACAAGGATTCCAACCCAGGATCTCCGGGTTTACGGCCAGTCCACTGTACACTGTACACTGTGTGTACACAGTACACTGCTATTAGACCAAGCAGGCGACTAAATATTGATTTGATTATACATGTATTTGTGAACAATAAATCTTATTATCTATAAATACCTTGCCAACTTTAGTAGCAGAAGATAAGACGTTTAGTGGAAACTGGAAACACATCGCTAATCTCGTCGAACGATAATTATCAGTGACCTCTTTTTAACAAATCACATGAAATAAATAAGTAAACAACTAGGTCAGTTTCGTTTTTTGACTGTTTTAGTACCAACACACTCCATAGAATACAATTAGGTAGTCTAGAGCTAAACTAGTTCAAGTGACAATTCTAAAATGTTCAGTAGCCTGAGCACGAAAAACTAATGTAAATGTAAATGATTTGATTATTTATCTCTTTACACAAAAAAAGTTTTAAAATAATTTCATCAAAGTATCGAAATATCAAACTATCTTTTCTTTGCTAATATTACGCGTTGGTAAAAAGGTCGAGATATCAACTTATCGAAAACTATTCTGGCGGAGAGGACAAAAGGAATATTCATTGCAAATTGAACGGCTGGCACAATAGCTTTGATCTTTGCTTAGTGTTGACGCTTTGTTTTGTATAAGAACAATGAGGAACATCATTGGTTGTTAGGTATTGTGATTTGCTTACTAGAAATGAGTGAAAAGAAAATTTGAGATCATCTTAAAATTACTGCGGAATAGTAAAGTGTCTAACTAGAAAATAGAGTTTTTTAAGTCAGACACATAACATAAGCTCACGCCTGTATCCCCGAAGGGGTAGGCAGAGGCGCACTAGCGAACTAGAACACCCACATTTCGCCGAGCTTAGTTCCGTCCCAGATGTGATAGGGGGCGAGCCTATCGCCATATCGGGCACAAATTCCAGACTCCGGGGTGATAAGGAAAAATCCAATATCACTTTGCCCGACCCGGGGATCAAACCCGAGACCTCAGAACCGTAGTCGTACCGAAATACCACCACGTCACCGAGGCAGTTTTAAGTCAGAGTCGTTTATTTTTCAAATACTCGTGTTGTAAACTATTAAGTAGAATACCTTGTTTATTGTATTATTAATGCTGGTGGTAGGATATTCGTATCCGACCGGATGGCGACCACCGTACACATGGTGCTAAAACCTGCCATAGTGACCAACACTCCGTGTGTGGTTTGCGTTCCAGGCTCAGCCAGTATATTTCCGGTTCTCTCGAGGGGCTTGCGGCATGACTTGATGGTTGGTTGAGACGGGTATGGGGGTATCCATGTATCTGCATCGGTTATACGCCTGTCTTGTCGCAAGCCCCTCGATTTGCTTCTTCACTCTTTGGTTTCGGAGTGTGAAGAAGCATAAATAGGCCGGCATGATTCTGGCGACCACTGACCTCAGTGTTTGTCAGTGGTCGCTAGTTTTTTTGGACTGCACCACGCTTACCATCTGGTGCAGTGTAGTCACTTTGCCGTGTCCGGTTAAAAAAAAATTATATAGTTGCCTTATTACCTAACTTTAAAACAATCACACATTATTCATCAACCAAATGTATAAGCTGAAGTCCATTTTTCTCCAGAAACTGTGGTTTATCCGCAACAATATAAACAGAGTCATGGCATAGTACAGAGTTGATTTTTCCAATTTTAAGCTTTGATACATTGTCTAATGAACCAAGACATCGAACCCCACACGTTCCGATTGTGAGACATGCTCCCGAGGGTTAGTTTAATGAGCGTCGAGACGTGATGAAACACAGGCTGTAATGAAATTAGCATGTACGGTTGTGAGACGCGTAAATACAAACACTGTTTCATTACATCTTCACTATTGATAGAGGTATCTCACTCAGTGTGAAAGCTATAGTGTCGCCTGTGCAAACTTTTTTGCAAAGCGCTCCAATACGCAAAATAATTCCTAAAGGAATCCTTTAATCCGCCTGATCACTTCTTTAGGAGGCCATAATTTAACTATTAGACTTCATATAACAAAAATGTTCTGTGTACACATCCATACCCTCTAGAAGTATAAATAAGCCTAATATGAACGAATTTCAGAACCTCATTTTTTTTGTTGCCCGCTACACGTGCAATGCCTCTATTTCTATTAACTTTTAAACAAGCAGTGTCCAATCAGTGACTTTTTTTATATGATACCGTATACAATTAACTATTTTAGAGATTTTTTTTATGACAAGAGGATAAAAATAAGTCATTAAGGGACGAAAATGCTATGTAAATCACAGATTCAACCACTTTTAGTACGTAAATCGCACTATATGAAATCGTATTATGAACATACGCGGCCGTGCCTCCCTCTGAACACACTGTACAATATAAATGTCGATATGTTTAATGAAATCAGTACGGCAGTCACGTGCTTTCACATTACACACGTTATTTGCTTAATTAGCAAGCGACGCCAGGATTATCTTCACGATAGCTGCTATTATAGCCGAAGTTATAGCATTTGATACGTTTTACCAATCACGGGGGGGTTACCACTCTTATAGCAATATTACTACAATCTTGCTTGTTCCGATTCCCGTACAACGTAGTAAGATTATAATAATACTGCTATAAGAGGTGGTGGTAACCCCCATGGAGGCGTTTTATGGTGGATTCCTTATGCCAAACATACATACATAGCCTCGCGTCTGTATCCCCAGGGATAGGCTTAGGCGTACTAGAGAACTAGAACACCTACATTTTTCTGAACTTATTTCCGTCCTAGATGTGATGGGGGTAGCCTATCGTCATATCAAGTACAAATTCTAGACTCCGGGCTGAACAGAGAAAATCCGATATCACTTTGACCTAAAAATGAAATTGAATGAAATGGGATGGAAAAAGGATTGGGCAAGGGAGGGGAGAAATGGACCACCGGAAATCTCACTCATCGAACGAAACGCGACAACAAGCTGCCACTTTACGTCGGTTTTCTGTGAGACAGTGGTATCAAACCGATCGAGCCGGCCCATTCGTGCTGTAAACGTTACTGTCTACAGCGTGGCTCTACCACACTAATTGTGTGTGTGTGTGTGTGTTCCAATACACATTCATTAAGAACTAAGGGTACAGAATCAGGGTCCTGAACAAAAGAAAGACTAAGATTAACTCCTTAACTACACATGTTTAATGGACAAACAGGTGTTCATTATCAACATGGATTTACAATATACCAGCAATATTTATATCTTATTACAATAGAGCCTTATCAAAGCAGGCAGTGTTGGGCAATTACTTAGCAATACCCGCTATTGTTTGAACACGCCTGTTTAATTTCAGAGCACGGACAAAATGACGAAGAAATTACGTTTTATTATTAAGCTTTTATAAAAATGAGGTTCAATTAATGAATTACTTAAAGCATTTATCAAGTAGTTCTCCAAAATAATCACAAGTTTAAAAACTTAACAGACCGACTTCAAATCCGATCATGACCAAATTTATATGGGATCATCCTTGAAAGAAGCTCTATCGAACACAAAAAGAATTTTGAAGATCGGTCCACATTTGGCGGAGATATCGCGTAACATACATAAAAAAACAGACGAATTGAGGACCTTCTCCTTTTTGGAAGTCCGTCGATAATATTGCATGTTTTTTCCGAGCACGGTAAATTGACTACATTATAACTTATCCGAAATCCGTTGTCTCTGCCTCTGTGGGAAAAAGGCGTGAGTCTATGTATGTATGTATACCTTATTTTTTATTTTATTTTTTTCGAGGGAAAAGCGTTTTACCACTACCGCCTTTTGGGGGGAGACGTGACGGTTATGGCAAGTTCACTGGTCTTATACCTGCTGGTAAGCACAGCGGAATCCAAAACTTGGACAAGTACGAGTCGGGCTCGCTCACGGAGGGTTCCGTACAAACCAGTAGCAATGATAAATAGTTCGGGAATCGAGTGTCATTGATAAAAGGAAGAATTTATATTTCAGCTTCAGCATTCAGAAGATCGAGTCCCGTCTGACTCGATCGATCGAGTGTGAAAGAAGTACATATATCATTATACTGGTGACATCTGATTGCCTCATTGTTTATCAATGATCGCTGGCGCTTTTAAGCTGCGCTGCGCTTAAAATCAAGTGAATTACTAGTTGTAGAGCCACGCTGTAAACAGTAACGTCTATAGCACGAATGGGCCGGCTCGACCGGTAAGATACCACTGTCTCACAGAAAACCGACGTAAAGTGGCAGCTTGCTGTCGCGTTTCGTTCGGTGAGTGAGATTTCCTGTGGCCTTTTTCCCCATTCCCTTTCCCAATCCCCTTCCCTCCCCTTCCATTCCCTCCTTTTAGGTTGGCAACGCACCCATGATTCTTTTTGTATCTTGAGTGTCTATGGGCGGTGGAGATCACTTACCATCAGGTGACCCATCTGCTCGTTTGCCGATCTCTGCTATAAAAAAAAAGTAATCATTTTCCCAGTGCCAGAATTAACGCTATATGCGGCGTACTCTTATGTCACTCCCATACATTTATTCTATTCGACTATTGTATTCGACTAGCGCATAAGCCACTTGTCTAAACCAGCAGGTATCCGTCTAAATCATTCATGCAGTTGTTCAGTGATTCGTAGTAGTTCTTCTAATGGGCTCCATTTGCTTCCACCTAGAACTAAGATTCCTTGAAAATCCTATAAATAAAAGTATTTTACTCGTTTCATACTTTGGTATTATTCCCTTAGACTGCTTTACGCTTGAATTTCTTACGAAAATACTTCTGATATGTCGCAAAAAGCTTGTTATAAAAACAAATGGAATGTCTGCGGCAAGCTCGAGCACGAACTCATACATAAATAGTGGTGGAATCACGAGAAACACGTAAAATTCCTTAGCGACGAGATAACATGTCGTACCTTGTTATATTTTACGATTACCCTGACAAAAACGTTTAGATAAAAAGGGTATTTGGTACTATTTATTTACATCTCACGACTCCGATACGATATCGTAACTAATAGGGTGATCCATCTTGAATTTGTACATTAGGTTTTTTATAAACAATACTAATAATACTAAAAAGAAACCCTTCTGTAAAAACTGCATTATAATTGGTTGAAAAGTGAGTAATATTTTAAATATTGCAATGAAAAAGATGGTGTGTTGTGCTCTGGCTGTTCCTTTCTAATTCCCGGTCTTCTCACGGTTATGGACAGTGATGTCACAGTTTGCTAATGCATACAGTTAATGGTTAATGAACATTAAGGATTCAGCTCAGTTTTTATGATCGGGTGTCTGTCTGATGTCAACTCCACTGAAAGCCATTCCCGGACAAATTGTGTCACAAAAAATCATGTTGCCTAACCTTTTCAAACCCAGTACCTCACGTTCCACATCTCATATACGCAGCCACGAGAGTAAAGAAATAGAGAGACAAAATTATTAAAATCGTAAGGTATAAAAGCAAAAACAAGGAGCGTTGTTCACCCCGATCCCTTAAGATTCAATTTGCAAGGACTCGTCCCGGCGCGGAATAAAAAATGAAATGCCCCGAACAACTATTTTGGGGCAAGCTTGTGCTGTTTTGATAAAGTTCTTAGAAGGGGTTGTCTAACTAGCCCCAATGGTCAGTGAGGGATTTGATTTTACAAATAGGGGATAAGTAATGGCCCCATGTTGAGACAGAGGCTACTGCGGTTTATAGTGGCCTACATTATACATATTTTCTTATGTTTATGCGAATGTTACATGAAATATAATATTTTTTATAGATTTTAACATGACTTATTTTTATTTTGACTTTATATTTTTTTAGCTTTATTGTTCTGTGGGGCGGGTCAGTGCATTAACATTATTCAATCTGCTTCCTTTCACTGATTCTAAAGAAAGTAAGAAATCGTTCACTTGTGAAGTCGATTATTAAATTCATATATAATACCTATTCATATAAAATACCTCAGTACTTGTTGTTAAAAAGCATGTTTTTACAGCAGAGACTCGCAAACAAGCAGATGGGTCACTTGATGGTAGCGTCTCCAGCCTGGCTATAAAGGAGCTTAATCAAACAAGATGGTGCTGCATTAGACCTATTTAATATCCTGAAGTCTTTCTTTAGTAAGCTCTTGTGGAATGTTTGTCAAATGTTCACAGAACGTGCCTCGCAGTGCATGTGGATCGCAAACACCGTGACTGCACTCTGAGGGACGCTTTGACGACATGCCGACTTTATATTTACTGTTCATTTCAACTTAAATAAATTAAAGGACTTTTTCAATGAAGAAATAATTATTTTATTTTACTGGTGACTGCCTCCGAGGTGTTCCGTCCCAGATGTGATAGGGGTCGAGTCTATCGCCATATCGGGCATAAATCTCCGGGCTGATATGGAAAAATCCAATATCACTTTGCCCGACCCGGGGATCGAACCCGAGACCTCGGAACCGTAGTCGTACAAAATATCACCACGCCACCGAGGCAGTCTTACTAATCTTTCTTTCTTTCTATCCTTAAATCTAATACTTTTTTTCATGTTTAGTTTTATGTTTAATAGTTACTTACGTGGGTTTTTATTTACTTTAAACTCAACATTGAACCTGACTATATATTTCTAAGTGAACTTATGTAATTCTTTTCTGACTGGAATTGGACGATGGAAGGTTTTTCTATATTTTCTACAACAAAATGACTTATAGGAACCGGTAGCGCATTCTAGTTCGGTAACAAGCTTCTGAGGCATTACCACAACGCTGTTTTTAATCAGCTTACAGTTTACACCGCGCCGGCTGATCCGTGCAAATCTGGGTTTTACTTTGTTCATATTGAAGTTAATTGAAAAACTGGTGCAGGTACACCACATATTTAGTAATTAACACAATTTGTTAGCTCTTTGTCTTATTTTATTGTTTTCTCCAACTCACTATTCCTTGAGACATTGGCTGATTAAAGTTTATTTCTCTCTTTCTTTCTTTATTTCTGGAAAGGAGTTTGGAATTGTGTCCAATGTGGTGATAGACTTGGCTTCTATCACATCATGGATCAGTTGTTCAAAATCGCTATGAAAGATAGTTGTTTGAATCTGACAACATTTTTTGCAGTGTGATAGTAGTGGTACTGAATTTCAGCTGTAAACTCCGTATATTCTTTCTATTCCTTGCCAGGCTGATTAGTTCTTCTATCCTGGTAATTCCTGACCATTGTCTGATACTCCTGAACCACGATTTCGATAAAAAAAAAATTGCCGCCTCCTTGGTCTAGTGGCAGTAAGGGCTGTCAACAGGATGGTCCTGGGTTCGATTCTCAGGTCGGGCGGGGTGCATTTCTAACACTATTTTTCCGGGACTGGATCCGCTACATGGGGTTTGACGTCAAGCAGGCAGAGTTGTAAAAACTAAGCGATATCCTTTCCGCAACATGCTTGAAAAAGAGTGTGGCCGTTATCCCACCTAATGTGGAGTCGGCCGGCAGGTGGAAAGAAAAAAGTCGCGATAATAACTTTTACGTCTTCCTTAGTAAAAAAATCGGAATGAAAAACACAAGATCGTCACACAGTTGCATTAACTCCCACAACTCTATTTGTGAGGGTCCAAGGCACAGAGGCTAGCACTTACCCGAACACCAAACCCATTGTACTTAGCTATTGAACCGGATTTATGATTCTTTTATAACACTCATACAATAGATGGAGAATTTCGCCTACACCATAACGGCATGAAGGTCGGTGTCGTAGTGTGAGAGAGTATAGTATAGCTAGTGTTATGAAATATCATCTACTACCTACTTATACAGAATGTTTTATAAATTGGTATTAATAATAACTGCATTTAAAGAGGGGTTGGCTAGCAATTTAGCGGTAAAGTTTAAAATTTCGTAAGGTAGGTTCGTAGGTTTCATAGTTTCTGAATAATGGGAATTTGAATTTGTGAATAAAACACTTTTTCTGGCTTATTGCTCAGCTCCAGTACATTTGCCAACTCCCTATGGGGTAATTGTCAAAAAATATTCCTGCTTGGTGCACTCACGATTCTGATTTAAACTGAGCCGTCATTAGAATTTTTTGTGATTTTCTCATTAAATACTACTGGCACTGCAAGGAAAAGTACGTAATATATTATTGGCATTCCTTCTTTGTCTTATTATATTACCGCCGAATGCCCATACACCAATCCCCTTATTCATAATGAAATCCTGGTCTTATCGAACGCATAACCCTGCTTTTGATTACTTTAGCTAAAATAGAACTTAAATATGTTTATTGAATACAATGTTGTTGGTTACAGAAAAAAACATTATTGTTATCTCTGGCAAGCTTTGAAACAAATAGGAAGTCTTGGCTGGAAATAATCAATAAAAATATATATCAATCTTAGATGGATAACAAAATTAATGTCATTAGGAAATAACATCAAACTTGAAACAGCTGATCGGAATCGGCCATGTTTTCACTATCAAACGTTGGAACGTTTTGACGCTATTGAACGATTAAGAATTGAATTGTTATGAAACGTACTATTGCGGTCTTATTACTTTATTATAAATGAGGGGGTTACAGTCGCCATATGTGGTTTAAGGCCGCCTTATCTGTCAAAAATGTATTGTATTATTGTAAGCGTTTGACCATTCGGGCGTTAGTATCCTAGACGATGCTTCGGCTGTATAATTCATACCTATCGTATACATGGGAGAAATACAATCACACATTTAAATAAACCTCACAGACTATCGGCTATGGATGTTAATTTAAGTTCATAAAATAGCGCATCGCTTCCACTTAAACATGACCGAAAGTTGTGTTTAACTTTGACTATTTCCCTGTTTACATTGGGCCAACGAAATACCAACAATGCATTATTAAAATGTGCGTACATGTTACATGCTCGATGCCCGCGTACTTAGCGCCACAATGAGAGTTATTACGGGCTATTGTTGCGAGCGGTTGCGTGCCGCCAGTACCGCTCTCTGCTTTTGAAAGGCTGTACGTATAGCTACGATTGTTATAGCATACATGCGACTATTTCGATTCCAAACTAATATTCATCATCAGCCACAGGACGTCCACTGCTGGACATAGGCCTCCCCAAAAGATTTCCAGAACGACCTGTTGGAAGCGGTTACTAACAGTAAAATTGTTTAAGACGCATTGCTAAAAAGTACAAAATTGAATTGAAATAATCACTTTTAACACGTATAAAATGCGATTGTATGCAGACGGCTTTATTGCAATAAACGCAACGTATCTGTTCCCTGTGACCTGGCACAATCTGCTGAGGAAATGATCGCGACTGTCATGCTTACCTTTCATAACTATACAATACATTGCATTTGCTAAGTTAATTTAATTACATATAACGCCTGTATCCTTGAAGGAGTAGGCAGAGGCGAACTAGAGATCTAGAACACCCACTTTTCGTCGCGCTATTTCCGATGTGGTAGCGGGCGAACTGAGTAGAAAAACCCATATCATTCCAACCCGGGGATCGAATCCGAGACCTCAGGACGATACGTACCGCGCACGCAATACAACTACGCCACCAAGACAGTCAACATTTCAACAGACTAGCAGTTCTAGCAGGTCCGACAATGTCATTGCACTCTTTACGGCTGATCTTGGAATAATATCTTTGTATGTACTGCAAGTATGGTGATATCAAAGACATTCAACAAAATAAAGATGGGACAACAGCACAAAACTTGTGATCCGAAAGTTATGACCTAGTGCCTAGTGGTCATAGGCCGCTCAGTTTATTTGAAATATACGCGCGCCAGGTCGGGCAGCGAAATAATATTGAGAGAATAAACTTATCTTACGTGATTCTTAACAATTCACAAAATATTGTAGGATGTAAATTGTAATAATCGCCCTCGCACTGTAATTAGTAGTTGATGGCGGTACTGAAGTTTGAGATCATTGTTTTTGTATGGAACCTTGCTTGATGCCCCTCTATATTTAGTAATATTAAATGTCTTTGGGTGACAGGTGTTACCGCTACATTTTGAAATAACCAAGGGAATGAGTATGTTTATAATAAACAAAGACATCATAGTTGTACCTACACTGAGTAACACTATGTAACCATTACCTATGATTTGATAAGCTTGTAAAGTTTCATTGCGTTCCTTATAGGTTTGAGTTTTACACAGCATGTCAGCATTGGTAGGTTACTGTTAAATTTTTGGTTCTAACTTGTAAGGGAAATATCAAGGAAATATAGTAATGCTGTAACGTTATCGAACACTGCATACTGCCTAACCAGAATGTGATGTAATGAAAATGTACCTTCATGTGACTTCATGTGACATCATTTCCTTAGCTTGTTTTTAGTTGATGTTTTGTATTATTATGATTTGGATTTGAATGACTAAAAGCGTAAGGTATATTATCTTGCCTTGCATGTAAAGCAAATAAGTGTTTTTACGTACTGAAGTCCTGACGAATGGTCGTTACTAATGCATTCGTATTGTAAGAGTAAATAATTAAGGTTTAGTTGAAGTGAGAATCGTCACTCGTGTGTGTTTGCCTATTATTCTATTACTCTACTTATGTGATTTCTAATATTTTTGACTCTACAAGTACATAGTTCCTAATAATATAACCATTATTCCAATAGGGGATGAAAGCCGAGCCGCTTCTCCTTTTGGGAAGCATGCGGCGAAAAAAAATGGTAATCATCCATATCAAAAGAGTTTTAACTTTACTTACATTATAATAGCATAGCACCCACACGGCTGATCTGTAATTGATTACAAGGTATAACAGAATATAACATAACATAAGCTCACGCCTGTATCCCCGAAGGGGTAGGCAGAGGCGCACTAGCGAACTAGAACACCCACATTTCGCCGAGCTTAGTTCCGTCCCAGATGTGATAGTGGGCGAGTCTATCGCCAAATCGGGCACAAATTCCAGACTCCGGGCTGATATGGAAAAATCCAATATCACTTTGCCCGACCCGGGGATCGAACCCGAGACCTTAGAACCGTAGTCGTACCGAAATACCACCACGCCACCGAGGCAGCCACACGGTACAAGGTTTACAAGGTATAAAGGATTTTAAATGTTATATCGAAAACACAGTACAAGTTTATACCCTGGGCAGGTGTTTACAATTATTCGTATATGAGATTTCAATTAGAAGTATAATGATAAAAAATCGAAATAAGCTCAGTGAACCATACTGTGCCCACTAGTAACTCATCTGGTTAAGCAATGCTATGATGGCTTATATTTTCCTCTTGGTTCATCTTTATTTATCTATTAGTTATAGAATAATTTCCCCTGTTAGTGACTGAGAGTATAAGAAAAAAAAATCCCATCACATTTTAATCAAAATATAAGACTGCCTTGACTCTTGAAGTAGACTTTATCGAACATAAAAAATATCTTGAAGATAGGTCCACAATTGCAAATGTCGCGTTACATGAAAAATACCTGCGAATGTCAAGTCAGTTGAAAAAGGAGAAAATTACTCTATAATAATATAATAATAATATTAGCCCTGTAATATTACTGTCCCACTGCTGGGCTCGGGCCTCCTCTAATGAGAGGGGTTAGGTTAGGTTAGGTTAGGTGGGCCGGTACGGGTCGAGGAGGAGGCGAAGTGGTTCGGGGCGGCGATGTCGCGAGTCTGCGACGCTGCCATGCCCCGGGTCCGACGCCTCCCGGAGAAGCGCCAGGTGTTCTGGTGGTCGGCGGAGCTCACGCGGCTGCGCGCGTCCTGCGTGGCCGCCCTCCGCCAGCTGTCCAGACACCGTCGTCGCCGGATTCGTCTGCCCGGCGACGAGGACCAGGAGCGGCTGCTTCACGGCCTCCACAGGGAGGCTAAGAGAGCGCTGCACGTGGCCATCGCGAGGGCAAAGTCCGCGGCTCAGGCAGAGTCCCGGAGCACTCTCGACAGCGACCCGTGGGGGCGTCCATACCGTGTGGCGTTGAGAAAGCTCCGCCCATGGGCGCCCCCGCTGACGCAGAGTCTCCGGGGCGACCTCGTGCAGGAGGTCGTCGCGGCTTTGTTTCCGGCCACGGAGGATGTCACTCCTCCACCGATGGCGTCGCACTCGTCGACGCCGTCGTCGTTGGATTCGGCAAGGGTTATTTCGGAGGTTTCACCCGAAGAAATGAGGGTGGCGGTGCTTCGGCTGCGGGCCAAGAAAGCCGCCCCGGGTCTCGACGGCATCCCCGGACGCGCATGGGTGTTAGCCGTCGAGCATCTGGGAGCGAGGCTCCGCGGCCTCTTCTCCGCGTGCCTGGAGCAGGGCCAGTTTCCATCCCGGTGGAAAACCGGAAAGCTGGTCCTGCTCAAGAAGGAGGGTCGACCCGTAGAATCGCCATCGGCCTACCGGCCAATCGTGTTGCTCGACGAGGTCTGCAAGCTCTTCGAGCGGATCGTGCACGCTCGCCTCGTCGAGCACCTAGAGGGGGCCGGGCCGGACTTGGCGGACTGCCAGTTCGGTTTCCGGCATGGCCGGTCCACGGTGCATGCGATTCTGCGGGTCAAGGCGCACGCGGAGGATGCAGTTGCCCGGGGTAAGGTGGTGGTGGCGGTGTCGCTCGACATCGCCAACGCCTTCAACACCTTGCCCTGGGCCTGCATACATGAGGCACTGCGGTACCACATGGTGCCACTTTACTTGCGTCGTCTGGTGCACTCGTACCTATCTGATAGGTATGTAGTGTATCCGGGCGCCGCTGGGTGGCACCGGAGGGCCATGTCTGCCGGTGTTCCACAGGGCTCAGTTCTGGGCCCGCTACTGTGGAACATCGGTTATGACTGGGTTCTCCGTGGTACCAACCCCCGAGGCGTCGCTGTTGTCTGCTACGCGGACGACACCCTGGTGACAGCGACGTCGGGATATTTCGAGGATGCCATCCTGCTCGCCTCGTTCGGAACCGAACAGGTGGTGGGCAGGATTCGGCGACTGGGCCTCTCAGTGGCCCTGGAGAAAACCGAGGCCCTATGTTTTCACGGGCCTCGGCGTGGGCCGCCTGCAGGGGCCCACATTACAGTGGAGGGGGTGCGGATTCCCATCGGCACCACAATGAAGTATTTGGGATTGATATTGAGTAGACGGTGGGACTTCCGCGCCCACTTTGAGATGTTGTCGCCGAAGTTGGTGCGGGCAGCGGGCGCGCTTGGGAGCCTGCTACCGAACCTCGAAGGTCCCGGTAACCCTTGCCGGAGTCTGTACGCCGGAGTCGTGCGGTCCATGGCCCTGTACGGTTCACCCGTATGGGCCGAGTCCCTGGGCGCCCGCTGCGTCGCCTTGCTGCGCAAACCGCAGCGTCTGGTGGCGCAGCGGATAATCAGGGGCTACCGCACGGTCTCCCACGAGGCGGCCTGCGTGTTGGCCGGCACTCTCCCTTGGGACTTGGACGCCCGGTCCCTCTCGTCAGCGTTCCACTGGCGGGAGGGGGCGTCCCGGAATCGGGAGAGGCTTGCCCCGAGGGAGATTGCGGCCAGGTTCCGCAGAGCCGCCGTGGAGGAGTGGCATGCCAGGCTGGAGAGCCCGAGTTCGGGCTTGAGGACCGTCGCGGCAGTGCGACCTGTCCTAAGAGAATGGTTAGACAGGCGCCACGGTGCGCCTACATTCCGGCTGACACAGGTGCTGACGGGCCACGGGTGTTTCGGCTCGTACCTGTGTCGTATAGCCGGAAAAGAGGCGTCCGCCGTGTGCCACCATTGTGGCAACTGCCGCGAGGACACGGCCCAACACACTCTAGAGGAGTGCCCAGCCTGGGTGGAGGAGCGCAGCGCTCTCATAGCAGTCGTCGGAGGAGACCTCTCGCTGCCGGCCGTGGTGTCCGCCATGGTCGGCAGCCGGAGGTCATGGCGTGCGATGGTCTCCTTCTGCGAGCGCGCCATCTCGCAGAAGGAGAGCGCCGAGCGGGATCGTGAGCAGAGCGATCCCGCCCGCCGCCAAAGGAGACGTAGGAGGCGCCGGGTGGACGACTGACCGGCGTCTCCCGCCCTGTGGAATGGGGGCGTTTGGAGAATTCCACCACGGTAACCCCTGCCTGTCGTAAGAGGCGACTAATAGGGGCCTTCCGGGGTCGCGGGCGTGCAGCGGGGGGCTGTGCGCCCCTTATAGTACTATCGTACTTGCGACCCCGGGACGGACGGCAGCACGGACGGTCGGCCTCGTGCTGCCGTAGACGCCGAGGGCGTCCTTCGGCGGCGGGGGCTTCTGAGCCCCCCCAAATCGGAGACGGGCCGCAAGGCGGCACCGCGCAGGGGCGGTTCCGGTAGCAATCCGAGGCTATCTCAGGATACCCCGGGGCCGCCCCACTCATGCGCCGAAGTAGGCCACCGCGGGGTTTTTAGTCGGTATTGCCGGTGTAGGGCATTTGTTAGGGACGCGGCCCAGCGTCGCCCGGATGTCGACCATCTCTCCCGGGCATCACGGCGCTGGGTCGTAAGGCCGGCGAACCCGACATACCCGCCGCGTCCACCCCCCCCGGGCGCGGCGGCAGTGGTAAAACACTTTTCCCCGCGACAAAAAAAAAAAAAAAAAAAAAGGTGGGCGCCCCCGCTGGCGTTTGGAGAATTCCACCACGGTATCCCCTGCCTGTCGTAAGAGGCGACTTATAGGGGCCTTCCGGGGTCGCGGGCGCGCAGCGGGGGGCTGTGCGCCCCTTTTAGTACTATTGTACATGCGGCCCCGGGACGGACGGCAGCACGGACGGTCGGCCTCGTGCTGCCGTAGACGCCGAGGGCGTCCTTCGGCGGCGGGGGCTTCTGAGCCCCCCCAAATCGGAGACGGGCCGCAAGGCGGCACCGCGCAGGGGCGGTTCCGGTAGCAATCCGAGTCTATCTCCGGATACCCCGGGGCCGCCCCACTCAAGCGCCGAAGAAGGCCACCGCGGGGTTTTTAGTCGGTATTGCCGGTGTAGGGTGTATATATTGTTAGGGACTCGGCCCAGCGTCGCCCGGATGTCGAACATCTCTCCCGGGCATCACGGCGCTGGGTCGTAAGACCGGCGAACCCGACATACCCGCCGCGCCCACCCCTCCGGGCGCGGCGGCAGTGGTAAAACACTTTTCCCCGCGACAAAAAAAAAAAAAAAAAAAAAAGCCTTAGTCTACCACGCTGGCCTAATGCGGGTTGGTAGACTTCACATACCTTCAAAATTCCAGTGAAGAAATTCTCGGGTATGCAGGTTTCCTCACGATATTTTCCTTCACCGTTATAGCAAGCGATATTTCACAATGAAAATACACTTAACATAGAAAAGTCAGACGTGTATGCTCCATTTTGGGGTTGGTCTCGAACCTTCGACACTTGTCTCGGCAATCTGCACCATTCCCAACTGAGCTATCGCTGCTTACATGAAAATTATTATATATTGGAAATTCTCACTCCGCTCTGCACTATAGCCAATTCACCATGTCGGGATAAAAACGATAACTACTCCGAAAGTCGATTGCAGGCCATAAAACAAAGGTAACGAGGCGCCGACACATCGCACTCAGATAATTTCCCTGAGGTGCCCTCGGCCGACACCCTTAATAACTCACCGTACGCAGAGGATCTCGAAAATTGCCCTCACGCGCCTTTATTTTTATAAAACGAACTTGCCTGTGTTGAAGCGTTGTTTGATGTACTGAACACAAATTTTACTAATTTTTGACACTATAGCAAAAAACGATTCAAGATAAATTATATTACTCATCCACTATTACGTTAGAGCAATAGAAAAAAATTACTGTCGGTAGCTATGGAAATAAATTTTCTTTCTACCTACATTTCTTGTAATTTTATAAGTACCTAGTAGTGCGTTGGTGAAATACATTAATGTACTTTTTAACCCGTCGGAGGTGGCACATATACATATATGTTACATAAGCGTATGGGCCACCGGAGGCCGAGCCGCCCGTGACTATCTACTGTCGTAACAAACCATTTTCTTTGTACCTATTTAATACACTTTTGTAAAGCTTGCGCCACACTATAGCATATTAGATGCTAAGAATTATCTAGTATCAGTTTTTAATTGAAAAAATAAATATATAACAATAATAACTAAGAGCGACATGCAGGCTGCAGCGCTATTACTAGATAGACTATCTAAAGTTACACCTTATCTCAATTTATCCTACAGTTCACTCTTATCTTTAAATCAAGATTTGGTATAAATAAAGATTTATAAACCTAAGGGATAAAGGGATTAAGGATGAAGTGGTTCCTTGAAGATGAGGTTTTCACCCGTCTGTGCTCATGCAAACACCACAATAAATAGAAATAGTATATTGGGCAACACCCTACGCTGTGCTAACAAAATTTTATTCCGCACAAACTTTTATAGTCATAGCGCAATTATCAATAGCTACTTACTCGAAAAATCATTGGGTCCTTCTTTTATAGTGGCTGTAAAACGTAATTGTAACTGTAAATATATTGAGCTAATGAAACAACATCATTCAGTATATTAATGTAGTTTTATTTTAAATAAATATAACCAATAACATTTATTACATCACAGGAGCAGGGTATCATGAAAACACAAGTTCATCGCAAGTACACAAGTATGCGTCACATTCGGTGAACCATAGACATTTTTTTTTATCCATACATAACCGACTAATCAGAGACTATGTTGCCAGATCAAAATTAAAGCCATTGACAATATGCAATAATTTATTAATTCTTAATTTCAAAATAATTATTATGGGCGAGGCAAAACATGAATAATTAGTGATAAAACTAATCTAAATCCAATTTGAAAGAGTTTATTATTAGATATTTAATAATATCAAAGAATAAAAAATGCTCCGGCATTAGATTTTTTTTATTAAAACCTATATATTTCCTGAGATGTATGAAGTTTAAGCTGTAGGTACTAAGTATCTCTTGTATGACATAAATAGTAGTGGTTCGTAGTATTATAATATATTATTATATCAGCTGTTATACAAAAAAAGGTATAATTTTAAAATTCACGAGTTTTCGTTGAATGCAAAAAATATTATAGAAGTCTATGGTTCACCAAATTTCCGCTTAAATGCCGCAATTCAGTTGACATCCCTTACATATATAAATTATAATAATTAAATTATTTATTATTATAAATTATTAATAATACTCTTACAGTATTAGAGAACAGTCGATGAGGATATTATTGTTTTAATCAAGCCGAAACGTTATAGGCCTTTGTGCGTTCTTCGGGGAATTAAAAAAAATATGTTTAAAAATGGAAAACCATCGCGTTGAAAAAAATCCATGTAATTTTGAATGCAATTAACAACAATAAAATAAATATTTCATTACATGACAGTTATTGTGTTGATTGTTGACGCAATAAAAAATTACATCTCTAATGTTTATTTTAAGCAGCCATCATTTAAATCTAGTTATGAACCTACACGTCATGGAAATACGCTGCACATAACATACCGCCGAATGTTTATACACTTAAGGTGGCCTTATGTCTTTTAAGGCCGCCTTATCTGTCAAAATTGTATGGCGAAAATCAATATAAGAAGCCGTTAAAGTTGAGCAGCGTTTGACCATTCGGGCGTAAATGTTATAAAATGTTGCGTTAATAAATTATGAAAAATAATTAAACAATATTCACATTTGTGTCAGTAAAAATACAAACATCTTATAACTATAGGTACAATTATTATTAAGTTTCAGATATTATATATTTTGATTTAATTTCGTTTGAAATGTGTTTTTGCAGGAATATAAAACTTCATTGTCACTGTGGTTGTAACAGATAAACTGAAAAATGCCTTTCCGTCTTTATCTGTCCTTTTTATTATGTCATTCATAAGTTATTCCTTTTTTTTATACCGGATTTAATTCTTCTTCTTTATTTAAAAATTATGGCCTCCATAAAAGATTGATGATTTTGCCAACGACAGTGTTTAATAAATCCATTACTCAAAAAAATAGCTAGTCGGACATCTTGTCGAATATATTACCATACCGGATTTAACTTGAGTACTTCAACAAGGATAGTTTCCATTATTATAAACAAAATCATACAAATAAGTTCTATGTAGATTCATAAAATATGAAATTATATCAATTCCTAGAGAGAAAGATTGAGGCAGAGCGTCCAGATACAGCATCTTAAGAAAGATTAATGATTATTTTCGTCTATAATACATAACTGTAAACCCGTACAAAACCACATTTCAAACATAATGAGAATTACGAAATCTAGAGATATGCATAACTAGAAACAGGGTATAGATCAATCTACAACTAAATACACTTTTTACAATCTGTAGAACGATCAAGCGAGAATCCTAGTTTTTAAATAAGTATTTTTTTTATATTATCTATAAATTATTTGTCTGTCGCGTCAATAATGCACTGAGGCGAAAAATGGATAGCTAAAATGATTACCGAGAGTTACCGTTTTGAAATGTTTAAGCGGTTTACGGTGAAATATAAAGAAGATTGAGCGGTAAGGGCCGTTGGCAAGGCGCCATTTTTATGTGATCACCGATTCAACGGCAGGGGCGTATTTAGCATTATATCAAAGGCCTCAAGTGAGGTATGCACAATTTATTAATACTGTCACGAGCAGTAATGCCAGAATAATTCTCATCAAAGAGAATAAAGTAAATACTTGACGTTTTATTTAAAACAAATTAAATGATTCATACATTTGATAAAAAGTAATATAAAAAATAATAAAGAACCTCAATTGAACTCTGCCTTCATTGCTAGTCGAATTTAATTATCGGATCTCAACCAATATCTGAACCCGTGTTGATGTTTCATTAAGTAATAAAAACGCACAAATATGTGCATCGATTTATAAAAAAAATATCCAACTAGCAAAGTTGAAATCACCACCAATAAAGCTAATATAATTAAACCACTCAATACTCACTGAATACTCTCCGTTTTCGAAGGGCACCGAGATTATTGTAAATTGTTCCATCGTGCGTCAACTTGATTTATACTTTTGTATGTTCAACGTCCGCGGCCCGCGAGCCTTCTCCGTAAATAACAACGACAGCTCAATTGTAAACGATTACAATGATTCCGTTGCATACCATTGAGATGTTAAATGCGCCTTTTGGGGAAATTGTACGTTACAGAGTTTTATGATGTATGTCCGAACGTTGGGTTTATTATCGAAAGTTGGATCAGAAACTTCTGTATGCGAAAGTTTGTACTTCGATATTTTTCTGACTTGTATGATTTATGAGCTATATTTATAAATAAAAATCGCGATAAATCGTTTGTGAGGGTTATCTTTTTTGCTTGGAACGTCAAACGCTCTGTATTTAATGGGAATGAGGTAGCCAATTTCGCCTCTGCACTTTTTGAACGCGAAAGACTCTTAACCGTTATATTATATCTTAGTAAAGCTAGTAATACTGTACACAAGTAAATTAGGCAACGTATTTTGTTCAAATGTTCCATCGAACGAATACAGAGAAGTTAAGTATTCTGTACAATCAAACGTTACTTTGGCAAGATCAAAAAATAAATTTAAAATTCAATTTATACGCAAAATACGAACACAATTTTATACATGTTTAGGCTTAATAGTAGAAAAACTTATTATATACTTTTTATTGTAAATTAAAATATATAACCCTTATGATTATTAAATGAGGTACGTTAAACCATTGTGACTATGAAGTGGAGATGAGTCTTCAATAATCTACTACTAAATTGTACACTGGCAACACTCGTACCAACTGTCAAAACAAATCAGTGTCGCCACTATTAAATGTTGTTTCTTAAACAGTTGGCACTAAAACGCAATGCTGCCAACAGAGCGGAAAACAATATCAACACTCGCTTCATTTATAAAATAACAATTTTACATAAAATGCGTGAAATGGAACAATACCTTATACATTTACGCTATACGAAATAAATAATTCCTTGGAGCTGACATTATTTTGTCATAATATTTTGCTCCATGACTCCATAATAATTTCAAATAAATTTTTATGATCCTTAACGAAATCCTAGGAAAGGAAAACATTGATATTTTTCAAAAGTAGGAGCATTTTGAGCTTATTTTTGGCATTTTGTTTAATTCGATGTCGTAGGTACAAAGTGTAATGTTCACAAACTACTAAACTCCAGAAACGTTATCTTTAAATTGGACTAAATAAACGATAGAAAAATATCAGAAATATTTGTTGGCAGTTTAAATTTTTATCATCCCACATTTTGTCCACCGTGTGATTTCTGTTTAAGTTCTGATTGAAACCTGAGATAATTTTATTTTTTGTTTTTTTTTGTTGCAACGTCAAGAAAGAGCACTAAGAAAAAGCTTTTTTAAATCTGAAAATATATTTTCGAGGCCAATGAATATTCCTAATATGATTGTGGGTTACTTTGAAAATATTGAGTAACTTCACGGTTCATATAATTTGATATTATATTTAATTAGCCTTATTAATTTACTGTCAAAACAGGCATGCAAGTATATTGTGAACGTTCTGTGAGTAAAATTGCTAAAAACTATTTTCAAACAAACATAGTTAATAACAATTATTTCTGAGCAGATCTAAAAAGGAATAATAACTACAACGTCTATACAGTATTTACTCAATATTTCCTAACCTCAAAATGTATTGATCCATTACAATATGGCAGTAACAGTTACAAACAACTACATTTGCACGGAACGAGCGACGGATTATGAATAACAAGTCAGTTAGTAGCCACTTAGAATATGGCCACTAGTGTCTGGCAGATGGCCACTAATTCCTGGCTATTAGTCTGGCAGATGGCTCTGGCAAGTGGCCACTATTCTGGCAGATGGCCACTAAAGTCTGGCAAATGGCCATTGATGTCTGGCAGATAGCCATCAATGTTTGGCAGATAGCCACAAATATCTGGCTGTTGGCAGCTAATGGCAGTTGATGGCGCGCCGCTGCAGGCGTCGGATGCGCCGGTGCCAGTCGTCGCGCCATTCCAGAAGGAGGCTTCTCTCACCCACCACTAGACCGGGCAGGCCTGCTTGGATGCCCTCTTTTTCCACTCCTAGGATTAAGTACGACCTATGGAACGAAAATATGTATTGATTTGAGGATGAATGACGGTTTAGAGGAGAAGCTAGTGTGGTTGTTAATTTTAAGTTCAAGGCTTGGTTGTGGCTTTCCTAGTGTTCCAAGTTCAGCTGGTGTAATATTCTGGTGACCATCAACAGTCGAATCGTGTCTCAATTGCCGTCACGATAACTCCACTGCACTGTACTTACCATCAGACATCGTCACTGTTTTGTGGACCGTAAAAGAGCATTTGTAAGATTGTACAGTGTTGATGAATGTAACTAACTTGTTGATCTTGAGTTTAGGGCACTTGCAGGCGAGGTCTGCGGTGCGCACGAACAGGGCGGCGGCGCCGCGGCGCAGGCGGCTGCGGGCCGCGCGCTTGTACACCGCCTGCACGCTCAGCGACACCCGGCTCCACTCGCCCGCGTCCGCCGCGCTCGCCCGCCCTACCACCCTGCCCATTATGACTGCACAACAGAAACCACCATCAAACACTGAACATATTACTCCAAACAGTTCAGCATCATCATTAGCCTCAAACAGCGAACATATTTCTCCAAACAATCAACATAATCATTATCATCAAACAGCGAACATATTACTTCAAATAGTCCAATATCATCATTAGCATCAAACAGCGAACATATTTCTCCAAACAATCAACATAATCATTATCATCAAACAGCGAACATATTACTTCAAACAGTCTAACATCAGTATTGGTATCAAATAGCGAACATATTACTTGAAAGTGTCAATAACATCACCATCTTCAAACAACGAAAATATTACTTCAAACTGTCTAACATAATTATGATTATTGTCAAACAAGGGAAATATTGCTTCAAAGTGTCTAACATTAGTATCATTATCAGCTTCTTAGCGTCCACTACACTTCATAAACCTAGTCTATTTTACTCCATTCTTCTGTGTGTTGTGTGATTTCAGAAATATTAGGAATATTGCTAGGTATAGAAGTATCGTTATTCCTTAAACTGACTTAGATAATATATTGTCAACAAATCCTATTTTTTATAAATACGAAGATATAGCTATAAAACTGCTCAATTGGGGACCAAAGCGTTAGCTTTTGAAGCTCTATCTTATGACGTAATCAGTTTACGAATAGCATAGACATTACATCAAAATGTTAGCTCATCCCACTTCTGACAAAATAGCATGAGTGGCTTGAAGGTAATGTCCACCGCCTTAATAGGTGTTGGTATCCCTTATGTATGTTCATTGGCAGTAAATCAGAACACGTGTGCTTTTAATCGTATCTTGCAGTCATAGCTAAGGTTTCCTGAGTTATAGAGATATGGCTCACCGTAGTCTCGGCTGCAGAACTTGTTGAGGTTTAGCGTGCGAGCGCCGACGCGGCACCGGCCGCACTGATCCGCTGCTGGCCACAACAACGGAATCATAAGAGCACCTCGTCATATCAACACTAACCCAATATAACATACATCGTCACTTAAGAAACATAGCCATACAGGGAGATCGAGATCTTTGCAATCAAGTCAAGCTGTGCAACCAACTGAGTAATGTACTTGAAAATATTTAGAGAATTTTGATTCCTGCTCCCAAGCTGCCACTATTAGGCGTAAATGTGCCTATGTTTTAGTTGTTGTTGCAAAATGTTTTAAATTAAATATTTAGTGATAATATTGGGACAACTTAGTTGAAGTCCACTTCTCCCCGTAAAACTAATAAAATGTATTATTAGTTTTAAATAACCATTAAACTTAACTTACATTATGTTTCCTATGCGAAGATATCATATAAAATAGCTGTATCTTGATTTAAAGCTTAAAAACTGTTTTAATATTCCCAAAATAAGCAATTCGATTCATAAATTTAACTACGCATTAAAAGTATTCAAAAATTGTACATAGAAAAAGGTATAAAAATCATCAATTTAATGAGTGTATTTGATGTAAGGGATGAACCGTGAAACTAATGGGGTGGTTTTAGGGGATGAACAAAATACGTGCAAGTATGGATAAAATGCTTTACCTCCCACTCGGCACTGTTAAATTAAAACAAAAACAAATTAATGGTCACAATGGATACGGAACAATGGAGTAAACAAGCTTTAATCACATGAACATATTAATACTACATGAACGTCCACACACGATGATCCCGGGTTAAAGATGGACCCTAGTCTCGCTTATCCTATTGGAAATATAAGGCTTTACTTATAAAAACATTTTAGATTAGCATATGGTTAAGAATAGTCTGTCACTTTCATTTTCAAATAATGTGACACAAGGAAAACCGTGACAGACAATTCTTAACCATATGCTCAGCTAAAATGTTTTTATAATAAAGGCCCGTAGTATTTTTCAATTACGACTTTTCCGCAAAGGGTTATTTACCTCTATATAGCTTATTCGTAAATGGTTATAGACAAAAAAGTGACATATTACCCGTATTTGAGAACAGCGAATGACCTTAAAAAACAACACTTAAGTGCTATGCGTTGAATTCAGTTCACGTGATTGGTTGGTTTTGGCGCTAAATAGAAATGAGCCAATCACGTACACGCATAGTAAATAGCTTACGCGTACTCGGTAGGCTACAAATAAAATTAGAGTACTGCGATATAAATTATGTGCTTAAGAATTCTTTAACTATTTTAAGAATACGTAAAATTACAGGTAATCATTTTACTACGTGAGAGAAAAATATTATTCATAAAGTATAGTAAGTATGAGTGAGGATGGATAATTCAATCACCAACATGTACAAATTTTGATTTGTTAAAACTACAGGAAATAATGTAATACATGTACCGACTCCATTCAAATATTTAATATTAATAAATGGTTATGGGAAATTATGTGTACTTTTGGAATTCTGAATATTTGATGTAATAATATTTTTATTAAAATATTAATAATGAGCTCGGATGTGTGTGGACGTCGTATTTCTAAAGGGCTTAAAACTGATAACTCTATTTTAATTTATATTTATTGTAAATTAGGATTCCAAATATTAATAATATACTATTATTATTCCAAATGATCAGTATAGACTTAGCCTTCAGTAAAGAATTTGTAGTTCGAAGAATTATTGTTTTTTTTTTGTTTGTTATTAGCCCTTCAAAAATAATTTTAGTGCAAATTAATATAAAATGACAACTGACTGTATTATATACTATTGTTTATGTTAAAAAATGCTGTCAATTTGATTACTAAAGAATAATTAAATTAAATCATATATAAATTATAGATTTACAATACAGTCAGTTCTTACCAGCACCCAATTACTACATAGTTTAAATGTAAAAATAAAAGCTATATATCTCATATAATTAGCAATATATAATAAACCTCTTTTCAATACAAATATTTTATTAACTTTTGTCGAATTCAAAGATGTCTTTATCAACTTGTTGCCGAGCACGAAAATCTAATGTAAATGTAAATGTATTTGAGTTCGCTGCGCACTGATGATGTTCGGTTAATATTTCATACAAATTTTAACTTTAATGACATTTTTGTTTAAAGTACATTGACTGGCTTGTCATCAGTGTTGATCAAAATTTAGTCTGACTAACGATTGACGACTAACGATTAATGGGTCAATCATGATTGACGATTAACGATTGATTAGTTTAGTCGCGCCGTAATGACTAATGATTGATCAGTTTCAATCATTAGTCAAGTAATCAGACTAATGATTGACCATAATAACCACAAACTGAAGTAAAATGTGCTTTATTTTAAGCGCGCTGCGCTCTTGTAAAATGTATGGTGATTAGTAGGGTGCAAAGATATTTAAAATTACTAGCTATACAACGGCTATCAAGCAAGATTCTATACAAAAAAAAATATCGAACGTTTTTTTTTTATTATAAATTTCCGAAGTCCCCTTTAAACATGTAAAGGGTTATTTTTAGCAACTTCTAGATTTCATTGTTATTTCATATCCATGTTATATTTATGCTATGTAATTCTATATCAATTACTATTCATTTTACTATACTAAGAATAACCATAATTAATTATAATAAGATACATTGACTATAATGCAACTACCCTTAATTAATACAATCTCGATTATTATCGATGTTATTAATTATCTCGAACGTTAGGAACGCCATCGACCACTTATTTTACGAGGGCGCTTATTACAATTTACATCTTATAATGTTCTGTATTAATATGGAAATAAGCTCGGGGAAATGTGTTGTTCTATCTCGCTTATGCGCCTCTGCCGACCTCTTCGAGGATACAGGCGTAAGCATATTAGATAATGATGTTCCCTTACACCTTTATCATTGAAATCAGTACACTCACTTCATAGTATCATTAATGTACATAAATACGGGCTGGGCCATAATAAACTTCACTTTTAAAAAAATTATAAAAAATTACAGGTTATTCTTGCGAGAGTTTATTTACTTTTAAAATATGTATTCACATGTATAATTTATTTTTTGCGAATAATAGTATTATTGTCTAAATGTCCCCCATATTGGCGGTAACATTTTTCCAAACTAAATCTCAAATTTTCAACAAGTAGCCCGCATGTCGCCAATGAAATGGCTGCCAATTTTTGACGCATGTTTTTAATTGGTGTAGCGCTCCTTGGTCTAGTGGCAGCATGTATGGGCTGTGGACCAGGAGATCCTGGGTTGGATTCCCAGGCCGGAAGCAAATTTTGTAATTTAATTTGCCCGGGACTGGATCCCTCATAGGGGATTGACGTCAAGCAGGCGGCCGGTTGTAAAAATAAGTCAAATCCTCTCTGCAACATGCTTGAAAAAGTGTGTTGCGCCGATCCCACATTAAGGAGGGATAAGGGCAGATAGAAAGAAATAAAGTTTTTAATTGGTGTAAACTGTAAACATGGTGGTAAACACTTAGGTGTTTTCGGATTATTATTGAACATCTTAGCTTTTGAACACAATGAACTACATTAACAGTCATAGGTTGTCCGCGATCATTTAAAAAAAATATATCTCATTCTGATGAGATCCTTTAGTTCATTTTGTTGTCCAAACTGTAACTTATTGACAGTGAAGTTACTTTTGATTTTTCAATTACCACTTTTTCGCAATCCAAAATCGTCAATTTTGGTTCAACTGGGAATGGTACGGACTACTGAGACGAGTGTCGAAGGTTCGAGATAATCCCAAAATTGAATTGAGACACACAAAATGGAATACACCTCTGACTTTTCAGTGTTAAGTGTATTTCCTTAGTAAATTATCGCTTGTTTTATGGGTAAAGGAAAACATCATGAAGAAACCTGCATAACCGAGAATTTCTTCACAAAAATTTCAAACGTATGTGAAGTCTACTAATCGGCATTAGGCCAGTGTAGTAGAGTAAGGCCTAATCCCTCTAATTGGTAGAGGAGGTCCGTACCCAACAGTGAGACAGTAATATTACAGGGGTAATATTCATATTTGTCGAAAAAGAGTATGTTTTCATAATAAGGGAACCGCTCAAGCATTAATGATAAAAGTTGAAATTGTTTATTGAGATCAGTATAAAATTCTATTCGTGCAAGAATTTGCTCCAAATCATGTGACAAGATTTGCATTAAACTCTAAACTCGAAATGTCGTACTTTAATATACGAAGAATCATTCTCGAAATATGCTTGCACAACGAACGCGTGTTGTTCCCCCACAAAGTTACTGATGGCGGCTAAAATTGAAGAACAAGTGCTATGCAACGGCCGTTATCGCGTATCGCAGTTTTATTTCGAAAACAAAAATGAAATTTATTATGGCCCACCTGTATATAAAAAAGGGTCTTTTAAAATCAATTTATTTACAAATAGAGACTGAGCCATATATTTTTTTCTCTTAAATGCACCCAACAGACACACACATAGTCCTGAGTCCTGATCCCATACTAGGTTTAACTTGTATCGTGGGTATTATGACTTATGACCACGAGGTCACAAATTTTGAATCACAAGTTTTACGCTGTTGTCCCGTCTAGGTACTGTTGAATGTCTTTGGTAAGGTTGTAGCCGATGGTGATGATAGGTAACGTTGGTGATGATGATGAGAATGGAAGAGTACTCGTTAAAACGGATCAAAAGAGGCCAAACTCGATAGGGTTATATTGTTTCATTATAGAGTTCCTATGGTCACCTTCCGGCTGATGATCAGGACTCTGGGCATCATCTAAAGTCAGAGTACCTGTTAAGACGAATCAAACAACCCAAAATTCGATGGGGTTATGTCATTTCGTTGCAAAGTTACTGTAGCTCCAACTTACATTATCAAACCAGTTCTGTAACAACTTTATAAAACGTCATCCGATTTACATTAATAATTTGATCAATTTATGCTGATTGATGATGCCCAACTCTAGTTAAAAGTATCCGCATACCAACATTCATCAAAATCGGTGCTGCTGTGTAGCGATGGAAACGCCACAGAGAGATAAGTGTTACTTTCATAATTGTAATATTATTAGTACATATGAAGGTCATCATGAATGCAGACAAAAATATTTTTTAAATGGCTAATCAGTTAGGTATCGACACCTAAGTAACTAAGCTCGAACATAGAATTGTATTTATATTTGTATTTGTACATATTTTTGTACTTTCCAAAAAAAGCAATTAGTCATTAGTCATTAAAAAAATTGACGATTGAATGACTAATGACTAATCGATTTAGTCATGATTACAACTACATTTTTCAATCATGATTGAATTAGTCATGACTAACGTTAATCATGATTGAATCAATCGTAATTGATCAATTGATTGAAAAAATTAGTTGATTGACCCAACACTGCTTGTCATTAACAATAATTATAGTTATCTGATAATAATATAGGACATTAGGTATATTTATTATATTTTTATTGTAAACAGACCGACCGATCGACCAATTTGGAAAGTGTATGCCATAAATTGTATAAAAATAATCATATAATGACTAAGCTTATTGTTTGTGATATATATAGATATAAGGATTTTTGTTAGTATGGGTTTTTGCATCCTACAATACCATTTCACCTTTTAATCATTCTTTTGGTAATTACACCTCCAGTGGTATTGAGTATGCGTGAATCCGTATAAATATGATTATCAATTGTATTGACAATTTGTAAATCAAATTATTAACAAAAGGAAAATATACAAAAGAAAAAAAAAAGAAATGGTGACAATTGATGATGATGAAAAAATAAGCCCGGAGTTTCTTTCTGCCTTTCTTCTTCGGGTCGTCATCCCTAGGTAGGTAGCTAGAGAAAGGCTGGTAGGTTAGCTAGGATAGGGCCTCACGCACCAATCCCAACTGCTTCCAGTATTTCCAGTCAATCCCATTATGCCATGCCAATATGCCATTCCCATACAATCCATTCCCTTACACTCTATTCCTATCTCCCAATATCACCCTATCTTAGCCATCCCATCGTTATTATGTCCATACTTGCCTGCCTGTTGTCAAATTCAAATATATAATGTAAATTATATTAATCCTAATTTAAAAATTTACTTGTGTTGACTTGTCATAAGTGCTTTTTTACATGCCTACGTGATCAATAAAGATTTTTATTTTTTTTATTTTATTTTAATTTCATAGACGCGCATCGAGTTCAAATACATTTACGGTTGTCAGAAATTTTCCTGCTCAGTCCGCTGAGTATGGAAACTTCTAGTGAAAGAGTTTGAATACTTCACGAGCTAGTGAGGCGCTAGTGAGGCGCTCGCGATGTACTCGCGATGTATCGAGGTGGTAGTAATTGAATGTTGGACTGATGAGTGAGAGTGAGAGTGCATGAAAGTACACTTACTACTTACCGCGGCCGGGCTCACCGTCCACCGCCTCCATCGCCTGCACGGCGGTCACCACGCGGGGGATACCTGCACAAACAAAAAATATGAGTTTGATTATGAGTTAAGTTATAGGGAGTCCGTTAAATTGATTGCGGGGTGGAAAAATTCGAGAAGATTCATAAATTCACATTTGCCACATACATAAATACGGACGAGTTGAGATCGTCTCGTTATGGCCGGTTTCAATAAATCTCAATCCGAATGTTTAGATAGATCGCGAAAATGAACCAATCAAATCAACTCATTTGACACCGTCATCGTCAATCTATGTTCTTATTGGCTAATTTTTGTGATCCATCTGCACACTCAGATTGAGATCGTTTATTGAAAGCGTCCGTAAGTCGTTTGAAAATAGAGATGGTAATTTTATGAATTCAAGATGAGAAATCAAAGCTTTCAAATGCATTAAATTAACAAATCGACAGACTCAGTGGCGCAGCGGGCGAGTAACCGGCTGTGAAGCGAGACGCAACGGCTTCGATCTGCACCGTGGTTCGAGACGAATATTTATGTGGCTCACAGATATTTGTTTCGGGTCTGGGTGTTGTGAAACCGAAAGTATCTCGTAGTTTCCGATACCCACGATACAGCTTACACCTAGAGAGGTCTGGAGTATGTGTGTGACTGTTATTTATATTAATCTTACGTATACAAGGTGCGATGTGACTCCTGGACTGCTGGTATCCCTTGGCGCAGCGGTTGCACGTGGTGCCGGTGACACCATCCTTGCACGGGCACTGTCCACTCGTCTGGTTGCATGTCTTCCCACTCGCTCCCACCGGGTGGCAGTCACACGCTGTGGGAAGAAACAGGTTGTATTTTGGTAGGAGATTGGATGGAACATCGAAGCCTTGGAATTTTGAAGGTGAACTCGACAAGAAACCTACTAGTGAAATTGGGCTTAATCTAACATAACATAAGCTCACGCCTGTATTCCTGAAGGGGTAGGCAGAGGCGCACTAGCGAACTAGAACACCCACATTTCGCCGAGCTTAGTTCCGTCCCAGATGTGATAAGGGGCGAGGCTATCGCCATATCGTAAAATCCAATATCACTTTGCCCGACCCGGGGAGCGAACCCGAGACCTCAGGACGGCAGTCGTACCGAAATACAACCACGCCACCGAGGCAGTCTAATTAATCTATCAATATACAATTATAACTTTTTATAAGTTTGTAAATTCTGATCTGGCAATAATTATGGCCATCCTCATAATAAGCTTAGTGAAACTAGGTTAAATGTACTACTGTCATTTCCTTTGGGGACATAAGCTTATGTATGTTTGGAGTTGTTTATAATTTTATAAGTTTGTTAATACATCATTACGGGTGCAAGGATTAGGGTTGCAAGCTAAACAGATAGTTCCTCTTGGCTCGTTAAATTATTCGGTTACCTTTAGACTTCCAAAAACGTGTGTAAGATGAAACGCCGCATTTTACATAGTTTTGAGATTAGACAGCCTTCGTGGCGCACCGGGCGAGTAGCCGGCTATGAAACGTGAGGTCGCGGGTTCGATTCCCGCATCGAGACAAATGTCTGTGCGGCCCACAGATATTTGTTTCGGGTCTGGGTGTTGTGAGACCGAAAATCTCTCGTAGTTCCTGATACCCACGACACAAAACTTGATCTTAGTGTGGGGTCAGGACTATGTGTGTGACTGTTGGCTGTATTATTATTATTAATTTATAAGTTTGTTAATAAATCATTACGGGTACAAGCTAAATAAGTAGTTCCTCTTGGCTCTTAAATTATTCGGTTAACTTTAGACTTCCAGAAACGTGTGTAAGATCAAGATGAAGCGCCGCATTTTATAGTTTTAAGATTATTACAATCTCCATTTATCCAAATGAAATTCACACTCAATACGGTTTTTAATAAACCAAGCGAAGTCCATGAAGCGAGCCCGCAAACAACGCCGGAGCCAACTCAAATTAGTTCTTCGTTTCGTTCGTGTACTTTTCTCCAATTTCCGTCGGAGTGAAGTTTTTCCCGATTATTCGGGTGAACGTGCCCCGTCTCCCATCGGACCGTCCGCTGAGCTAGGGTTGTCACGATGTCAATAAATTACTGAGTTATGAAGGTTCTTTGACAAATAACTAAATCAATGGAGTGTGACCGGATAAAACAGCAAGCTTTCGTGGCGCAGTGTGGAACGAGAGCAGCGAATTTGATTCTCACACCGAGACATATGTTTGTGTGGTCCACAGATAGATTTTTCTACTCAGTAGTCAGGAGTCTAGAATTTGTGCTAAAAATGATGATTAGCACTTCCCTATCAGATCTGGGACGGAAATAACCTCGGTGAAATATTGGTGTTATAGTGCGCTAGTTCGCCTCTGTAAACTCCTTCAGCTACAGGTGTGAGCCTGTTTAACGTATCTGTATATGTACGAGTATATCTATGTATCTGTATAATGTATCTGTGTGAGTTTATGTACATATGTAAATTCTTATTATCGTTTACATTTTAGTACCATATTTCGTACGGTGGCAACCCTACTCAACGCACCATTTATGTTCCCACTGGCCACTTTATGTGGGCTCCGAACATTTCAACTTGCGGATTGTGATTCGATAATTTCGGCTTTGTTTTGTGTTGACCTCTGTTTCCCAAATAAACGAGAATTTTGCGGAAAGTAATAACAGGTTTCTTTTTTCAGTGTTTGGATTTTTTTACTATAATTTCATAAAATTCGTATTATGAATATTGTCAGTTTGTATGTTGTTGATAGCCTCCGGAAATACACAAACGATTTTGAACATTCTTTAAATATAAGAAAGCTTTACTTTCCCTTAAGGACATAGGTTAATTATCTTTCTTTCAACATGCCCAAAATGTGAGGTCAGCGCAACACACTTTTTCAAGAATGAAAAATATTTGTATATTTAAAAGATGTAAGTAGTTGTAGTATTATTTTTATTAGTATTATTATTTTATCGCCTTTCTGTTTATACCATTGTGTCGCATAATGCTGTGCCAATTTTTTTTTTTTTATTAGCAGAGACTGGCACACGAGCAGATGGGTCACCTGATGGTAAGTGATCTCCACCGCCCATAGACACCCAAGACACAAAAGGAATCATGGGTGCGTTGCCAACCTAAAATGAGGAAATGGAAGGGGAGGTAAAAATGGATTTGGAAAGGAAGAGGGGGAAGTGGGCCACCGGAAATCTCACTCACCGAACGAAACGCGACAGCAAGCTGCCACTTTACGTCGGTTTTCTGTGAGACAGTGGTATCAAACCGGTCGAGCCGGCCCATTCGTGCTATAGATGTAACTGTCTACTGCGTGACTCTACCACTCATTACCATTTTCTTCCTTTCAGTAGTAAATAAGTTGTCTTGGCAGAGACAAAGTACGCAGGGTTGAAATTAGTTCAGATGCAGGGCACGGCAGGGAGGTTGAGCAGTATAAATATTTTATAACTTCATACATAAGCTCACACCTGTATCCCCGAAGGAGTAGGCAGATTTGCACTAGCGAACTACCCACATTTCGCCGAGCTTAGATCCATCCCAGACGTGATAGGGGCGAGCCCATCATCATATCGGACACAAATTCCAAACTCCGGGCTGATATTGAAAAAATCCAATGTCACTGCCCGGCCCGATCCAGGCCCATGCCCATTAGTGGGACAGTAATATTACAGGGCTAATATAAAAAATGATACAGAAAATCTTTCCGCAAGTTCCTCAGCGCGCAAACCGTTCCCATTTAAAATACCCACAATAACTACAGTAAACAAGTTACAAAAAACGGTCAACTTCATAATGTTGATTCAACGGGAGGCAAAAATCCCTTCACTCAATCAAGATGTCAGCAAAACACATCCCGTATGAAGTGCCCCCGGGGGCCACGTGACCCCGCCGCAGCCGCCGCAAGGGTCGGGGCCCGCGACCCACGCTCCCCTTTAAGTCAATATTTGGTTAAGTTTATTATATGAATCGGTTTGTATGATTTTTTATTATATTTTGTGAGACGAATATGATTATTTATTGGAGTAATGTTATTTTTAACTCTGCATCTTAGAGTAATAACGTATAGAGATATAGTCTCATACAAAATTCCTTCGGAAATTGAAGCCGATAACGATTCAATGTGTGCATCGTCGGCGCGTAACTACTTGAGCCGACACACACATACGCACGTAAATAGTGTTGCAAGTAAAAGACATTTTACCAACAAAATAGGGAAATCGAAAGTGTTCTAATAATGATACACTTCTTTTATTCTGAACTTAAAAAAAATTTAAGTAGACTAAGGCCTATCCCCTCTCATTAGTAGAGGAGGCACGTGCCCAGCAGTGGGACACAAGGCTAATATTATGTAAAGGTAAATATAGAACCTATTGTTACTTCATTACTTACTTTTAAAAAACAATCTCATTACAAATATTAACTTGAAAGCATAGATCTTTTGACAAAAGATGACAAATTACACTACTTGTCGCGAAACATAACTGTTGAAATATCTCAAAATTCTCCACATAGCCCAAATCTGGGTCCGTCCCATACGAGGCAGGGCTCTGCGGGCCAATTCCATCAGGCCGAAGGGGCGACAACCCGATTCCGGTAAGATTTTTATGGCGAAACTATTTGCACGATGGGTACTGCGCCGCGACCCGACCACCGGCCACTTTACGACTCATGTAACGTTTGTTTCGGCCATTCCGATGTTTTCGTAATCATAATATTTGTCCATGTGCGGATTGTGGAACGGTTTTCCGATGAAACTAGTTATAAAAGTAGGGATGTGAAAGTACTGACTGTACATATGTAAAATAATAAAATAAAAATATTTATTGATCACGTAGGCATGTAAAAAAGCACTTATGACAAGTCAACACAAGTAAATTTTTAAATCAGGATTAATATAATTTACATTATATATTTGAATTTGACAACAGGCAGGCAAGTATGGACATAATAACGATGGGATGGCTGAGATAGGGTGATAAGGGGAAATAGGAATAGAGTGTAAGGGAATGGATTGTATGGGAATGGCATATGGCAGGAATGGTGGCAGGGGATTGACTGGTGTATGTATGGTAGATTGTAAGACGCTGTGATATGGTAGCATATTTTTGTATACCAGGGGGGTGACTCCTGACGCTCGATTCGAACCTGAATTTGAATTGAACTTCGATTCGGTTTCATTTATTGACTTAAAATTCCACCGAAATCGAGGTAAAAAGGTGCATTAAAGTCATATTACAAGTTACCAAATGACAAGTTCTCGAATATTATGCAACATTAGCGCAGTTTTTAACTCGATTTCAGTGGATTTTTAAGACAATAAATGAAACCGAATCCAATTCGAAGTCGAATCGAGTGTCAAGAATAAGGGAGCTGTTGCACTCACACGATGCTGAGTTAATTAAACAAAAATAAAACTTCGAAAACAGTAACTTATAAGTTTTTATTTGTGGCTATTAAAAAAATATTTAATTATTTATGAAGACTATCAAAAACTATATAAACATAATATTATTTATTAGGTTACCAGCAATATCTATTTCTCTTTAGTTAGTTTACCTAAATGTTATGTTATTTTATCGCTTGATGCAGGCCGCTTCCAACAGGTCAATCTGGAAACCTTTGGGCAGGCTTATGTGCACCAGTGGACGTCCTATGTCTGATGATGATGATGATGAACTGTTATATAGTTGTATGATTAATTTACAATGAAAGTAATTATGTGAGCATTTATTGAATATAAAAATATTGTGTAGTCTGTGGTCACTGGTTTAGTGCAGAACGCATTAAAATAGTAGTTTTAAAAATATTAGCAGCGAGTATTTTGTTTTAAACTTCAAACGAATTTAAATCAGCGTATTATTAGTTAACCCCAGTTTAAAAGCAGTTAATATGTAACTTCCTAAAGATATCTCCTTCTAAACAGCCGCTTAATAAACAGTAATATAAGATATACAGCTTCCGTAATCGACTTGTGTCGTTTAAACCGACTGTGATACTAAAGGTAGTGTTATGTTTAATATCCTATGAAGTTTTTATTAAAATAAAGCTTATACAGTCTGTCGTAACGTAAACACACGTTAAACTACTTTTATGACATTTAATTTATTTTTATCTGGACATAACTCTCCGTTTACTTATTTTACACACTCATAAATACAGCGTTTACCTTTTATATTGTAGTAACGTAAATGTTTTTATTATATTAATAATAGTAACTTTACTTTAGTAGTGTAGGAAATAGCATGAGACAAATTTTATATTGTTTTTCTTCAAAGACATTCAACAGTACCTATATAGATGGGACAACAGCACAAAACTTGTGTTCCAAAAATGCCCTAGTGGTTATAAGTCGCTTAGTTTATTGGAAATATAAGCGCAGGTCAGCCTGCGTAATAATATTGAGAGAATAAACTTGTCTTACGTGATTCTTAACCATTCACACAACATTCTAGAATGTAAATTGTATTAATCGCACACGCATTCTAATAACATGACAGCCACCGTGACGCAGCGGGTGAGTAGCTGGCTGTGAGGTCGCGGGTTCGATCCCCGCACCAAGACAAATGTTTGTATGGCCTACAGATATTTGTTTCGGGTCTGGGTGTAGTGAGACCGAAAGTCTCTCCTAGTTCCTGATACCCACGACACAATACTCGATCTTAGTGTGGGGTCAGGACTATGTATGTGACTGTTGGGTGTTATTTATTTATTTAAGTGGTTGATGGCGGTACTGAAGCTTGAGATCAATTTTTTAGTATGGAAGTTTTTATTGTGGTAGAGCCACGCTGTAGACAGTAACGTCTATAGCACGAATGGGCCGGCTCGACCGGTTCGATACCACTGTCTCACAGAAAACCGACGTAAAGTGGCAGCTTGCTGTCGCGTTTCGTTCGGTAAGTGAGATTTCCGGTGGCCTATTTCCCCACTCCCTTTCCCAATCCCCTTCCCTCCCCTTCCATTCGCTCCTTTTAGGTTGGCAACGCACCCATGATTCTTTTTGTGTCTTGGGTGTCTATGGGTGGTGAAGATCACTTACCATCAGGTGACCCACTTGCTCGTTTGCCAGCCTTTGCTATAAAAAACACACACACACACACACACACACACACACATTCCGAGTAAAGTAGTTTAAGTCTAAGCGTTTGAAGCAATGAAATTAACTTTTTAGGACCAGCTTGAAATGCCTTCACTCCGATTACGCCTAGTGCCGACCAACTTCAAAATAAAGAGGTTAATCTATTCATCTCTATTTTTATTATCTTAGCCAAATGTGGACCTACTTTCAATATTTGTGTTGAATAGAGCTTATTTATTCCAAAGGTGGTCTCGAAACTTGTGATAATTTTATAGATACACTTACGTTTGCACGCCTTCTTGTGCGTGATGGGCTTGCTGGGGTCGCGGTAGTATCCCTCGCGGCAGTAGTGGCAGTGCCGGCCGGCGGTGTAGTGCCGACACTTGAGGCACACGCCGCCGCTCTCGCGACCAGACAGCTTGTACAGCTCCATGTTGAACCGGCAGCGGCGGGCGTGGCCGTTGCAGTTGCATTCTGAAAACAAAACAATATTACAACTGAGCCTTTATGGAATAAAGTCGTAGTGACATGACCATAATTGTGAGCTAGTTAGGCGGGCATGTCAGCTCAACTTAATGCATCTGGCATCATGAGAAAAAATGAACTCTGTGCCTACGGACGTAATGAAAAAGAAGGACTCCATTTGGCATATAGTTAAACGGACGATACAAAGAATCCATGCTTACAAACGCGCCTGTACTAAAGTGATATGACATTACGTGTCGATAGATGCGCCGAAAACCCTGCTTTACTTTCAATGTTTTTAACGCTCCGTCCATCATTTTTTACGTCTGTGTCTATGCCATTCTCTTTAATGCGATGATACGCGTTACACACTACCTTTGAAGTTTCGAAAAAGGTTAACTGTGCATTGCAAAATAATTTGAGAGAAATGGAACACTTATTTGACGATTTTCTTCTACATTTTAACTAATTTTGAATTTGTGATGATGTGATGGAATTTGTGCCCGATATGGCGATAGGCTCGCCCCCTATCACATCTGGGTCGGAACTAAGCTCGGCGAAATGTGGGTGTTCTAGTTCGCTAGTGCGCCTCTGCCTACCCCTTCGGGGATACAGGCGTGAGCATATGTTATGTTATGTTATTTTAACTAATAATCGCGAGAGTTGTAACAAATGAACACAAAATATTTGAATTACAGTTAGACAACGATTAGTCGAGGGGGTGAAGCAGAATATGTACACTGTACAGTTCAAAGCCTGACGTATGCACTTATGCAGTCATTAGTGAACTGTTACAGCGCTTCCGGCTTGCACCGCTGTTTAGTTCAAACATCATTTATATGGTACATTGCATACCAACGTAGCTATCTATAGAATAAATTAGCCCTGTAATATTACTGTCCCACTGCTGGGCACGGGCCTCCTCTTCTAATAAGAGGGGTTAGGCTTTAGTCTACCACGCTGACCTAATGCGGGTTGGTAGACTTAACATACCTTTAAATTCTCGGGGATGCAGGTTTCCTCACGATGTTTTCCTTCGCCGTTATAGCAAGCGATATTTCACAATGAAAATACACTTAACATAGAAATGTCAGAGGTGTATGGTCCATTTTGGGGTTGGTCTCGAACCTCCGACACTTGTCTCGGCAGTTCGTACCACACCCAACGGAGCTATCGCTACAATCCAGCTACGTACCTCTATACTCTATAGTACTTACCTAAATAATAAGGTGATGTATAACTCTTATTCGAAGCTTGTTTATTTTTAAAGTTTAAGAACATAGTAAAGCCTGGCCTCTTGCACTAGCTTTTTCGAAACAAAACACTAAACACCAGTACGCAAAAAACTATTTTAGCTGTCACCTGCTCGTAGAACAATGGACCATAGATAAAAACAGCATGTTTTGTGTAATTTTTTAGTGCAGGAGACTCGGCTTAAGGTAGTATTTTAAGTTTTAATTACATTTGTTGGCCATTACTAGATTTTCCCGGGATGACTAGCACAGCACAAAGTCATGCATTTGTTTCATTAAATGTTCTTTTACTATGTTTAATTGAATTGAAATTTATTGTTAAGCGTGATGCAAGTGCACATGTAGGTATCAAAAGTAGATTTAAAGTTCATTGATCTAAAAACTAAGAATATGCTTATTTATTTTTTAACAGACCCAAAGCACAGATAAGATAACACCAGAGACTATAAATCCGTCAATCTGTGGACTAAAAGGGCTTGACAATGACATCAGTGTCATAACAGAAGTTGTCGTGTATAGAATACAGAGGGCGCGCTCCGCCCCGAACGCATAAAAATGTCATCGCTTGTCACTGCATAAACAATGTACACACGATGTTTTACGCGTGTACGCTTTGATACCATTCAGTAAACCAAATGTTCCGTATATTTTTAGTGTATGAAAACACATACATGTGAAGACAGCGTTAGTTTGTGGAAAAAGGCATAAACAACGCCCATTATTTTTTTTCTAGTTTTGTTCAATGAACTGGCTAGTTAGACCGTCAGCTCTGCCTTCGGAACCCAATAAAATAATAAGGAAATTTAATTTCGTAAACTTTGGGGGCTTTCGAGTTTGCGACACGGCCGAATGTTGGGGCGGGACTCTTCATCCGCATGTCCTATCACTGACCCATTGATTTGATTTTTTCCATTTCAGAGTGTGAAAAAGCATAAACAGGCCGGTATGATTCTGCACTGCGCTTATTATCAGGTATGGGCATTCCTGCGAAAAAAGTCATTACCGACGTAATGGTAATGACTCATGTGACCACGGTAATGACAAACCCTTAATAGTATTATAATTAATAATTGTTATCTATGTATATAACTTCAGACATCACCTGTACTATCCTCTGCATAGCATGGCATGAACGTACAAGACATGAGAAACGTATAAGTATTAATAATCTATGAGAATGACAAAGTACATATATACATAGATTACAATCATTAATTATAATACTATTAAGAGTTTGTGGTTTATTTATTTATTTAACTTTTTACAAACGTTGTAAAGGCGGACTTCATGCCAAAGGCATTCTCTACCAGTCAACCCTGGGTGGTACAGAGATGAATAATTAAGTCATTACCGTGGTCATATGAGTCATTGCCTATACTTAACGACGGTAATGACGTATTTTTTCGCGGAAATGCCCGTATAAGTGTATCACTTGGTCGTGAATATATAGTAAAAAAGCAGGTTAAACAATAAAACTTCAACCCTTATTTCTCAGCAGACTATTCCATCTTTGGGCCATGCAGGTCTCATATCCACTTCCATTAAAAGACTAAAGCACAGCCATAACATTTTGTGTAACGTTTAACAGATGGCGCTGTATCATAAAAACAACAATAAATCCCTTTGTAGTACCATAATGTATACGCGGTATGATTTGTGACAGAACTCGGCAGATATATGAGACGGCACGAGGAACGAAACATGAAATAGTTTCTTAAAATGGTGTTCTGGCCTTTCTTTGAATCACGGCCACACAGGATCCCGGAAAGTGCGATCTTGTATGGAATATAAATCTTTTAGTTTTTTTGGATCCGAAATAGATTTAATAGCGTTTAAGATGAAGAATGCCTCGGTGGCGTGGGGACGAGCCTATCGCCATATCTAGCACAAATTCCAGACTCTGAGATGACATTGAAAAATCCAATATCACTTTGCCCGACCCGGGGATCGAACCCGAGACTTTAGGACGGAAGTAGTACCAAAATAGAGCTACACCACCGTGGCAGTAGAATAACAGATAGGTTACATAATACACAATAAATAAATTAAGTTTACACAGAAAATAAATGTTTTCACGAACGGAGTGGCGGGCAACTGCTATGATGATTATTACCCAATCACGCCAAAACGAATTTGAATGAAATTTGACACAGATATACTTTTTATTCCGCAGAAAATTACGGTGAGAAATTGTTAATAAACCACACGAACGAAGTCGCGGGCAACTTACAGCTAATTTGTTACGTATATTAATATTTCAATATAATTTCAATTTATTAAAATAAAACTGTTTTTACGGATTCTATCATGATTTAGTTTTAATTTTTATGCCCGACGTTTCGAAAGCTTTGCAGCCTTCGTGGTCACTGTAAAGTTTCCAAAAAGTCGGGCATAAAATTAAAACCCAATCGTGATAGAATCCGTAAAATAGTTTTATTTCAATGAATTACATTCGCGTAAACCTAAGAAATCATTATTTCAATATTTTTTTTCAAACCGAAAGCACAAGCATTCTAATTTCAAATTTCAATCCTGCCAGTATTTAAAGAATGTATTATGGAATAATTAATGAAAAGCCATTGATGGGCAAACTTGCCGTGGAGGCGGCCAATCACGGCACTTTCACCTCCTCCCCTACCCCCCCCGCATTATTGGCGGTCACGCGCGTCCGTATTACGCTCATTGTGGAAACGAAAGCATCAGCGGATGCTGGCTCGCACGTACCGACGACGCCGAGGGTTGCCATGAAAGATAGTAAAAAATCCCGAATTATATCGCGCAAAATTTTTGTATTATTATTTTTGAATTTTTACCTTTTACAGTATTATTAATAATTTGGTTTAGTAACACTTCCTATATCTTGCTAATGTTACAAAAGTTATTTTCTAACATAATTATTATGGTTTGAAAGTACATTCATGAAATTTCTCTATTGATAGAACATTACCACATTTTTTATTACATTAAGATACTGATTCTGAAGTATATTTATTAGCCACATTTTTTAAAAATATTTTACTTATATATCAATTACTATATCCTCCAAATACGACATTTTGGAAGCAACGTGACTAAAGCCGTGTCTCCTGCACTAAAACATTACACAAAACACCAACACAAAACATGGTATTTCTACATTTTTTTACATGAGCAGGAGACACCGAAAAACTTTGTTTTGCGTAGGTTTTTTTTTTGTGTTTTGTTTTGAAAAAACATGTACAGGAGACGCCCTTTCATACATTACTTTAAAAACGTTTCTAAGTATTACTCGTATAATTGACAGCCCTATCGAAGCGCACGTGGTGTCCGCGCCGAGGGCCAACCAAGTAGTTGCCTAATTACATGATTACAATTACACCACGTGCCCTACGCTGGGCAAAAACTTGTGCACTAGCTACTAAGCGCTAATGAGCGACGCGCCTCGTCGGCGGGCAGAAAGCGAAAAGTTATTTACAAATAAAGGGAGTTTTTCACGAAATTTCTCCGTTCTAGATGATTAATTTGGCGTGAATGTAGACACTTTTTAAGTTCGTTTTTATTTTATCATGCTTCATTAATTCTGTAAGTAGTCGATAAATACGTAGTCTACCGAAAGGTTGGCTTTGGATCCACCTGTCATTTGTATTTTATAAAAAAGATACTTTGTATAAAAATATCAGTAGGTAATAAATCGTATTACCAATGATATTAAAAATCCTACCTTATTCGATGAGACAAGGCTCAAGTGCGAAATCTTAATTATGAGCCTCCATCTTCACACGTTAGTATAAATTTTAAAAGGCAACTTTTGTGATTAATTGCGTCACTTATAATTTAATAGGTCATTAATAAGATTTAGTCAGTTCGCAAGTCTTGAGACAGACAGGGAGGTATTGAATAAGGATGAGATGGGGGCCATGAACGTAAACATATTTTAAATCAATAATATGATGTTACGATATTATTTTTGTAAACGTTATTATAAAACAATTTCAACGCATCAACACTCTACTTCAGTATTATTTTAAGAAAGAAATTAAGACATCAAAGCAAAGAAGATTAAATTGAATTTTTGAATGAGCTTCTGTCTTTCTAGAGCTGTGTCTAAGTTTGGGAGCATCTGCTTTATTCATATAAGTATTATGATTTAACCTACTTAAAAAAGCCGAGGTATTGAAATTTGTATGTAGAAATGTTCTTTGTAATCCATTTTCATGTGCATATAAACATGATAAATATGATATCTATGATAAACAATGATATAAAATTGGCTGTAACATATAACATAACCATAATGGCATAACCATAACATTTATCCTTACCACCCCCAAATGAAAATCAGCGTCCACGCCTGCCTAAAATGAATCCAGACGTCGTCAACCCTCGGCAACTTCGTCAGAGGCAACAACCGAGAGGGGAACGCCAAATTGCCACACTCCAGATAACGAGTTTATTAATTTGATTAATCCCGTCTGTTGGCTATATATCTGCTTAATAACCTGAGTTCGCCTCTGGCCCGTGCGTGCCTGAGACAATGTTAATTAATTTACCGTCTTATTAAATGGGGGACTGAATTGAGAAAAATTGGTGTGGATGTGTCTTGTATGTAGGGGTGTTGTGAGAATCTGTGGGTATTCATAGATGTGTGTGTAATCATTATTAATATTACTTGTGAATGTATGTGTTAATGAATTTGTGCGTTTGTATTAAGATGTATTACTTCACGTCGCCATGTTGGTCGAGTGGCAGCTTAATGAGGTGTGGGTCGGAGAGTCCTGGATTCGAATCCCAGGTTAGACAACGGGGGTTTTCAAACAATATTTTCCCGGAACTGGATATCCTAGAAGCAGATAATGTTTAGGCTAGGCAGGAAAGACTTAGTTGTTTGCAACATTGCTTTCTGCAACATGCAAAAAGTCCCACACTAAAGTGGGATAAGGGCACCTGGAATAAGAAGATCCATCAATGATGACTGATCGGCTTCGGTTAAAAGGTACACCATAACCTGGATCAGGTTACCTGACTTTTGAGACTCGATTTTGACTAAGATTCGGTAACATTTACGCCCGAATGGTCAAACACTACTCAACTCTAACGGCTTCTTACATTGATTTTCGCCATACAATTTTGACAGATAAAGCGGCCTTAAACGACATAACGCGACCTTAAGTGTATGAACATTCGGCGGTTATTGACCTAAAACTCCCCCGAAGTCTAGTTAAAAAGTGCGCATATATCGCATTGGACTCGAGAACTTGTCATTTGGTAATTTTCGACCGATTTCCAAAAAGGAGAAGGTCCTCAATTAGTCCGTTTTTTAATGTATGTTACGCGATATCTCCGCCGAATGTGGACCGATCTTCAAAATTCTTTGTGTTCGATAGAGCTTCTTTCAAGGGTGGTCCCATATAAATTTGGTCACAATCGGATTTGAAGCCGGTCCGTTAAGTTATTAAACTTGTGATTATTTAAGCAACCTTAGTGCACGTTTTACCTCGATTTCGGTGAAATTTTAAGTCAATAAATGAAACCGAATCGTAGTCGCAATCGAATCGAGTGTTAAAAGGTTATTTATCCTCGGTGATTCGTTCTAATAGAAAAGAAGATACGTACGGTCGTTTACAAGTTGGTTAAAGTGGTGAGCTTTTAATTTCTAGGCCTGGATTTTTAAATAAACTCCAACAATTTCTTTGTTTTCCAACTAAGGTGTAGATGTGTGTTCAACAAAGTTGTGTCATTGGCTAGCCGTTAAATTGTCAAGTAGTTAAGAGAAAAATGAAGACACAATTTTGGAAATTAAAAAAACGCCACATCGAGATGGGTTTCTCATTTGGAGGCCATTACTCATCGTCGGCTACGAGCCACGACACTGATTGACAAATGGGCCCGCTTCGATAACTCGACAGGATTTAACGGCTTTTTCCCTCCAAATTTGTTTGTTTTTGCACACGTTTGATTGATTCCACCCCGCGGATACACGTGACCTTTTTGGGTCAAAGTTAATTTGGAGTTTAAAAATGAAGGCTCTCGATTGAATTTTGAATAATTGAATGTTAGCGTAACGTTTGACTGATGAGGGATCGCTTGCCAGTCGGTAGTCAAAGCATGGCTAATCAATAAACAACCAGAACTACCTATACAAAATGCAGTGAGAAGTGTATTTAGTTACATTTTTGCAGATATTCGTATTATAAGATAGTTTCATTAGGTTATGGCGCTGAGACTCGAGGTTAACAAGTATTTTAGCAAAAAAATATTTGCCTGATGCTGATTACAGTTTTGCAATGAAAAGTAAACATAACCTCGACAGTCACTAAAACGCCGGCCTGCACAGTATTTCCTTTATTTGAGAAATATTAGGATATTCTTGTCGAAATCTCTTAACCACCATGTTTTCTTCTTACTTCCTCTCAGACTAAGTAAGGAAAGGTGAAAGGCATTTGGCAGTCGAAAGAATTCTAAAGCCGTTACGACTAGTGTTGCCACATCCATTTTCCGATTAACGAGACTTGATAAAGAAATATATCGATAAAAATATTGCAATAAATGTGAAATAAAATAGTGAAATAAAATCGCAGTTTCTGAGATCACAGAAGTCAAAATATAGATAGGTTTAAGGAGCTAGGGAGTGGGGCGTGCCTTAACCGGGATATCTGGCAACAGTGTTTACGCAAAGCTCAATTTGGATAAAATAAGGCGAATTACATGATAAACCACAGCCAAATACGCACAATTGGCTACCAATTACCTAGCCATCGATAAATCCCGCTAAACGCAGAGCTGTGACTAAGACGGGCTCTGTAGCCAACTGGGTGCCCCGATCATTACCTACGTCGTATATCTTACTTTGGACTCTCGCCAGAATACGAACGCGAGGCGCGAGTTGCCAATAAATAATTAACAAATACCTGGGATTTGCTAGAAGATGACTTGAGGTTATACGTGGCATATTGACAGAAGTGATCTGATTGACTGGCATTGTTGTTATGGATTTAAAGCACAATTGTATGTGAGTACGTTAAACTAAGAGCAATAATATAATTTGGCGAAAATCGACAGCGATATCTTACTCCAATATGGGAGCCAGCACAACCCTTTTTAAGCATGATACAAAAAGGATTCGACTTAGCTTTTACGACCAGTAGGCTACCTTATATAATCGACTATGGGGATCCATTCCATGACATGTTAATATAACCCCTCTGTTAGACACGTCCACAGCTCTTATACGCTACTAAGTCAAAGAGGTGACTGCAAATTGCAATGTACATGATACTATCAAATATTTAGTAGATTATTATTACATTCGATTCATACAACCATTTTTTTCCATAAAATTGCGGAAAAATTCCTAGCTAGGCAACATTACCACGGCTGAGTTGCTCACGGCGACAGTCTCTCGCTTTGTTTTATGTAATTAGCCGGTGATTTATACACGTCGATATGATTCTTTTGCTCTTTGTGGGTAGTTGACGCGTCTGCGTACAAATAAAATGATTGAATGACTCCTAACTATCTGTAATGACTGTAGCTTCGGCGGGTATTCTCGGAGATTTATTTAGGGCATTGTCTTTCCTTATTCACAATGTCTAATTCAAATGTATTTGATCGCGGAAATCTAAAGTATTTTTATGGTGCATTATATTTTTAGTATAAGAATTCTGACAGCCTCCGTGGCAGCGGGCGAGTCCGAGCCGGCTGTGAAGCGAGAGGCCGCCCGCCGCGGGTTCGATTCCCGCATTGAGATAAATGTTTGTGTGGCCCACAGATTTTTTCTCAGGGATAGCCACGAAATGCCGACGTCATCATTATTTTTTCAATATATACTCGCAACTGACATGTAAAAGTGATATAAAATATCCTATTTGCAGAATAAATGATTTGAATTTGAATTTGAATTTGAATTTTGAATATTAAGTATATATATTTCTTTTAAGTTTGGGTGTTGTGGGACCGAAAGTCTCTCATAGTCTCTGACACCCACGATACAGGTTATACCTAGTCTGGGGTCAGGACTAGGTGTGTGACTGTTGGGTGTATTTATTATTTATGAATAAAATTACATCATAGATCTTTATTTTTGTTTGTTTTGCTCACAAACTCCTGAATCGATTGTACAAATTCTAAATACATACATTTTGCTAAAACAATGTATAGCCCAAGTTACAATAATGAGGGGCATCCAAGAATACTACTTAAGTAGCACTCAAAATACAATAAGCGAGATGTCGATCTGCCGTCGCTCCCTTCGGAAGGTCTCCGTGTGCGGATGAATAAAACATGTTTGCAATTGGACAACGCCAGAGACAAGGTATGGATATGGGAGCGTAGATATAACGATTTTTGACTATCAAAAATTCGAGGTTCTGAATTCATCCGTACTTTTCCGTCCTCAATTCGTCTGTATTTTTACCGACTTCGAAAAATGAGGCTATCAATTCGACCTGTATGTATGTATATTGTTAGAAATGCAGGATATTCGCATATGTTAGTTGGAATTATGGGCTTCTGAATAGATGTGCCAAATTTCATAAGTGTATGTATGTAAGTATATATGTATGTATGTATGTTTGTCCACATATATCTCAGAAACTATAAATCGGATTGCGATGGATCTTTTTTATTGAACTAAGTATCTTCCAACTTAGGGAATACTGCAAGTTTCATCGAAATCGGTTCAGCAGTTTTGAAGATATGGACTTAAATGTGAGAAAATGTGTGAAAATGGTGAAGTCGTTTTTAATGTTATTTTTATGTATGTTACGCGATATCCGTCAAGTGTGGACGGATTTTCAAGATTCTTTTTGTGTTCGTCATGATCGGTTTTGAAGTCGGTCCGTCATGTTTTTTATAAACACCTCTGCCTCGTTGGTGTAGGTTTATTGCTCTCGCGATACGACTACGGTTATGAGGTCTCGGGTTCGATCCCCGATTTTTCTACTTAGTATCAACCCGGAGTCTGGAGATTGTGCCCGATATGACGATAGGCTCGGCCCCTTTCACATCTGGGACGGAACTAGGCTCGGCGAAATGCGAGTTTTCTAGTTCTCCCCTGCCTACCCCTTCAGCGATACAGGCGTTAAGATCATGCCACGCTTATGTTTTTTTTATTAACGTGATATATATATACTTAGTCTCTCTTTACTCTAGAGTGGTCCCTTATAAAGGATTAGATCTGACGATATCTGCGGGAATTTTAATAACTAATACAATCGCCAAAAAAAAATTACAATCGCTGCAAATCGCAACTCGCAAATCAACCAACAATCGTGATGGAAAAAAGATTGTTAGTGATAGTACACAAAAGGATTATGTAGTAATAAGTTACACAAAACAAAGATTATAAACATAATGCGCTTTAAGTAGGCCACAAAGAACAGTAAAGAAAACATTGCGTTTAAATATTTATGTATTTTGTGAATGCCATTTATTGGAAGCCCTGCACATGTCATTTCCACTTTATTTTGACACATAATTTAGCCAAAATTAACTTATGTAACCAAGCATGCAATAAGGAGGGCCATCGATCTGTCTGTCCGTCCAGTACACACGGCGCCCCCTGTCGGATGACAAACGAGCCTCTAACGACTCCGCCATAAGACATGGAGCAAACAATGTTCTTGAGATTAGCCTTTGAGACACATAGGATACTTAAACAGTTGTAGTAAGAGATATAGAACCAGTTGTCTAGACAATATGTAGACTATTTTATTTTAGGTACTTGTACTTTATCAAGTCAGCATAATTATAAACATAACATAAGCTCACGCCTGTATCCCCGAAGGGGTAGGCAGAGGCGCACTAGCCAACTAGAACACCCACATTTCGCCGAGCTTAGTTCAGTCCCAGATGTGATAGGGGGCGAGCCTATCGCCATATCGGGCACAAATTCCAGACTCCGGGCTGATATGGAAAAATCCAATATCACTTTGCCCGACCCGGGGATCGAACCCGAGACCTCAGAACCGTAGTCGTACCGAAATACCAACACGCCACCGAGGCAGTCAGCATAATTATGACGATTACAAACAGTTGCTCAGGCTTCTTATTAGACGTATTTTTAGTTAGAAATCAGCCATTCAAGGCAAAACTTAGGGCTAATCTTTACGCGTAAATAAAATCATTTTGTAATTAACAATTTCACCAAGTTTCTTAATCTTTCGCTATGATAAGTTTTGAGAGAAGGAATAATGAGTATGTTATGATAAATAGTCGTTAATAAACGTGTAGAGTAATTTGCCTTTACAACTAAAGCAATAGAAGTTTAAACACATACATATTTCCCTTGCAATATCATGACTGCCTCGGTGGCGTGGTTGTATTTCGGTACTACTACCGTCCTGAGGTCTCGGGTTCGATCCCCGGGTCGGGCAAGGTGATATTGGATTTTCCATATCAGCCCGGAGTCTGGAATTTATGCCCGATGTGGCGATAGGCTCGCCCCCTATCACATCTGGGACGAAACTAAGCTCGGCGAAATGTGGGTGTACTAGTTAGCTAGTGCGCATCTGCATACCCCTTCGGAGATACAGGCGTGAGCTTATGTGTTATGTAATTTTGATATCAGAGTTTGAAAAACCGAATCTCAACATCGTATTACACATTTTTTTAAAAATCAAAATCGCTCACTCCCCGCTCCTCTCATCACAATCTGGCAACCCCCTATTATGTGAAAAGCATTGATTTCGAATCGTCTGGAGCCGATTATCCAGCAAAATAAATATAACATAAATTCATGTGGTAATGACATACAGGAGTGCTTGCTGTCATTGGCGGGTTGTCGACATTTGTCACGGTGATGACTGATATGAAAGATCTAGGTTGAGTCATGGTCATGAGTCTCATGACTGGTGGGGGTCAAGGATTAGCGATTTAGGTATTTAAAATAATATTTGTACAAATGTCGCCTCCTTGGTCTAATGGCAGCATGTATGGACTGTGGACCGAGAAATCCTGGGTTCGATTCCCAGGTCGGGCAAAGCAAATTTCCTAATTTAATTTGCCCGGGTCTGGATTCCTTATAGGGGGTTGACGTCAGGCAGGCCGGTCGTAAAAACTAAGCCAAATCCTCTCTGCAACTTGCTTGAAAAAAGTGTGTTGCGCCGATCCCACATTAAGGTGGGATAAGGGCAGGTAGAAAGAATAATAATATTTGTACAAGTAGATGCCTAGACTGCCTCGGTGGCGTGGTGGTATTTCGGTACGACTACGGTTCTGAGGTCTCAGGTTCGATCCCCGGGTCGGGCAAAGTGATATTGGATTTTTCCATATCAGCCCGGAGTCTGGAATTAGTGCCCGATATGGCGATAGGCTCGCCCCCTATCACATCTGGGACGGAACTAAGCTCGGCGAAATGTGGGTGTTCTAGTTCGCTAGTGCGCCTCTGCCTACCCCTTCGGGGATACAGGCGTGAGCGTATGTATGTATGTTTGTACAAGTAGATATTGAATTAGAATTCAAAATGTCAAAATTGGGATAAGGCTACTTTAGTATCCTTTATAATCAGTTGAGCTATCCCTGAGAAACAATGCCGAAAGAAACCCTTGAGTTTGTGTCGGCATTTCTTCTCAGGGATAGCCACTAAATGCCGACGCCATTTTTATTTTTTCAATATATACTCGTAACTGGCATGTAAAAGTGATATAAAATATCATATTTGCAGAATAAATGATTTGAATTTGAAGATGACATATGTGTAAACTTACCCCCGTATCACTAATTGACGATCAAGGCAACTTTCCCAAGATCAAACAAGTAGCAACTTATTTGATTTTTGCCAGGCTTTTCTAAAAGGGAGGTCCTCAATTCGTCTGGATGTTTTTATGTACTCGTATGTCACGCGATATCTTCGCCAAATGTGGACCTATCTCGAACATTCTTGTTGTGTTCGATAGAGTTTATTCCAGAGTGCCATGTAAATTTGGTCACGATCATATACGTTTTAAGGGCGGTTCGTAAAGTTTTTAAACTTGTAATTATATCAAGATTCACATAAATATTATCTATGGTAACCAGTAAGGTGATATTGAATATAAATATCATTTGAATATGATTTGATCAGCGGCGTGAGCAGGAAAATTTCTGACAACCGTAAATGTATTCGAACTCGATGCGCGTCTATGAAATTTGTATGAAATATTAACCAAACGTCATCAGTGCGCAGCGAACTCGAATATATTTACATTTACATTAGTTTTTCGTGCTCGGGCTAATGATCATTATACCCAAATGGAAAAACTGGTTTCCAATTTTCATTGCTATGCTTCTCAAAACTTTGATAAGTAATGATATACTAAATATAGTTTACAAAGTATCCTATAAATTATAATAAACATCTGTTTTTTTATCTTTACGCGATACATAATTAGATCACAATAAAGGCAGTATAGTAAAATTTACAGCGCATTATATTTAACGACGCGTCTTGTACTCACCGGTTTAATTTTTAAATATTATAAAACACTTTAAACACCTCCATCTCATTAAATGATAATTCATGGCCGTTTTCGATATGTACGGTCGAGTGCAAAAGTGGTAGAAAGAATTGAATGTAGTTATAATAATATCTACAGCACTGATCCGGCTCGACCGGTTCGATACCACTGTTTTGAGCGTTTTGAGACATAACTATCTACAGCGTGGCTCTACCATTTCCCAGCGGCCATAATCCTGCCCTATTTCCCAATACCTATTTCCTACCTTTAAGGTTTGCAACGCACCCGTGATTCTTTCGGTATCGTGGGCGGTGAAGATCATGATAAAATAAAAACCTTTATTGGTCACGTAGGCATGTAAAAAAAATAATTATGACAGATCAACACAAGCAAATTTTGAAGTAAGATTTGTATAATTTACATTATCACGCTATACATTTAAAGACAGTCAGGCAAATATGGACATAATAACGATGGGATAGCTAAGATAGGGTGATATGGGGAGATAGGAATAGAGTGTAAGGGAATGGGACGTGTGGAAATGGCACATGGTAGGAATGGTGGCAGGGCATTGACTGGAAATGCTGGAAGCAGTTGGGATTGGTGTATGAGGCCCTATCCTAGGTAATTAAATTAAAGCTAATTAAGTTTGTCAAAAGCAGCGATAGCTCAGTTCGGAACGGTATGGACTGCCGAGACAAGTGTCGGAGGTTCGAAACCAACCCCAAAATGGAGCATACACCTCTGACTTTTCTATGTTAAGTGTATTTTCATTGTGAAATATCGGTTGCTATAACGGTGAAGGAAAACATCGTGAGGAAAGCTGCGTAGCCGAGAATTTCTTTACAGGAATTTCGAAGGTATGCGAGTGAAGTCTACCAACCCGCATTGGGCGAGCGTGGTAGACTAAGGCCTACCCCGTCTCATTGGTAGAGGAGGCCCGTGCCCAGCATTGAGACAGTAATATTACAGGGCTAATATTATTATTATTATAAATTTATCATCAGGTGATCCATATGCTCGTTCGCCAGCCTCAGCTATACATAAAGCTTTATGATAAAACACTTCTATACCCGAGTATACAGTTTAAGAGCTAGTGTCTGCAAAATATCGTACATTAAACTTTAATATCGCAGGGCGGGTAAAATGAGCGGCGATAAAACGGACAATTTGTAATTGTGCTTTATTGAACATAGTTCAGCCCGCGGATCGCCCTCCTTCCATATTATAGAAATAGTAATAATTAATATGAAAATAATGAGTTTTATAATTAGTTGATTTCTAAATAATAACCAGCTTATAGCAATTATCCTTTCTGCGGTTAGTTTGAGAGTCTTCTTTTGCCAGTTAAATATTATTTTAAACTATCTAGCATTAGCTAAAGTAAACATAAGTATGACTTTTCCATTCTTGTTGCTGTCATACCTTAATGCCAGGGTCCGTCTTCTAATTTAAACACTTTCACTTCGCCCGGTCTTGAGCATCTTTTTTTTCTCTTCCAAAATATCTAGCCAGTACTTTTCGGACCGTCCACGGGGACGCATCTCTTGCACGATCTGCCTATTCGTAGTTTCTAAAAACGTGACCATACCATCCCAAGCGACATTCCTATAGTTTATCTGCCACGTCTTTTCTTTCTACCTGCCCTTATCCCACCTGTGTATGTTGGCGCAACACTTTTTCAAGCATGTTGCAGAAAGGACTTGGCTTAGTTTTTATGATCGGCTGCCTGCCAGACGTCAATCCCCTCTGAGGGATCCAGTTCCGGGCAAATTAAATTAGAAAATTTGCCCGACCTGCGAATTGAACCCACGACCTCCCGGTCCACAGCCCATATATGCTGCCACTAGACCAAGGAGGCGACGGCCACATAATATTAAAAAAATCGTAAAACGAACATACAAACTTAACAAAACTTTATACAGCTATTTATTCTTAAAAAACTAAGTAATTATTTATAACGCAGAAATCTTAAAACATGCTTATTTTATAGCTTGTAACATAATCTGTTTCGAAAAAAATATGAAATTCAACTTTTTCAATCGAGATATAATTTTACACATGTTTTAATATGCTACTGATATTTGCATTACCTAAAGTTGATTTTTAAATCACGGCCTTATAACTGTATGAAGGAACCAAGTCATAAGTCCAAAGAGATTTTTATCATATTTAATTGTTTATTTTATTATTCCGAAGCACGAATTTTAAGAGGTTTTGGCTTTGACTTAGTTGATTTCCAAAGCAGGGGGTGACTCCTGACGCTCGATTCGAACATGAATTCGATTCGGTTTCATTTATTGACTAAAAATTCCACCGAAATCTACTTTTAAAGTGCGCTAATGTTGCATAATATTCGAGAACTTGTCATTCGGTAATTTTTAACGTGACATTAATGGACTTTTTAACTGGATTTCGGTGGAATTTTAAGTCAATAAATGAAACCAAATCGAATTCAAGTTCGAATCGAGCGTCAGGAGTCATCCCCCAGGGCCAATATTCGCTCATAGTCGAATAACTTAGCTGGTTTAACAAAAGCATGGTTCATACATATTTACATTGTATTGGACACTTAGGCTGAGATCTATAGAGCGAACTTCGACTAAGTCTGAGTAAAAGAAACGAACTCAGTGAGGAATTGGAATTTTTTAAATCGAACTTCGACTTAGACCGAGCCACTTTTACAAGAAAAATAGACTGACAGACAAAGTAAACATTTTCTAAAAAATAACTCGCACTAAGTCAAAGTTCGATTTAAAAATTCCAAATTTAGTATAAATTATATTTTGCGCAATTTATTTTCATCAATGGTCACTTAAATATTTCATTATGCATTACGGAATGAGGAAAAATATCTGACAATTACAAATACAATATTATCCAGCGGCATTAATATAATTAAATCCCTTTGATCGGAGCTCATTGACTAAGAGAATTTAATATGCAATTTGGGACATCAAAGCGAATTTCATAAACAGAAAATGAAATGTACACAACGGTGCAAAATGTGAGAGATCCGCGAAAGAAATAATAAATAAATAAACACACCCAACAGTCACACACATAGTACTGACCCCACACTAAGATCGGGTCTTGTGTCGTGAGCATCATGAACTATGAGAGACTTTCGGTCTCATAACACCCAGACTCAAAACAAATATCTGTGGCCCACACAAACATTTCGCATCACGGATCAATATGGTTTTAATTTTGCTACAGAGTTTTATTTTATCAAATTATATTACATAATATCTCCAATATTTCTGAATTATTGTAAAAAATTATAAGTAGTTGCTTGTCCTTTTTGGTAAGACAAAAATAAACATCTCTTTCTTTTAATACTTCGATTAGCTGTTAAGACTGTTATGGAATGTGCTAAATGGACACTAGCATCCTTTGGATCCAATTGGTGAAGAGCTCGTCAAATTTTATTAAAAACATTGACTTCTTCCAAATGAACCAATCATTATTTTCACCGGCTTTCTCAACCGGCTTGTACACAGTGAATATTTTTTACTCGCATAAATAGGCATTAAGTCGCCTCCTTGGTCTAGTGGCAGCATGTATGGGCTGTGGACCAGTCCTGGGTTCGATTCCCACGTCGAGCAAAGCAAATTTTCTAATTTAATTTACCCGGAACTGACGTCATAGGGGGATGACGTTAGGCAGGCGGCCGGTCGAAAACACTAAGCCAAATCCTTTGTACAACACACTTGAAAAAGTGTGTTACGCCGACCCCATATTAAGGTGGGATAAGGGCTGGTAGAAAGAAAGAAAGCGTATAAATAGGCATGAATGTCGCGTTACTGACGTACGCGTCTGACGGTTCACGCTACCGTTGGCTTAAACATTATGCCCCTTACTTATAAAAATATTTTAGCGCTGCTTATCTTTATACCATAGGTTGTCCCTTTCATTTTTAAACAATGTAACGCAAGGAAAAAAGTAACAGGTTATTCTTAACCATTTGCTCAGCTAAAAATGCTGTTTTAAGTAAGGCCCTATTTGATCTGCACATTAATTACCGCTATAATCTCACAACTCGCACCACCGTATAGCGCAGTGCAAATATCATTTCACATCCGCTTTCCCATTTTCTTGCTAACGTGTAATTGGATTTTTTCAACTCTCATTTTTTGGATTTTAATTGTGCTTTCCAGAATTATTTTTGTATTTACCCGCAGGACTGGGGTTTTGATTTTTTGTTTGTCGTCCCCGGGCGGTCGTCTCTCCCTTGTTTGGTTAAGACTTACCGAATTTGCTAAGGAGACAGGGTAAATATTAATTATGAAAATAATACCCGATCGATTTTGAAAGGTTCCTTCTATGTAGTGCTTAAAATATTTATTAAAATCGTTCTTGGAAGTTACTTTTGGTTTCTTCGTAATATATTTTTTTGATAAAAATATAATAACATAACATAACATAAGCTCACGCCTGTATCCCCGAAAGGGTAGGCAGAGGCGCACTAGCGAACTAGGGCACCTACATTTCGCCGAGCTTAGTTCCGTCCCAGATGTGATAGGGGGAGAGCCTATCACCATGTCGGGCACAAATTTCAGACTCCGGGCTGATATGGAAAAATCCAATATCACCCATCGAACCGGAGACCTCAGGACGGTAGCTGTACCGAAATACAACTAGGCCACTGAGGCAGTACAAAATTATTTGTTTAGATTTTTAGGGCGACTTGCAGCGCTCTTACTAATGTAGAGTTAAACCTAAACCCGATTTATCCTACAGCTCACTCCAACTCCAACTACCAAGATTTGGGGTAAATAGAAATTTATCACGAAACTGTAAGTGGCCCTTGATAGTTTTCATCAATTTCAACTAAATAACCTTCAACTGCCATAGATCCCGACTCCCGCCGTATCGACAACACTGTTGCAGTCGCAACCCGCATGTTGGTCAGTTTATTGTTACAACAAAATTAAAAAATATACGAGTTTTGAATTGTTATTCACAGTGAGTGTAGGGTTTCGATAGAGCACTGGACTATTCAACATATTAGCGCTTTGTTCTTGTATTATCGGTCGGTAGAGTTTTGATAGAGCACCCTGGAATATTCAAAATAATAACGCTTTGTTTTCGAATAACATCGGTCGGTGTCGAAGAGTCGGTGCAATACACTTTTAGGCATGTTTGACGAATAGATTCGACTTAGTTTTGACCATTTGCCTGGCTGAGAAGCCCATGCAGCGACTAGACCACGATCGAGAGATAGAGAGCGATCACCACTAGCTATAGCCTCTTTTATTGTTTTTTTTTAAATAATTATTCCTCGCTTCTTTGTTTCTCGCAATTTTAGACAAAGTATATTGATTTATGCGTATTCGTGTCCTTGTTGACTGCCTCGGTGGCGTGGTGGTATTTCGTTACGACTACGGTTCTGAGGTTTCAGGTTCGATCAGTGATAATGGATTTTTCCATATCAGCCCGGAGTCTGGAATTTGTGCCCGATATGGCTTACTAAGCTCGGCGAAATGTGGATGTTCTAGTCCGCTAGTGCGCCTCTGCCTACCCCTTCGGGGATACAGGTGTGAGCTTATGTATGTATGTATGTATGTTTTGTTCTTGTGGAAACGGTCAAATGTTTATTGCCATTAAAACTTCCATATTGTTACCATTACCGACGCCATTAAAATACGATAACAAAAAAGATCCGTCGGCAGTCGCCAGTCGCCACACCGTCTCGAGTCTCAGCATCAAACGGTAACGGGATTAAGTCGACGGGCGGTAATCGAGTCACGATCGGGTTCGTTAGACTCGGTACATAGTGCGAGTCCGAGAGACCGAGACTGGCGGGGACTCGTCGCGTCGTACACATCCTGTAGGTTTGGCTAAAGCTCCGTCTTCTGCACCTATTTTTCTCGAAATAAAACATACGCAAAATGATTTTCGGTGTCTCCAGGTTATAGGACAATTGACCATAGATAAAGATGTATAGCGAAACCAAGTTTTGGCCAATATCGCCCTCCTTTCCTAAATCTACTCCTGATGTTTTGATTTCCTTTAAGGCACCTACAACACTTTTGGTATTGTGGGTGTCTATGGTGGATGGAGACCTGTTACGAATTGCTCCACAAGTGTATAATAACAATTCCCACGATCATAACCCGGAAGTAGAAGAACCAGTAAAATTCGCTACATGCTTAAAATATGATATTTGCATTTACTTACTTTAGAAATACTCGTCTGCCACTCACAGCTTCCTAACTTTGTTACGTAAAAAGGAAATTATTTCCATCTCCTTCGTTACGAGCATTCCGCATTGCATCGACAAAAGATTTCGTGAATTTGTCAAATTTAATAATGTTACGAATTTTATTCCATTGATCACAGAATTCACGCTGCTCTGCTGTAAATTGACGAGTCACTCCGTTTTACATAATATATTGGGTCCATTTTACGGTAGTTAAGTGGCTAAACAGTTTTTTTGGGATACTGAATGTTACCTGCTTTGTTTAGTAGCGTATGTAGGCTGTGGACCGGGAGGCCCTGGGTTTAAATTCGGTTTTTCGAAAATGTCTAATCCTTTCTGCGACATGCTCAAAAAATGTGAACCCACATTGCAATTATATAAGGCCAAGAAGACTGATACCGAAATAGAATTTTAACATAACATAACATAAGCTCACGCCTGTATCCCCGAAGGGGTAGGCAGAGGCGCACTAGCGAACTAGAAACACCCACATTTCGCCGAGCTTAGTTCCGTCCCAGATATGATAGGGGGCGAGCCTATCGCCATGTCGGGCACAAATTCCAGACTTCGGGCTGATATGGAAAAATCCAATATCACTCTGCCCGACCCGGGAATCGAACCCGAGACCTCAGAACCGTAGTCGTACCGAAATACCACCACGCCACCGAAGCAGTCCATCCAATAGAATTTTAAAAAATTCATTAAACGCGCAACGTGTTTGATTCGAATATTTATTCGAATTCATTATCCATAAGTACTGATTTCTTAAGTTTACACGAATGTTATAAATTGAAATAAAACTATTATACATACATACATAGACTCACGCCTTTTTCCCATAGGGGTAGGCAGAGACAACGGATTTCCACTTGCTACGATCCTTACTATTAACTATTATGTATACGGATTATATCACGATTTGTTTTTATTGTCCGACGTTTTGACGATCCATGCTATGTAGTCAGGCATTAATTGCCACAAGCCATTTAGAAGTACTTGTTACGTTGAATCCTGTAGTAAAATTGAAGAGAGTGTGGACAGCACGAAACCTGCTGTAACCCGAAGCTGGAGTCTGGACTGTTACTATTTAGAGCGTGTCATTTGACATGGCACAACACTGTGTACGGGTGCGGTCTGAGTGCGAGCGGCCTGCTGATAGTGCCATAATCTTAAGTTGAAGATGCACGTAGAAACTTAATTGAACTAACACGTCGAATAAAGAGATCACGGTTTCAAATTATGGTTTTACTAGTTATTTAGTCACTAAGAGCCTGTAGGTGCATTACACAAATGCACACACAGCATTTCCACGCCGCTAAAACACTGGTGCCTCAGTGCATACACGTCCACGGGACAATTCACTCGCTTGTTTGTATATTTAAATTAATATATTCGTATTGTACTAAAGAACAGGCATTTATTTTGGGGTCACCACCTAGTAACATCTCTAAGGAGTCCGGCCCTACCGGGACCTCCTAAAAGCCTTTAGTTATGCTCTATATTTTTCATAGTTATACAATGTTTTGTCTTACTCTACTAACTTCACGTAGTAAAAACTGTATGATTACATCGATTTATTATACCTATGATTACTATAACAGACGCAGGTGCAGAGATTATTTGTAAAGTATGAATGTAAAGATTAAATGATGTGTTTTGATAGGGCAATAATGGTGTAAAATATTACTACATATACTGGTAATATTTGTGATCTAATGTATTATTCTTTGACGTACATATTCCTAGCATTAGGTTTTCTTTCGTCATTGTTTTGAAACCGTCAAGTCTGCTTGTTCAGAATGTGTGTACAATGTAGATAATTTCAAATCGCTACTCGCCCCCACTCCGACCAACGGAACAGCGGATAAGCGAGCGTTTATTTGTGAGCGCGTAAGCCGTTGTGCGCGTGGGCAGGTGCTAAAGTACTGTCGGCCGCGCAAGTGTTAATTCCAACACAGTGATTACAACAGATTGCTGTGATAATTGCAACGAACCTTGGGCATTGTTCTCAGAGCTCAGATCTATGTTGGCTTAGGTTAGTGTTGCAACATGTCGATCCTAAAGAAATGACTCATTCGTGACTCTAGAACGAATGAAGAGTAGTTTCTTTGTCAGGGATTCATAGGCACGTGGCAAAACCAGACCCTGTAATATTACGATCCTACTGCTGGGCATGGGCCTCCTCTACTAATGAGAGGTGTTAGGCATTAGTCTACCACACTGGCCTAATGCGGGTTGGTAAACTTCACATACCTTTAAAATTCTTGTGCAGAAATTCTTGGGTACGCAGGTTTCCTTCACCGTTATGTACCGATAATTCACAAAGAAAACACACTTAATATGCATTTTGTATGTTCCGTTTTGGGGTTGGTCTCGAATTATAATAATACTGCTATAAGAGGTTGTGGTAACCCCCCAGGTTTAAGAAACATAATAAAGATTTAGGTCGTTTAGATGTAAGTATTTTGTATCTTCAACATTATTCCTTCCAATTAATGTATTATCTACGTGTAGATAGTGGATGTAAAATATCCATTAACTACATCTATACTATGGATGGAGTTGAGAAAAAACTTAACTGACCGACTTCCAATTTACCGATCGTGACCAAATTTATATGGGACCACCCTTGAAATTAGCTCTATTGAATACAAAAATAATTTTGAAAATCGCTCCATATTTGGCGGAGATATCGTGTTACATACATAAAAAGAGACAAATTGAAGACCTTCTCTTTTTTGGAAGTCGGTCGAAATTTACAGTTCCCCTTGAAATAAACATTTTCACTTTCGTGCTGGTCAGTACATGCGCACACGCAGGTGAACACCAGTTTACGAGCTCGTAAAGTAAGTCCGGGAGAGTTAAAATAGAACCCAGTACGACCGACACCTAACTCTGAGCCTTTGTTTACTTCGTATCTGGAGACTGGGGCTTGGGTAATGCACCCGCATGGCAGGTTCAGGATGGTATGAGGAACACTAGTGCCATCGAATATTTTTAAGGGGACGTGAAGTGGTAGCTAGCTGTTGCATTTCGTTAGTTTTCCAGTGGCTCAAATTATCTTTCCTTTTAAGGTTGGCAACGCATTACTGATATTTTGATATCATGTGGTCGATAGGCTGTGGAGCCCACTTAGCATTTGGTAAGCCAGATGCCTGTTCCTAACGCCTACTCGATGTCCATTATTTCTTTCTACCTGCCCTTATCCCACCTTAATGTAGAGTCGGCGTAACACACTTTTTCAAGCATGTTACAGAAAGGATTTGGCTTCGTTTTTACGACCGGCTGCCTGCCTGACGTCAATCTGGGGGATCCAGTCCCGGGAAAATAACGTTAGAAAAACACCACGGCCGACCTAAGAATCGAACCCATAACTTCCCGGTTCACAGCTCATATACACTGCCACTAGATCTAGGAGGCGACTCCATTTATCGGCCAACTTCCAAAAAAGAGCAGGTCCTCAATTCGTCAGTATTTTTTTTATGTATGTTACGCGATATCTCCGCCAAATGTGGACCGATTTTCAAAATTCTTAGTGTTCGATAGAGCTTATTTCAAGGGTCGTCCCATATAAATTTGGTCACGATCAAATTTGAAGTCAGTCTGTTAAGTTTTGTAACTTATGATTATATTTGTTTATCCTCCTTTTTTTGAACTCGGTTAAAACTTTGTTCACTAATTTCACATTCGCGTTACCTATCTGCTTCATATTGATCGTACACCTAACGGATACGAACCTGTTATCCACTTATGGTCGATATCTGATAGCTGGGGATTTATTTAAACATATATGGAGTTTTATTGGACCAACGCCATGTTGTTATGTTAAATGATTGCAAATATTTGTCGGATCGCTTGCTACTTGTCCATGTCTGGGTTTTATTTGAATTGCCGTGGTAATGATTAAAGGTCCTGTCAAACAGCGAGAAACAGAGTGAGAGTGGCGAGGCCTACACTTTATAACGGCTAAAACATTATTGACTGCCTCGATGGCGTAGTGGTATTTCGGTACGACTACGGTTCTGAGGTCTCGGGTCGGGCAAAGTTATATTGGATTTTTCCATATCAGCCCGGAGTCTGGAATTTGTGCCCGATATGGCGATAGGCTCGCCTCCTATCACATCTGGGACGGAACTAAGCTCGGCGAAATGTGGGTGCTCTAGTTCGCTAGTGCGCCTCTGCCTACCCCTTCAGGGATACAGGCCTGAGCTTATGTAAAACATTATTAGGTATAGCAAATAGTCCAGAAAAGCAACAATTAAAAAAAACTATTCCGGCTTATTGTTTTGTGGTGCCGGTTAATATCCGAAATATCTGGGATTTTACTGGCAGATAAATGTTATGTATTTTAGATTAGGGTTTAAGGGCGAATTCCACGGCGATGAAATCGCGTGTTACTTTTCGTATACTATAAAACTTAACACAAGCCAATTGTATATTACAATATTCGTTTATTTGTTTGAAAACGCTTATCTCTGACCTTACTTCTCGAACCTAATTTTTAAAAGAAAACTCAATAAAATCAACAGTATTTATCTCTGTGTGATACAAGTTTTTTATACCCTGGGAAAAGTCTTCTATAATGGGGCTAGAGCGAACATTACCTGGTTTTCAGTCATAATAATCCTCCGAGAAAACCTTTAGACCTACGACCGTTATTAACCCCGAAAAAATCTAGGCAAAGGCGAGCGAAATCCTCAGTTAAGAGCTTACTCTAGTCCCTTTGACCGAGTTACTTTGTAGAATTACCAGTGGCAGAATTTCTGAGCCAGGCTGTACTTTTGTACGTGAAACGGGATGCGTTGTATTACGGCGTATATTCACTTTGACGTTTTGTTTTTTGTGCCTTTTTGTCCAGCCTTTGTGAAATCCCTAAGTGGTCTCTCGTGTAGTCTGGATAGCTCTCACTTTGACTATGATTATAGCAACTAGCGACATAGTTTGTGGGGCTTCCCCGCAGTCACACATCGGGTCCTTGTCACTGTACCCCCATTTTACCATATTCGTTTTGTAACAGCCAACCTGAGTTCGAAGACGGTTGAGCGACTTCCATATGGTCCATGGTAGATTTTGTCCTAGAGGAAGGTTGTCATGTCATGTCCGCAGTGCCCTAGCTCCTGCACTGCTGATGACCTTGCTGCAGCTACCCCCGCTGGAGTGGCAGTTGCTGAGTATTGGGCCAAAATAGTATGATTTCAAAAACCATCGACACGACGAAGAAGAAAAAGAAGATAGCAACTAGCGATGTACAATGGTACCCATATGTTAAAAGGACTTTTTTATCTGACCACGGGTATTTAAGGTATTTGGACATTATGGGCCTTACTTATAAAGTAAAGTAACAGTTTATCTGAGCAAATGGCTAAGAATAGCCTGTCGCTTTTTTCCTTATGTCACATTGTTTGTAAATAAAAGGACAGGCTATTTCTTTACCATTTGCTCAGTTAAACTGTTTTTCTAAGTACGGCCCTATAAGAATTAACATCGTATTCAGTAGTCAGCAGTAGCGAAGGGTGAAATATTCAAAAGGGAAGCCGATGCAGCATCTTCCTCTAATTGATGCATATTTGTGAAGACAATAATTTGGCAAAGGTAAGCTGGTAAGAATAGTTTTATGGACCCTTCGCCACTGGTAGTCAGTACATGTAATCAGTGGTTTTCAAACATTATTTCAGTCGTTTTCATACATTATTTCAGTATACTCTCCGTAATGGTCAAATATTGATCCTCCTAGAGTTCGTGTGTGTTAGAAAAACAGCTTTACCCGACCTCGTATTTGAACCCAGGTCCATGAGCAGAGAGGCAGGTCCGCTGCCACTAAACCAAGGTATGAAATAATCGTATTTTATTTAACCGTTCCTCTGTTTATGCGTAAAATACAGACACACCAACATTTCCATTTATAACAATATATTTACAGAAATATAGATTTCACAAGATTGTGTTATTCTTATCACTATTTCGAAACTAATAACATTTCTTAATATAATAAATTAAATTATACGAGTAAATAATCTTAATATCGGAATAAATGGACAGAAACACGGGTCTCCGGACAATAAAGTTATTTGATAGAGACATACTGGACATTGTAACAAATGACCGTAGCGCGGAGGGGTCACGCCGGGCACAGGAGAAAGTGTCGGAAATATTGCTTGAGCCGCGACATGAAACCGAGATGGAAATATAAGTTCATGCATGAGTAGACGAGATGGAAAATCGTTTGTGTAACCGGCAATGCATTTCATATAATTTATCAAGATTGATTGTCGGTATTAATGTGTGGGCTTATTAAAATGTGATCAGCGAGGTATTCGGAGTTACGCGGGCTGATGTGAAAACCTTCCAATACGGGGTTAAAATAAAATATTGTGACAAAAATTGGTTCTGTAGAGTTGGGATCCAATACAATTTCATACATAAGCTCATGCTTGTATATGCCCGAATGTATAGGCAGAGGCTAACTAGCGAACTCGAACACCCATATTTCGACGAGCTTATTTTCGTCCCAGATGTTATACGGGGTGAGCATATCGCCATATCGGGTGCAATTTCTAGACTCCAGGTTGATACTGAGTACAAAAACCCAATATAACTTTACCCGACCCGGGGATCAAACCCAAGACCGTAGTCGTACCGGCACTGAATATAAATACGTCACCAAGGCAGTCGTTTCCAGTTCAACCTCTATGAGTTATGTTATAGTTATATTGTACCCTATATTGTAGGTTATACTAACTGATATACTAGTCGCGTCCTTGGTCTAGTGGCAGCATATATGGGCTGTGGATCGGGATGTCGTGGGTTCGATTCCCAGTTCGGGCAAAGCGAATTTTCTAATTTAATTTGCGCGGGACTGGATCCCCCAGAGGGGTTGACGTCAGGCAGACTGGGGGTCGTAAAAATAGCCAAATTCTTTCTGCTATATGCTTGAAAAAGTGTGTTGCGCCGACCCCACATTAAGGTTGGATAGGCAGGAAGAAAGAAAGATTATAGGTTATAACTAACTTATATAGTATAGAAATCTCTGAAAAGCCGATTTGAGTCCTTTCCTACCACAACACAAGGAAATTACTCCAACCCAAAAGCCGTGATACAATTGTTTGAGGCAACAAAGCTTGTGTACGACCTTTGACAAAATAAAATGAATTCCGGGTAACAAACGCTTATCGCAGGCTGGTGTAGCGCGTTACCTTATAATAACACACACATTACTAGGTTATAATTGCGCATACTACAGGGATGGACTTTAGGCACGAATGGGGGACTAAATGTTATTCATTTGTGACGAATTTCCTGCATCTTATGCTTATGTTGATTTAATTATAATTTGCTACGCGACAACTTCAATTTAGAACAAAAATTATAAATTCACTTAAACATTACTGGATCCGTAGAAGAACGAAAGTCACCGACATAGCGCCGAGGATTAGCAAGTTGAAATGGCAGTGGGCAGGGCACATAGCTCGTAGAACTGATAGCCGATGGGGCAGAAAAGTTCTCGACTGGAGACCACGTACCGGCAAGCGCAGCGTAGGACGTCCACCTACAAGGTGGACCCAGGACCTGATAAAGTCGCAGGAAGTCGCTGGATGCAGACCGCTTCCAACAGGTCGATCTGGGAATCTTTTGGGGAGGCCTATGTTCAGCAGTGGACGTCCTATGGCTGATGATGATGATGATTACTGGATCTAAAATAACCTACTATTAATATAACTCACTGCTTGTTTGCTTAGGATTTTTTTTAAACAATAGTAAATAAAAAGATATAAAAACAAACAGCATTTCTTAAAATATTTACGTTTCTAAAAGAGATTAATGCATTCTGTTCTAACCAATTTGGTTTTCATCTTCAATATTTAAAAGAAAATGTTAATCCCAAGCTTCGTTTGTTTCTGGCTATTTAATCCCACAAAGCAAGAATAAAGAAAGCAGACATAAGAAAAGGAAACTAGATTTGATACGAGACTGGAAAAAACATTGGCCACCGAAGTCGGAAACGCAATTTCATTTATTCCACTGCAAGATTTCTAAGCAATATACTTCAACATTTTATTTTAAATCAGCATTTGAAACCACTTTAGAATTTGATTGCTTTAGTTAAAAAATATATCTAAGTATAGATGTACCCAAAGAGTTCTAAACTGCTATAGTATCTACTATGCATTTAATATTATAAATGAATTGGAGTGATGATATAAAGTGGGTTGACGTCAGGCAGGCGGCCGGTCGTATAAACTAAGCCAAATGCTCCCAGCATCATGCTTGAAAAAGCGTGTTGCGCCGACCCCACATTAAGGTGGGATAAGGGCAGGTAGAAGGAAAGAAAGAAGTGATGTTATAAAGAGTGAGAGAATGTTGTCTTCAGTGGATTATTACCCAACTTCACTCAAATTACTAATGACAATTGGGTACTTGACTATGTTTGATTTTGTACACATTTTTATATGTACTAACAAATAAAACAAAAAAGAAACTCTTCTGTAAAATCTGCATGGAAATTGGTTGAAAAATTAGTCAGTAATTCATATTTTAAATTCTGCATTGCGCAAGAGTGGGGACATAGTGGGGATATCTTGCTATCCCTTTCTAACGCACGTACCGTTATGGCCCTGACGTAATTTTACTGATACTTCTCTTTTCCGCAGTTTGAAGGTTACACCAAATTTCAAATGCTTATAACTTTTTTATCTTTGAGAATATTTCAATAATTCTTTCAGTGCTATATTTAAGATGACGTTAACTTCATATAAAATTTATAAAAAAATATTAGTCAAGTACCCAATTCATCATTATCGATCAGCCACAGGATGTCTATTGAATTGAATTGAATTGAATTGAACATAACGACAATTAACTGGAAATAATATTATTAACTGTAGTACATCCTTAGTCATATTCCTACCATACGGGGCCCCAGATCCCATTCAAAGCTACCCAAGTACGTCTCTGGCATAAAGCCTTGCGAGATACAAGCGACGAGCGCAATTAACGTAGATAACGCTTTTGTTTGAGCCAAATAACAATAACACGCCACAATGGAATATGTGAATTGCCATTCCAGCCTACGATTGCTGATTTGGGCCAACATTGTGCCAAACTTTGGATTAGATTTAGAAACAATAGACGTATATGTGTCACATGAGACCTTTGTATGTTCGTTTTATAGATTAAATGAGGTAAAGATCCGACATGATGATAGTATAGAGATATATGAAGGAGTGTATGCCATTCCCATTTCTGTAATTATTCCAATCCAATTGCGCGGATTCGTTTGCCACATCCCCTTAACCTACTAGAGTGCAGTTTTTACGCATGTTGCAGAAAGAATTCGCCTGCCTCAAATCCCTCTAGGGAAAATCGTCTTGGAAAAACCGCTTTTCCCAACTTGGAATTTGAACCTGGACCTTTCGGTCTACAGCCTTAGACCAAAGAATCCATAAATAAATATTTCTTTTCGAATTATTTCCAGGCTACTCTTTCTGCCTGGCGTTATCCCGGCGTAATCCCATGGCCCGCCTAAGTCCTCCTACTTAAACGCTTTCACTTCACCTGGTTTTAAGGATCCTCCAAAGTAAAATCTTACTAACCATCCTAAAAGACTTAAGTGCTTGTTTTGAGAATGGAATCTCAATGAATTTAAACTAGACGTGGCAGTAGATCAGAGCTGGATTACTATGAAAGTTTAATTGAATTCAAATAACTGAAGTACGCTTTCGCTAAGTTACTGATAGCAAAGGACTTAATGTACTAGATGGTTAAGATTCTCTAGTTTCAGTATGATTATAAGTTTGAAGATTTACGGTATTCCTAAATTGTTTAAGTTAGAACTCAGACGACTTAATAAATTATAAATAAATACACCCGCTAGTCACACACCTAGTCCTGACCCCACACTAGGTATAACCTGTATCGTGGGTGTCAGAGACTATGAGAGACGCACGGTCTCACAACACCCAGACTTAAAACAAGTATCTGTGGGCCACACAAACATTTGTCTCAATGCGGTAATCGAACCTGCGGCCTTTCGCTTCACAGCCGGCTACTCGCCCGCTGCGCCACGGAGTCTGTGACTAGCAGCATTATTACTAATCTAAAGTTAAACCTAAACTCGATTTATCAGTTCAGTTCCATTTTTAAATCAAGATTTGGGATAAACAGAGATTTATCACGGAGCTGCAAGTGGCCCTAAGGTTGTTATTAGAGAAAGACACTGAAGCATAAATCTATATTCGCAACGAATAACCTTCGAAAAGAATATTTACTACCAATTCCTAATAACCAATAATTTTTATTTGTTAAAAAACATCGTAAATTTTAATTTAGACAACACACGTTTGAGCTCGCGTGTGGTCGTTCAGAATAAACCGTAGGGACATTAAATTGTGGAAATTGGGCGAGAATCGTAAAAAGGACGTAAAGAGTGGCGCGCTGCGACGAGCTGTGGCATTTCCACGGATTCAGCGCTTCAGCGACTGAAATACATTTATTGTACATGATTGTCGAGCTGTTAGGATGACATCGATTCATTATTTTTATAAAAAATGTTTTTTTTTTCTAATTAGTTAATAGAACGACTGCCTTATGGCTACTCGCACCACTATTACTAACTTACAGTTAGGGGGCGTCCATAAATTACGTGAGGTGTTTTTTTAAATTTTCTGCCCCTCCCTCCCCCCCTGGTGAGATGTCGTGAGATTTTATTCAACCCCCTCCCCCATCCCCCAATCTCACGTGAGATTTTTCAAAATGTGAGTTTCTTACGTAAACGCGTTGGATTGTTATTGTAAAAAGAAAAAAAAACAAATTTGCTTCGTGCTTTTATTTACGACTAGTTAAGACTAGTAATCAATATTGCTGAGAGTTTAATTATAAGTGTAATAAAAATTTAACAATAGAATACTAAGTATTAGTAGCAGAAAACGGTCGTGAAGAATCATCATATGCAGATCACTCCGGCGTGGGCTGCAGCACACGCTTAAGATTAAATCTTAAGCATGTACAATCTGGATTAAATAGACCAAAATAGTATAATTTTTTTTTGTTTCAATCAGAAAAAAAATTGCGTGATATTTGCCGAGACCCCCCCTCTCTCCAACGTAAGATTAGATGAGATTTGACTCGATCCCCTCCCCCCCTTAAACACCTCACGTAATTTATGGACGCCCCCTTAGTCCTAACCTCAAGTTAAATTGAAAAAAGAAGTATATGAATTACATGTACATAATTCATTACACGGAAAGGAAATATCTCTATATGAATGACATTTAATTCATAACATGTTAATTACATGTCATTCATATATGTATATTTTCAATTTAACTTGAGGTTAGGACAACTGTAGGTTAGTGATACTGGTGCAAGTCGCTCTTAGTCGGGTAGTTGTATTGCGTGCGTGGTACACGGTAAGTACGGTAAGGTAACACCCGTCCTGAATTCTTGGGTTCGATTACCGGGTAAAGTGATATTAAGCGTTTTTACGCAATATCAGGCTGGAGTCTGAAAGTACCTGATGGCGATAGACTCACCCCCTCCCTCCCCCATCACATCTGAGATTGAAATGAGCTCGACGAAATGTGATTGTTTCAATTCACTAGTTCTCCTCTGTCAACTTTTTGGGAATAGAGGCGTATGCCTATGTTTAATTATATTATGTACGCTGTTTTCTCAACGTAGTTGACGTACGTTAACGCAATTTTTTTACTACTAAAAGTCGAACAAACGCCGTCTCGTTATGTCACACCAGGAATTTGAACCTTCTACTCGGCATAAATAAGCTGCTATGAGATTAGTGGTGATTTTAGATTGGAGGACACGACCGCACAGAACCATGTTAACGGTTTTGTACGGAACCCATAAAACGTTTATTTTTAGTGAGGTTTAACCGCTCTGTGATCGCTGGCGCCTCGGCGCCTATAAGCGCCACATATGTACATATGTTCGTACGTCGCTTTACAGTGAGTAATAGATGAATATGTTACCTTTGTATCTATGAAACGTGATGTATGCTTAGCAACCCAAAAGTATAATATAGGCGCTGTGTTTTTTTTATATAAATATCATATTACAAAGAAGTTGAGTGGTAAGCACGTGTTATAAAGTAGCTTTTTAAACGAAATGAGCAAGCGTTCTTTAATTTGAATTTTGAAATTTAGAATTCTATCGACGTCCGACTGTAGGCAAAACGAGTGCTGAAGCACTTCTTTGCTGTCCCATTTTCCGAGCGTCAACTGTGCATCTAGGTAAATAATATATCGATGGCTCTAATACTCAAAATGTATGGAGAAATGGAAAACCATCACCCTTATCGAGAAGTGAAAACTGTCAGAACTAGCATGTACTAAGAGACTTGAAGAGTGAAGTACTTTTTCACATTCGTGTAGGTGACAGCATTCCAGTGCATATCAATTACGCCACACATTCCGAGTAGTCCGGGCCGGTCCGGTCCAGCCAAGTCCATTACTCGGAAGTGATCCGTCACACTGACACCATCGGAGACACGTGGGCATACTTCATACTAGTTTTACAACATAAAACTATTTCATTCATCAAAACTTGGTCAATGAATTTTCATCCCATTCTATGTCTTTGAAGAGTCAGTTGGTGTGTGTACACAGTATCCAGTTTATATCTATCATGTGATGTGATAAAGAGCGGGGTTAATACCAATACCGTGATAACATTATTTTTTCCAGTATAAAAAATGCCTATCTTATTCATCCTAATACTGAAATTATCTTTAAAATTCTTCGAAAATATCTTGAGATAACTTTTCAACTTTATAATATTTACGAAGACTGAAGTTAAAGAGTCAGTCCCCCCATGATCATCAAGGCTGAAAGCTTTCCAAACTTCTGAATCAAAAATAAACACAAATCGTTATAAACGATTATTAAATAGTTTAAAAATAAAACTGCAAACCGCATTTTCGCGACCTGGGTTTTGAATACAGTATTTCATGGTTTCTCAGGTTATGGCAGCCTCCAATAAGATAAACCTATAAAGTTCCCATTCATTAACCCCTGCGGATGTGGTATAAAGTGCCGCATATAAATTAATCCCGTGGTAATGAGCCAAAAGACTCGTCATACGTGAGTAATGACAGGTGTGTGCTGCATACAGCTTTCGGCGAGTGTCGAAGCGGAATAGGTATTAATCATTTCCCGTAATAAGCAAACATTACAATGTAATGAGGACATGTCTTGCGAAATGTGAAAATTACTTAGAGTTTTAAAAGTTTTCAGAAACGAAATTAGGTACACTGTAATGTTGAGAATCAAAATACGTAAGTTATATTATTGACCATGGTGTATATATGACAGCCTCCATGGCGCAGTGCGCGGTAGCCGGCTGTGAAGCGGGAGGCCGCGAGTTCGATTCCCGCATTGAGACAAATGTTTGTGTGGCCACAGATATTTGTTTCGAGTCTGGTTGTTGTGAGACCGAAAGTCTCTCATAGTCTCTGGCACCCACGATACAGGTTGTACCTAGTGTGGGGTCAGGACTAGGTGTGTGACTGTTGGGTGTATTTATTAATTATTTTATATTTTGTCAAAATAACATCCCCAATAGCTGTTTGTGTAAAAAAGACTCACCGACATAGTCGTTATTTAAAAGCCATACAATTATACAACGTTTGAGGGTTAACTCTCTCAACATTGAATATGTTTTAACTAACGAACGAACTACGAACTAACGAACTACTCGTCCTAACAACTAAGCATGCATGTGCTTACATTGCATTATAGCCGTTACAAGTTCAAGAATCAACGTCACGTCTCTATCAACCATCGAGCAAGTCATTATACTGTAATTACCTAAAAAAACGCACCACATTATATACATAATCAATATAAACTTCTGTAGGACTATTTTAAAATCTTAAATTATCGTGAAGAGTCAACAAAGCCATAATTTATGTTTAAACGTGCACGTTTGTGAACAATGTCGTTATACTTCGCATTATGTTGAAAACATATTATTCGCATTGAAAAATTTAATCAAATATGTAGAGAAATAAGAAAATGTAATCGAATTCACGGAATAAATAAATATTGAAGCAAGTATCTCTCGGAAAGAATATAATGTAGAGAGTTGGAGAATTTTATTAATCAATTATATTTAGATTAAAAAAAAAAATTGAATATAAGGTAAAATAAACTGAAGCTGAAGAACACATCAAAGAATTGTTTAGAACAAGATTAGATGTGAATTTGACTTGATAAAATCATAACATAACATAACATAACATAAGCTCACGCCTGTATCCCCGAAGGGGCAGGCAGAGGCGCACTAGCGAACTAGTACACTCACGTTTCGCCGAGCTTAGTTCCGTCCCAGATGTGATGGGGGCGAGTCTATCGCCATATCGGGCACAAATTCCAGACTCCTGGCTGATATGGAAAAGTCCAATATCACTGCCCGACCCGGGGATCGAACCCGAGACCTCAGGACGGTAGTCGTACCAAAATACAACTACGCCACCGAGGCAAAATCATAATGTCCTATTATGACTGCAATCGTCACTCCCGTCTTCAGACCAATATTTTCTCTCGATTTATCTACAAAAATTTTCTCGTAGCCGTTATTGATCGTCATCACAACAATTTCAAACATCCAAATCGTTAGAATTCACATTTTCTCGTTTCTAAAACGCTTTACCATTGCATACCATCTCAGTCATTACCGTGGTACGATTGAAATAATTCTGTGTAGACTTCAAATTCGTGTTCACGGTGCGGAAGCGGCGCGGTGCAGCGATGTGCGAACTCAAAGGGCTGGGGATGCGGTCGGGCTGACTCAGGGAAATCTTGGGACAAGTGAAATAATTTGTATCGATTGGAACGACAAGCGACGTAATTTACAGAGGCATGGGTGTTGTGATTTTCGACCGACTTCCAAAAAGGAGAAGGTCCTCAATTCGTCTGTATTTTTTTTTGTATGTTACACGATATCTCTACCAAATGTGGACGGATTTTCAAGATTCTTTTTGTGTTCGATAAAACTTATTCTAAGGATATAAACATAAGTAAATACAAACAAACGCGATTGTATAAGATTTGAAGTCGGTCCATTATATAATAAAAAAAACATTCTTATGCTCATATCTGCGGCCTGAGCAGGAAAATTTCTGACAACCGTAAATGTATTCGAACTCGATGCGCGTCTATGAAATTTGTATGAAATATTAACCAAACGTCATCAGTGCGCAGCGAACTCGAATACATTTACATTTACATTAGTTTTTCGTGCTCGGGCTACTGTAGACCATTTTAGATTGTTTGTTATAGTTTTGCTGCCACGGATTTTTAGTCCCAAGAAATATCACTCATCTTATAAAACATTGCTGTCGTTGCTACTTCACACTGGTTCTTTTAGAGAATAATATAACCTCAGTTGATCCGGCCCGTAAGCCAAACAAAACTGTTTACGCCATAGCTCTAACATTTCGTGTAAGCGACAGTTTCTGAAAGAGTGATCAAATTAACATTTGATTTATAGCATAATAAAATAATAGTTCGTTTTGGTACCACTGTAAAAACTCATCGGTACTCTGAATAAAAAGCCTTTGAATTTTCTGCTATGATATTTGATAGGTATTTAATTATAGGCATTATATTATCCTTAAAAGCCGTAAATATACCGATATAAACCGTTTTTCGAATTAGCAATCCTGGAACTCTTGATTCTTGATCCTTTAACACTACAAAACCTTTTCGAAAGAGCTTAAACGATCAATCGCGCATTTACACACGACGCAACATTATCTTAAAAGAGGCCGAACTCCGAAGAGCCTACAAGCGGTGTCGGGTGTCCAAACACCCCTTTCCAAGTGCAAGGGTTAAATTTAATTCCGCGAAACGTTCGGAAGCACCCGCGCAACTTAACACCGCCCCTGTTTTGTAATTAATTATTTAATTATTATATCTGAAGGGTTAAGTGGGGTCTACACTGTATTAGTGTTTGTAAATTCATGTTACTGTTGTGATAGAATTATTTCTAATTAAAGGTTATGTGTTTTATATTATTGTGATTTTAATTATGCGTTTCGGGATATTTTTAAGCTTATTATAAAGGTGCCTGCCTCAAAGGACTGCCTCGGTGGCGTGGTGGTATTTTGGTACGACTACGGTTTTGAGGTCTCGAGTTCGATCCCCGGGTCGGGCAAAGTGATATTGGATTTTTCCATATCAGCCCGGAGTCTGGAATTTGTGCCCGATATGGCGATAGGCTCGCCCCCTATCACATCTGGGACGGAACTAAGCTCGGCGAAATGTGGGTGTTCTAGTTCGCTAGTGCGCCTCTGCCTACCCCTTCGGGGATACAGGCGTGAGCTTATGTTATGTGTTATGTGTTATAAAGGTAGCTGAGCAGACGGTCCATCTGGTAAGTAATAAGAGTCATGGACATTATTATTATAATTTATTATTTATGGTGGGGACGTTTGCAGTCATGCAGACGGGTGATAAGCTCCATTCTTGGAACTATTTCACCCTTCATCCCAGTCCGGGTGGCACTCCACTTTTGCTTAATAGACGATTAGGCTGCACAACAGCCTCCAGAAGGTACATCACCGTTGGGTTTCGGCTGCGGATAAGACTAGCCTTTGTGGCGCCATCGGGTCATCCAGGTTTGCACCTTTCAGGTCCGCCCACGGCTGCCCAGCACGTCCGCCCAGACAAGCCCCGCCACGTCAGTCGGTTAAAACCTCTGTGGCAGGACCGCCCGGGCGTCCCGCGCCCAGCCTGTATATGAATACCTGCTGTAAGGTATCGTCTGCCCACATACTCTCCCACCCTTAAGCGGAAAACCTCTCAGTTGGGATGCCGCGCCGCCAGTCCTTCTCAGCTAGTCATGGAAGCGTTCATCCTGGAGCACTGATTTTACTGTTGCTCCTGCGGTACACCCCCTACAAACCTTTCAAACCTATTTGTGGCCCTACTAAACCTGATGATGTCTCACAGTTAGCGTCATGGACATACGCCGTCATGTCGTTATAGAGCCTCATGTCTATTACCTGCTCGGGCCGCCAATGCCTATTAGCGGCCCGAGCAAGTAAATTGCTGTCAATCTTAAATGAATTCGAACTCGACGCGCGTCTATAAAATTTGTATGAAATATTAATCAAATATCATTAGTGCACAACGAGCTCGAATACATTTACGATTATCGGTTTTCCTATTCGGGCCGCTGATCAAGGTTCATTTCTCCCTTGAAATATTGTCACGACATAAGCACAGCAAATGGTCTCACTAGGATGCTCAAGACCGGGCGAAGTGGAAGCGTTTAAGTAGGAAGGCGGACCCTGGCACTAGACCGGGATAACGCCAGGCAGAAACAGAAGACATAAACATAACAAAATAAATGATGATATTAGCCCTGTAATATTAGTGTCCCACTGCTGGGCACGGGCCTCCTCTACTAATGAGAGGGGTTAGGCCTTAGTCTACCACGCTGGCCTAATGCGGGTTGGTAGACTTCACATACCTTCGAAATTCTTGTGGAGAAATTCTCGAGTATGCAGGTTTCCTCACGATGTTTTCCTTCACCGTTATAGCAAGCGATATTTCACAATGAAAATACACTTAACACAGAAAAGTCAGAGGTGTATGCTCCATTCTGGGGTTGGTCTCGAACCTCCGACACTTGTCTCGGCAGTCCGTACCATTCCCAACTGAGCTATCGCTGCTTAACAAAATAAATGATTCATCGTTATTTCAATAATCATATTCACAAGAGGAGAATATTCAATGTAAATTCATGTGTAAAGGTAGATCGTATTGACCTTAATATTGTTATAAATAGAGCCATAATGTGGCATAAAATGGCGGATTTCCACTCGAATAAATCAAGACGTTCCGCTGAAGGATCGTGATTCGATTCGGCTCTGTATCGATGGTGTACAATGCGAGCACAGGTACGGACTTTGGTTATAGTGTGGGCCCTAAAATTGGGAACAATGGCATACAAATTATTACTAGACATAAATATGTTATGTATAAGCTCACGCCTGTATCCCTGTATCCGAATCCCCGGGTAGGCAGAGCGAACTAGAACACCTACATTTTGCCAAGCTTTGTTCCGTCCCACAAATTCCAGACTCCGGGCTGATATGGAAAAACCCAATATCACTTTGCCCGACCCGGGCATCGAACCCGAGACCGAGGCATTATTACTAGGCTCAACCATTAGTTTTAATGTATTTAAGAAGCACTATGTACCCGTGCATGTTATTTGCGTTTATTATTCTTGCTGTAAAAATAAAGTTAAAATCCATAGCTTTCTTTCACTCTTGTCTATCCACTATTGAATGTTAGCTGCCAACTCCACATATTAGAGGTACAATCATAGAAAGTAATAGAGATAACTAGTTGCCTATAAATGCTTCTTACTTCCTATTAAGAGGGGTTCGAGACACCGAAAATAAAGATTACTTATGTTGCATAAAGACGCGTGTACTACGTTAGAATAATGTTGTATTATCACTGCGCGTGAGGATAACTAACACAAGAGTCATCGAAAGGAGCCTGTGAAATATTATATGATAATAAATTTATTGTAGAAGCGAAATAAATCATAAATGCATATTTTACATCGATCGGCGCATAATGAGCGAGTCGGCTGACGCTGCGACACGTACAACTCGTTATAATGACAGATATTCAGATGTGATAGCTTACCAAATGATGATTAGACTTTATATTTATTACTATCAATGCATATATTTTTCATTCTTGCGACAGTGTTTATGTTAAATTTGATTTAAATTCAATATCATTCATCAAGTATGTGAAGGCTTTGACATCGCTGCGATTCTAATTAAAATATTTGGATAAACCTATCCCCGTGAATAATAGCTTAACAAAGGAGATAAATCAGCTCTGTTCATTTTATAACAGTTTAACAACGATGAATAATGAGAAACGTCAAAGACTTTTGCTTAAGAAATCAATTTTGTTACTAACACTGCTTATTCTAAAAAATAGGGATTTTACTTACAGAATTATAAGCGGTGTTTAACTTAAACAGTATTTAGTATCAATTTCAAATCATTTTCCGTAAAAATGGAAGTACAAATTAGTTTTAAAATTATTAAATTAAGCACTGCTTAAAATTATTTTATACATTAGAAGCATAGTTAAAATGGACAGACTAACCCCCTACATTTTCCTAAAGTACATCCCTGTATTTAGATATAAAAATCGATTGATCAAAGTCCCTACTGTATCGTGGGGAATTACTCACGCCGACAGTAATCTCGATAAGGCTGCGCCGGCGCATTTCGCTTTGTGCTTATTTCAATGCGCGCGCATCGGCAATGCGAAAAAATATCCAGGTACCATTCAGTCAACGTTAATGCAAGTTCTGTGTAAAGGATTGGTGTTCTTTTATGTAAAAAATAAATATTTGTGGGTTATACTAGTGTTTGTTGAGATGTCACAACAAACACGACTACGCCGCCAAGGCTGAATAAATCGAGATTTATCGAGCTATTACTAATCTAGAGTTACACCTTATCTCGATTCATCCTACATCTCACTCCTATCTTCAACCTAAGATTTGGGGTACATAGAGACTTATTGCGGAGCTGCAAGTCGCCCTTCATCATCATCATCATCATCATCAGCCATTGGACGTCCACTGCTGAACATAGGCCTCCCCCAAAGATTTCCAGATCGACCTGTTGGAAGCCGCCCTTAATGCTGTATTTTTTACTTAATTCTCGGGAACATTGTTTGAAATGAGCCACAGGGTACGCCACTCTACAGATAGAGATAATAGGCGCGTCACCGGAGGCTGTACATGCATTTTATTTTAGAGATGAAATATTTTTAATGTATCGCCGACGGCCTGCGGTCGTTACTATATTCTGTACTCCCGACCTCACATTTTAATGTAAATATACAAGATTTATATCTGAATATGTAGAGGGATTTTATGCAGTACATTTTAAGGATTTCTGACGCAGGATGAGACCTACTTCGTTAGAACTAGTTTTTCCTGCTGACACCGCGTATAGATATTATTTTGTATGTTTTAATCTGGGCAAAACGATTTTAATAATTTTGTTTTTTTTTTTACTTTAAAAATACTTTATACATTATATAGACATTGACAGCCTCCGTAGCGCAGCGGGCGAGTAGTCGGCTGTGAAGCGAGAGGCCGCGGGTTCGATTCCCGCATTGAGACAAATGTTTGTGTGGCCCACAGATATTTGTTTCAAGTCTGGGTGTTGTGAGACCGAAAGTCTCTCATAGTTTTTAATACCCACGATACAGGTTATACCTAGTGTGGGGTCAGGACTAGGTGTGTGACTGTTGGATGTATTTATTTATTTATTACTAGCTTTTGCCCGCGGCTCCGCACGCGTATTTTGTAGGGCCAACGGAAAAAACTTTTGATTTGTCGATCCGCCCTGTCGTTTTAGTCTAAATATGGGCGACCCAGCTATCGATTTTGAAATTAATCGGCCCAAAAACAAAGAAAAACAAAATGGCGGCCACTTTTGACAGATTTGACAGCGGTTCTGTCGTTCCGAACCACGGGGCGACCCAGATATCGATTTTGAAGTCAATCGGCCCAAAAACAAAGAAAAACAAAATGGCGGTCACTTTTGACAGGTCTGACAGCGGTTCTGTCATTCGGAACCACGGGGTGACTCAGATATCGATTTTGAAGTCAATCAGCCCAAAAACAAAGAAAAACAAAATGGCGGCCACTTTTGACAGGTCTGACAGCGGTTCTGTCGTTCGGAACCACGGAGCGACCCAGATATCGATTTTGAAGTCAATCGGCCCAAAAACAAAGAAAATCAAAATGGCGGCCACTTTTGACAGGTCTGACAGCGGTTCTGTCATTGGGAACCACGGGGCGACTCAGATATCGATTTTGAAGTCAATCGGCCCAAAAACAAAGAAAAACAAAATGGCGGCCACTTTTGACCGGTCTGACAGCGGTTCTGTCATTCGGAACCCCGGGGTGACTCAGATATCGATTTTGAAGTCAATCGGCCCAAAAACAAAGAAAAACAAAATGGCGGCCACTTTTGACAGGTCTGACAGCGGTTCTGTCATTGGGAACCACGGGGCGACTCAGATATCGATTTTGAAGTCAATTGGCCCAAAAACAAAGAAAAACAAAATGGCGGCCACTTTTGACAGGTCTGACAGCGGTTCTGTCATTCGGAACCGCGGGGTGACTCAGATATCGATTTTGAAGTCAATCGGTCCAGAAACAAAGAAACAAATTTTCAACCCCTATTTCATCCCTTTGTAGGATAATAATATATCGCACCCCATTTCTGTCCTTAGGGCTAAAACTATCCTCATACCAACTTTCTTAAAAATCCGTTCAGCGGTTTCTGGATTCCCATAAAAACTTTCATCCCCTATTTCATCTCATTAGGGGTTGATTTAAAAAAGTAGCCCATTTGTGTCTTTAAACTCAAAGATATGGACTATCCCATACCAAATTTCATAAAAATCCATTAAGTGGGCCTAAAATTCCTATACAAACGTTCATCCCCTATTTCATCCCATTAGGGGTTGATTTAAAAAAGTGGCCCATTTGTATCCTTAAACTCAAAAGTATCCACTGTCCCATACCAAATTTTATAAAAATCCATTAATTGGACCTAAAATCCCCATACAAACTTTTAACCCTTATTTCATCCCTATAGGGGTTGATGAAAAATAATGAAGTACCCCATTTTAATCCCTAGGGTCAAATGTATCCTCATACCAAATTTCATCAAAATCCATTAAGCGGTTCCAAAATTCCCATACAAACTTTCATCCCCTATTTCATCCCTTTAGGGGTTGATTTAAAAAAAATAAAGTACCCTATGTCCGTCCTTGGGGTTAAAAGTACCCATATACCAAATTTCATCAAAAACGGTTCAGCGGTTTAGACGTGAAAACGCCACAGACAGACAGACAGACAGACAGACAGACAGACAGACAGACAGAGTTACTTTCGCTTTTATTATTTAGTAAGGATTTATTTATATATAGGCGGACTTAATGCCTGAAGCATTCTCTACCAGTCAACCATTGGGTTGTGCAAAGAATAAACGATGTAGGTGTTTAAATAAATAAAATATGAAAACACGGATAAAACATAATATTTTGGACAAAATCAGATGACGCGTTACAACGGAAAGTAGAAAATACTAACGCATAACACCACAGACAGAAAACCAAGATAAAGTTAGAAAGAAGTAAGCTGTAACGTTTCAGAGTTCCCGCGCAATTCTTCCACTCAAAGCCCCATATTTCTCTTTCTGGTGTGCGAAGCAATTGTAAAGACATTGCTTCAAACAAATGGGTCCTAAGATGTTTTTATAGCATAGATGCGTTGCCCGACATTCAGGCTGAGATCTATAGAGCGAACTTCGACTAAGTCTAAGTCAAAGTCACGAACTCAGTGAGGATTTTTACTAAGTCCGAGTCATTTTTTACAAGAAAATCTTTGCTTAGTCTGTCTGTCAGTCTATTTTTCTCGTAAAAAACGGCCCGGACTAAGTCAAAGTTCGATTTAACAATTACAAATCCCCCTGAGTTCGTGACTTAGACTTAGTCGAAGTTCGCTCTATAGATCTCAGCCTTAGTCAATCACGCTTCAACTATCATTTTCGAAATTTAGTAATGCCTTCGTGTTAAACGATGTTTAAATTATATTGCAACTGTGAAAGAAGAAAAATCATTCCATGCGTACATCCTATTCATCCTATTCTACTGCATTTTTTATTCTTTCTTTGAGACAATTTGTATTTATACTGTACGTGACTACGTAAACATTGCACCGTTTTTTCGTGCAGTATGACGCGTCTATATGTAAAACGTCATTGGTAAAATCTATAATTTACGTACCAATGCAACTGTCGGAGCACTCGGTAACAGCAGGGCCTGGCAGTACAACCGAGGGGGCTCAGTCGTGACCGCATCAAATTGGGACCTTGTACGATGCCTGTTATAAATAAATGCTGGGAATAAGGACTCGACGGTTGCAGTCGGCAAATATGTACCCGCACTCTTATATTAATAATAATCACAAGTTTAGGATAAAAGACCGAAAAAGCAACCAATCGAGACCAAAATTTATGTCATCTCACTCTTGAAATAAGCTCTATCGAACACAAAAGAAGGGGAATGGGGATTGGAAAAGGAAGGGGGGAATTGGGCTAGCCGCCACTTTACGTCGGTTTTCTGTGAGATAGTGGTATCAGACCGGTCGTGCCGGCCCATTCGTGCTGTAGACGTTACTGTCTACAGCGTGGCTCTACCACTCAAAAAATAATTGCAAGAAACACAGACAGAAAACACAACAAATACTGTCAGATGAAGTGTTAATAGTTACTTCATTTTATAAAACGGAATTATTTCTTAATACTGCCGTCCTAAGCTAAAATGCCGTTAAGTGAATAAACCTGATTTTGAGGTGTCTCCAAAAAAACGTGGAAAATATGGTCCCTTAAAAAAACCGTTTGTAAAATAATAATAAATAGTCCGACCCGTGACCACGAAGACTGCAAAGCCTTCGAAACGTCGGGCATAAAAATTAAAACAAATAGTGATAGAATCCGTAAAAATAGTTTTATTTCAATGTATAACATTCGCGTAAACTTAAGAAATCAGTAAATAATAAATAACAAAACGCTTTTAATAAATATATGTAGATAACCTACATAAATCACCATCGCAAACCACTGCGCTCGTGTTAAAACACGTAAAAATAAGCCTTTCCAACTGCTGTATCATGTTACTAAAGACAAGATTACTTGGCTGTGTGGGGTTCCTTTGCGTTATTAATTAAACATTAAAATGTAGGAAGTCCGGCTTTATCTCGATATTAATTAACTGTGTACATAAAAACTCTACTCTCTTTCATAATTAATTAAAGAATGAGGAAAAGATTATGAAACTAGGTTTCAATGTGGATTTGTGCTTTCATTATGGCTTATAATAATATAATAATAATAATAATGTAATATACTAAGCTCGGCGAAATGTGGGTGTTCTAGTTCGCTAGTGCGCTTATGCCTACCCCTTCGGGGATACAGGCGTGAGCTTATGTTATGTTAATGTAATATTATCTACTGTCCCACTGCTGGGCTCGGGCCTCCTCTACTAATGAGAGGGGTTAGGCGTTAGTCTACCACGCTGGCCTAATGCGGGTTGGTAGACTTCACATACCTTTGAAATTGTTGTGGAGAAATTCTCGGGTATGCAGGTTTCCTCACGATGTTTTCCTTCACCATTATAGCAAGCGATATTTCACAAAAAACAACACATTTTGGGATTTGTCTCGAACCTCCGACACTAGTCTCGGCAGTCCGTACCATTCCCAACTGAGCTAAATGATTGGATTGTGATTTGGAATGATGTAGATGGTCAGTGGACGAATTAAGCTTGCCTTTTATATAATTTAGATTATTAAAATTCCAAGTATTAAGACAAGCTATGAAAAAATAAAGAGATTCCTCTAATCATCTAAGAGCAATAACTCAGGCACTCAAAGTGGAAATAAAGATCCATTTGTCTTAAACACGATCATAACTTTCCCATCAGACGCTCGTTTCGACGGAACCCAAAAGAGAACTGTCAATATAATGCTACAATAAGTCCGTTTAATACTGTCATTTACTTGGAGTTTCTGTTTGAGAGGACAAGCGAGATAAGGATCTGATCACCGAGCTCGTTCCCGCCAAAACCGACAGCCATTTTGTTGTGTCTGATTTTGGTTTTAAATCGCTACAATAAATTCAGAATGTTTTATCTTTTATATAGTTTTAGTACAAAAATCCATTACCTTATTTATGTTAAGTGCAATTTGAATTTAAACTGTGAATACATAATTAGGTGAAGAAAACAATTCTGTTATGTCTATTTCTGGCGGCCATTTTGCTGTGCAAACTTCATGAGCAATTCTTGTTACTTTATTAGCGTATTTAATTAAAAATATTGCAGTAATAAAAAGCATAAGTAATAGCTACTATAAAGCATAATTTCACAGAAATGCCCGTCGTCGAATCTAAATATGATATTTTATTTTTAATATCAGCCAGAGTGCCGACTCATTTCTAATTATATTACACGAAGGACATATTTTTCCTTGTCTCGATAAATTTAATATAGTTCATTGGACAATCCAAAGAAACTACTTATATTAAATATTTATTATAAAAGCAAGAAGTACGTAAATGTAACTTATATTGTATTATTATAAGTATATAGATTATAGTTCTAACAAATTTCTAACTTCGCTCTGTGTAGGTAAAAGAACTTTTAAAATCAGCCCAGTAGTTGAAGAGCATTCTTTACAAACAAAAACAAATCTTATTATAACAGTTTATTTACCACGGTTACTTTAATCTTTGGGAAAAAATTGAATATTTTAGGAGTTACAAAAGAAGGATTAATATACGCCTGAAAATAAGTCGGATATTAGAATAATATAGAGGTACTAGCTAACCCGCGCAACTTCGTCTGCGTAGGAGAGAGGGTTGAAAGAATGAGTTGTAGGCACCTATAATCCAATAATTCTAAAGGAGGTAATGAGATGATCTACTTTGGTCCGTTTTCGTCAGTCACCCCGTCAGTCACCCAGTCAGTACCCTCGTCAGTTACCCCGTCCATCACCCCGTCCATCACCCCGTCCATCACCCCGTCGGTCACCCCGACAGTCACCCTGTCGGTCAACCCGTCGGTCACCCCATCTATCTGCTCGATTGTCACCCCGTCTGTCACCCGTCTGTCACCCAGTCTGTCACCCGTGTGTCACCCGTCTGTCACCCTGTATGTCACCCATCTGTCACCCATCTGTCACCCAGTCTGTCACCTGTCTGTCACCCGTCGGTCACCCCATCTATCTGCTCGATTGTCACCCCGTCTGTCAACCGTCTGTCACCCAGTCTGTCACCCCGTCTGTCACCCGTGTGTCACCCGTCTGTCACCCTGTATGTCACCCATCTGTCACCCAGTCTGTCACCTGTCTGTCACCCGTCTGTCACCCAGTCGGTCACCCTATCTGTCTGCTCGATTTTCACCCCGTCTGTGAAATCTCTAATATCTGGAAAATCTTTTTTCACGCACCGGCGCCATCTACTTAAAATATTGGTTTGTAGTACATGCTTTATTATTAATCCTTTATTTCAGGTAATTCACACCCATAAATTAAACATAATTGAAATCTATATAAATCACAATAATACAATAAATAATAAATAAATGAATCCATAATACTGTCAATAATTTCATTAATTTATGTCAATATTTTCTCTGCGTATGCTTGCTGTGTATCAGAGATGGCGCTGTATGTGAAAAAAAAAATTCCCGCTTTTCTGTTGAAACTTTTCCTGAATTTTCTTTGCTATAAACCTCACGGAGCCCGAGACCTTTCCAACGAATGCAAAACCGTGGAAATCGGTTCGTGCGTTCTGGAGTTATTGCGTCAGGAAGGAAAATCCGACTTATTTTTATATAGTAGATAAAGGGAACTATGATAATTACTTATGATAATTCAATAAAACTAATTTTATTTGAAAACGCGCTCACTAGAAAATAGAAAACAAACAGAGAGGTATCGAAGAACCTTTTACGCTGAACCAGTTAGTGGCGCATCTGGTCTTTTAGCTAATTAATTACTTCGATAATGGAAGCCTCTGGATGGCCAAGCTTTGTTTGGTAGATACTTTAGTATTTTATATCAAATTATGTTCCTTAATCCTAATATTCCCTCATATTTTTTATATCAATTTCCACTTATAAATGTTCTTGCACTTAAAAACTTCATATGCTTAGAAAAAAGAGGTCAATTAGGCAATATTGTTTTATATTCCAAATCGTAATAGATCGCTATAAACATTTCGAAGGATAGGTCTATAATTTATTGCGCATATATACTGTTATGACGTAAACTCTAGATTTTCTTCACTGCAAGATCAACGGCTTGAGTTTCCGAAACCGCCAACTCTCAACTCTCCGAAATGTTTGTCATTTTGTTGTTACAACTGGCAACTGTCAATGAAACTTTTTGATGGTTGCTTCTACTAAAGTTGCTCATCAGGAAAGTGACTTAAACTATTCGTCACAGTTTTAGAACAAGCTCAACATTTCCCGACGGCTTGAAGCATAGATTCGGTGCTTAAAAATAAGCTATTCATATAGCACCGAGTAACTAGACGACACGACGCGACGTGGACGAGACGTGGTTGGAACTTGGAGCAACAAAACCACTCCGCCTCGTGAAGCGTGCGTAACTAAATGCAGGGACGTGCACAGACATATTCCATAGGGTAGGCAAAATATTAAATTCCTCCCATAAGTGGTATAGATACTAATAAAAGTTCCCTTGTGTCTTTTCCCGCTACAAAAAGGTAACCTATTTATTCAGAAATAGTCTGCCTTCCTAACAGGATATTGTTTTTTTTTTCAATATCAGCCCAGAGTCTGGAGAATATGGCGATAGGCTCACCCCTATCACAACTGTGACGGAACTAAGCTCGGCGAAATGTGGGTATTCTAGTCCGCTAGTACGCCTCTGCCTACCCCTTTGGGGATACAGGCGTGAGCTTATGTTATTCTAGGTGCTTTAATACCAGACATTAGCGCATTTAAACAAAGAAATATGTAGGTTATCAAAATTTTCCTACATTCGTGACGCACATCTTTTTAATTAATAATATGACAACTATTTAGTAAATAATAAAATGGTGAGTTAAAGTTATTAAATGAAACTAAAAGACGAATCCGCAAAATAGCTTTCATGTTGAGTCAAATGGGTCACCACAATTACATGTAGGTACTTTAACTATCTAGTAGCTACAAATAAATAGTTATCATAACCATATAAGTAACTTTACTTTGTGTATAAATAAATACTTGCATTTCATACTCCACTTTAATACATTGTTGCACTTGAAATTCGAATAGGCATTGTCCTTTGTGTACCAAATAGTAGATTTTATTCGTCTTAAGAAAGTTTCGAAAAATAACATTTAGTAAACACATTTTACCACAATTCTCACAGAAGAAACAAATGTTTATATTATTATTATTAACCTACTTCATTTCAATGAAAATATATATTACAAGTTTTCAACAAAAAATCTTTAAATAGTAAATAAACAAGACAACATCAAATTTATTGGAGAACGAACGAAAGAATGCTGAATGTATCGATCATGAGTGAACATTATTATACGATTCAGTTTATTGTACTTGTACCATGACGATAACATGACAAGTGAACGCATTTTCAAATGCAAATTGTTCGTACTATACTTGAGTTAACCAATAGCATTACACTGTTGACAGGAGGCGAAGTCTAAATCTTGATTTTTGTGCATTGACTTCACCAATAAGCGTACGCCACTACGGTCGACACAATCGTGTGATCATAGAAAAAACAGCTTTAATGCGTGCAAATTGAGCTCTTCAGAAATATGTATCATAGACTCATCAGTGCAAGGTCAGTCACTGACCGCGTCGTTCGCGCCACGCGCCGCTTGGTACCTACCGATAAGCCGTGCGCCGTGCGCGGCAATTTTTAAATGGGTATTAGTTAAGATTTATTTTATTTCCTTGTCGATTTGTCAGGGTAGACAATGTCTTTTTGTCTATATGGACTGCACGCCGCTGACTAAATGTTATTGGTTTTTGAACCGAGATAAATGGATAGAAATATCTTTTACAAGACTTGTGTTTGTTGAAGCTTCTTTGATTTATTATATTGGGTTTAAACCCTGATTTATTATAGAGACATAATATGCATAGTAGTAAAAGGACAGAAGTACAGTTTAAGTTTTTGGTCTTCATCAGATCAGCCGCACGTCCACTGCTGAACATAGGCCGCCCTCAAATATTTCCTGATCGACATATTTGAAGCGACCTCCAGTGAGCATCCAGACTTCCTGCGACCTTTGGTCCTTATTATTGTAAAACTAACTGATGTAAATTATTTATTGGAAGAGCCCAAGATATGTATAAGCCATTACGGGTTCACATTTACAAGATTGAATCTTTAATCTAAAACAGCACTTCGTGTGTCATTTCATTCATCATTTATAAACTTTATGAATGAATCTCCAAATCACTGATGATACAACATTTCTGAAAATGTTTTGTTTTTCTTTTAGCACGATTTATTCGTCGTTTATCTTGGAGTGAAGCACTTTGATGGTCACACGGAAATATATTAAAATATGAGTTAATGAACTGAAAGGAACAAATAATGCGCCAACCTTAATGAAACACCCTAAATTATTGCAGCACATTTGAGGTGACTAATAAGATGCATCGCGAAACGGCCGCGTTATTGATGCTGCGGAGGGCCTCATAATTTTTGTTGAGAGTATTTTAAATGTTGCGTAGAGTTGCCCGCGGCATTGCTTCGTCATACTAAAATTGGTTATCTGACGATAAATTACAATTTAAGAACAATATTTTGGTGCCGTTAAAATGTGGTCAGGTTCCAATAGTAGTGTTAAATTTAGATTTAGAAAATCACAGGAATGGTGAGCGTTGGGACTACCAGCAAGATGTGGCTACAGGTTCGCTAACCACCACTCAACAGGACATAATAGGCAAAAAACATAAGCTTGGGAGACTTCTCCGAGAAGTTGTACCTTGCCTACATCTTGGAGGATATAAGATTACTAAAGGAAGCTGATATTATGCTGAAGATGCAATTGTGTGGATGACACATAAATGATTTAAATAAATAAATAAAAATATTTAATTACCATGCTTCAATAGCCCATACTGTTAGTTTACAAAACTCCTTATTAGCTATATTAGTAACACGTGAAGGTAAAACAGTAAAAACAAACGTATGGTATAGTTTATCAGACTCCATGTAATAAATACATGATGCCTACATTTTGGTAACCGAATTCAAATTGAGCTCGCCCATATTTATTTGTTTCAAAATGAAACGAGTGTTTAGCGAGATCGTATCGAATTCGACTGTCAAAGTTATTCGTGATTGGGCCCACAGATAAAGAACCATAATGTTCTTGACTACTTTACAAACAGATACCGGAGGTTCCACGGTAGCGTGACCAATGTGATGTGATTCGCATAGTTTGTTCCAACTTCACGCTTTACTCAGTTTAACTAAATTCCCACATACACGTGGTTTATGTTTCCTATAGTGCAGCACTTTTAACAAAACAATTTTGTGTTGTAATTATTACAGACATAAACTCTCGCCTGTATGCCTGAAGACGTAGATGCGCGCTAGCGAACTAAAACACCCACATTTCACCGGGCTTATTTCCATCCCAGATGTGATGTGAGAGAGCCTATCGCCAAATTCCAGCACCTGGGCTGGTACTGAATTGAAAAAACCTAATATCACTAAGCGCGACCCGGGGATCGAACCCGAGACCTCAAGACGATAGTCGTACAAAAATACAACTACATCACAGAGGCACTCATAACATGTTATAAATATTTATTCTATTATTGCTGTAGCCCGAACACGAAAAACGAATGTAAATGTAAATGTAAATGTATTCGAGTTCGCTGCGCACTGACGACGTTTGGTTAATATTTCATACAAATTTCATAAACGCGCATCGAGTTCGAATACATTTACGGTTGTCAGAAATTTTCCTGCTCAGGCCGCTGAAGTATCCCTCACCAGAGTAAAATAAAGGCAGGTAAAAGAAATATTTTACTAAGCGCTATTTCTTAAATTTATTATGCAGTATACACAACATGGCGATAGCTCAGTTGGGAATGGTGCGGACTGCCGAGACAAGTGTCGGAGGTTCGAGACCAACCCCAAAATCGAATATACACCGCTGACTGTTCTATGTTAAGTGTGTTTTCATTGTGAATTATCGCTTGCTCTAACGGTGAAGGAAAACATCGTGAGGAAACCTCCACACTTGAGACTTTCTCCACAAGGATTTCGAAGGTATGTGTAGTCTACCAACCCGCATTAGGCCAGCGTGGTAGACTAAGGCCTAAGCCGTCTCATTGGTAGAGGAGGCCCGTGCCCAGCATTGGGACAATAATATAACAGGGCTCATATTAGATATTATTATTATACACAACATAAAAGTCTTCTCTGAATTGTATGATACAATATCATCAGAAGTTTGTTCTCACTTTACAATAGTTTGAGCTGAAACTTCGTATCCTAGATGTTGGCAAGAGTCATTATGAGATATTTTATGGAAACATATCCGGGAGTTAACATTGTGTGCGGAACAAAAGAGATATTCTCCGCTTTGTTTAGTTCTATTTAGGCTTTGAGTACATGGTATTCATAAACTTAAATTATGCTGAGGGCTGTATCTTGTTTTCGTAAAGGAATATGTGGTGACGATGATCTCAACTCAAGGAGACTAATCTCAAGGGCTGTATTATTATTTTCTTCTAGTGCTTTAAGCCAACGACAACTCAATGGAAAGTTCAAAATATATAAGAGGTAAGAATGTTATGGATCATATCCGGTGCTGCTATTTTTCGACCAGAGCTGGATCTTGAAATCCCTTGAGTCGTCGAGGTCGCGGCAGAAGTCGCACCGGTTCCTCAACCTAAGGGACTCAGAGTTAGGCGAGTAAATCAACTCTAACCCATAAAGTGCTTCTATAGTTTGGATTGGAGGGTATCGGTATCTGTTTCCATTGGAGGGGTTTTGGCGCGTTCCTATAGGAGGGGCCCAAACCCTTTCATAATGCAGATGGCGACAACCATGGAGTTTTATCCGGTAGAAATCCGGCATACCCAGTCTTATCGACGGGGACCCAAAACGATTTCCCTAAGTAAAAAAAAGGTAAAAAAGTGTTATTCTTTGATCGAAAGCAGAAATAAGAAAAGTAATAAACAGTAGTAACTTGAGTAATCCCAGAAAATCAGGAAGCCTGTCCACGCGTTACAGTAATTTTGTGCTGCAAACTGTCCCGCCAATATAGGGACTTCTGGCAACGCTAACGGATAAAGTACAAGTTATGAAGAAGGCAAACACAAGAAAGAAAATAATATATATATTTAATTTCCCTCAATACCTATAAAGAAACGAAGGTGACTACAATATTCAATGTACATAATTTAATCGAGCTATGACCGTCTCAAACACAATGGGGAACTTGCACGAAAATTATAACGAGAAATTGTGTTGATAAATCAATAAACAAAACCTTGAAATGTGCTATGATGAAATTTGCAGTATAAAATAATTGATATTTTACAAAATATCTTAATTAGAAATTACGTGTAATGGAACGTTATTACAAAACCCAAGTGACGTCGTTGCATTAGGCAGTGTTTCCACGTTGGGGTATTTTTCCCTATTTTGCGGAAAACTGTTGTTATCTTTAGTATGGTACTTGATGAATGAGATTTCGGAGGTCCTCCTCTTTCCAAATTATTTTCTTCATGTAACTTTCCCACCTCTCCGATCAGGATTCAAGGGTGCAACTTATTTTTACTTCGTTATTTACTGAAATAGCTTCAACATTTTTGGGGAAATTTTTGTTCGGCATGGGGAAATTTTAAACGATAGGCAATTATAGCGGTTCAAACGTCATTCCAGACAATGTCACTAGCCGTCAGTGTCAACTAAGATGTCAACAAAAGGCATTTTTAGCTGTGACGTCACGTCCTTTTTTAGCGCGGGGTTTTGTAAGTCATATTTAGACTTGCGATAATTAAATGATTTGTGCATATTTTTATGTTTTTGTTTCTGGTGTGTTTATTTGAGACGTAGTTCTTTGCAATGAACCAATAAAAAAATTACACGCAAGTTCCCTATTAGGTTAGGATGAGTGGTGCGATGCCGTGGTCTTCAACCAACCTTTTTTACCGGCCGGTATGAATGGACCGTGAACATTTCGTTCAGAAACGTAACGGTCCAACGCGTTGGTGGACTGCCAGCTACCACGGCCTATTAAAAACTACTCAATGGACGTAGTTTGTTGCTAAGTGTTTTATTGTTTGTTTTATTATTGCATTATTTTTATTATTTTATTACTCGTGTACAAATTCTGGACGTGATCATTTGTATCTGTGGATAACAGCCAGTATTCGTTTTTTAAACAAGTAAAAGCTGAAATTTTGGCGGGAATTCTGACGGTGCGGGTGGTCGTTTATTTTAATAATTTCATATTCTAGTCTAAAGTTGTGCTTGTTGTTTAAATGTGATATGAATGTATGCGATAAACATCAACGAAGATGGACATTGTATGGAAGCTTTGAAATAAGTGATTTTAGACGTTTTTTGTCGAGTGGATGGGTCGACCATGTTCGATTCCCCCGCTGCGAGAAAATCGTTTAAAAAGCATCAAACTGGACTGAATTGACGCCAAAAGTCCAACAAGACTTTGAAATTGGCACATCCGTGTTACATTGTTCTTGTGAAAACTTAGTTATAGTTAGTTTATAGGTTAGGTTAAGTTAGATAGAAAAATATGTAACTAATGACTTGGCAGCATGGTCTCCGACCTTAGCCGGTTCCCTGAAAAAAAACTAGTAGAAGCTGACGCATCGATACTTATTTTAATTTTATTTCAAGTGTTTATTAGGTGTTATCATCATTATTTGTATGAGTTTAGTATGCTTCTAGTTGGAAATTGTGTTTTACAGCCAAAGGAGTGTATAAAGCGGTCTGATATATTTTATAAACAAAATGTTTTAATTCTATTACAAGAAATTAAATATGTAAAAATTAAAGAGGCATTTATTTTCGTGAACTATTTTATATTTTCTTTTTATAAAACAGGAAAAAATATGGATCACGTGGCGGTAAGTGATCTCCATCGTCACACTCATGATACCAAAAGAGTCATGGGACCCATGCTCACATTAAAGAAAGAAATAGAAATTGGGAATGGCAGAAGGGATTTGGACCACCAGAAATCTGACTCACTGAACGAAACGCAACAGCGAACGGTTATTTTGTAGCGGTTTCTGTGAAATAGTGGTATCGAATCGATCGAGCCGGCCCTTTCCTGTAGACATATCTGTTTACAGCATGGGTCCTTCATTTAATCGATCTACAATCGTCGGAGACCACATAAAATACGTACAAATCAATTACGATTCGAGTTAACCTCAATTTTTTCAAAGTCGGTTAAAAGGAGGACTAAAAATCATCGCCAACAATAGCCTAATTAATAACGTCAATAAACTTTAAAGGAAACAGTAAAGCACGGATGAAATCTCAAAATAATCGCATTTCAAACGTAAATTATGAATATTTCATATTTTATGCGCGTGGGTGGTGTTGATGTATTAAAGCTGGACCAAGCAGATTGAAGATTGCATTCTGAGTGATCCGAAAGTGGCAGAATTAAAGCAACTCGGATTATAATGCTCGTCGCATATTGATACTCGTAGTTATAGCGGAGCTTAATTTAAACAATGTTTTGTCTCTCACTCTAGAACTTTCTACATATTTAAAAGGGGAAACTGCCTGACTGACTGACGTATCACCGTGCAGCATTAACGAATGGGACTAGGAATGAGAAATTTTTGAACACGGCTTCTAACACTAAGAAAAGACATTTGAAAATTCAACCCCTCAGGGGGTGGAACCGTGGATGAAAGTTTTTATAGAGAAAATGGAAATACAACGGAACAGACTCTCACGCGTTCATACTCTGGGGGAAAAACTAGTTTTTTTTTTATAGCAGAGATTGGCAAACGAGCAGATGGGTCACCTGATGGTAAAAAAGAAGAAAGTGACGATATTTTTTATCCACGGGTCGGGTAAAGTCATATTGGGTCTTTCGGCACTGTGTTAGCCCAGACTCTGGTCGACTCTTATCACATGTGACGAAAACAACATGGACGAAAAGTGAGCCATTAGTTTCGTCTCTGTCTACTCCTTCAATACTAAGCGTGAATGTGTGTGTGTATTGATAATAGCCATTAGGAATCATAAAACAAAACTTGTTTCTTCTTTTGAAATGAAATATAAAACATTTCTTAAGTTTACGCGAATAATACTCATTGAATTAAGTTTTTTGTTTTGTTATAGCAGATACGGGCAAACAAGTAAATGGGTCACTTAATGGTAAGTGATCTTCATTGCCCATAGACGCCCAAGACACAAAAATAATCAGACCTAAATGGAGGGAAATAGGGATTGGGAAAGGAGGGAGGGCGCCGGAAATCTTACTCACCGAAAGAAACGCGACAGCAAAGTGCCACTTTACGTCAGTTTTCTGTGAGACAGTGGTATCAAACCTGTCCAGCTCGCCCATTCGTGCTGTAGACGCAACTGTCTACAGCGTGGCCTACCACTCAACTCAATTCTATTGCAATTTGTTTTTATTTGTAGTCCCGACGTTTCGGAAGCCTTGCAGCCTTCATAGTCACAGGGCGGACGAAAAGTAAAAACAAATCGCAATAGAATCCGTAAAAGCTAGTTTTATGTTAAAATATGCCTTGGACTATATAGACTGCCTCGGTGGCGTGGTTGTATTTCGGTACGACTACCGTCCTGAGGTCTCGGGTTCGATCCCCGGGTCGGGCACAGTGATATTGGATTTTTCCATATCAGCCCGGAGCCTGGAATATGTGCCCGATATGGCGATAGGCTCGCCCCCTATCACATCTGGGACGGAATTAAGTTCGGCGAATTGTGGGTGTTCTAGTTCGCTAGTGCGCCTCTGCCTACCCCTTCGGGGATACAGGCGTGAGCTTATGTTATGTTATGTTATTAAAATATGCTCAAAAACGTACTGCCCTTCAATATATCCAAAAACAAACATATTACTGTATTTATTTAATACAAATATCATATCGCAATGGCGGCACGATTATCCCTTGATTAATAACCGACTACAAATGTTTAATATGGACAAATTGTTTCAATTTATATTATATACGCACCCGGCGTTGCGCGTATGTGATTGCGAAATATTACTCGCTGCCGGCTAACTATTAATTAATGTCGCCAGGTGCGGATTAGTGAGGAATAGTGGGGACCAGACCCCCGTTAGAGATGTAATTTTACAAATATCAATTATGAATAGTTTTATTCATTTGCTTTATAATATATTACATTCAGCAGTGTCCGGTAACTGTTGATGATGATAAATATATTACGTATTATAATTATGGCAATAAATGAAATATTTTAATTATTTCCAGTTTGAAATAAAACAAATAAATGTAGAAAAATATAGTTTATATGTTACTAATTGTAACTTTGTTATAAAAACGCTTCATAAAACCAAGAAAAACAAAACGTACTAACCCAATGACGTACCATAACAAAATAAAAATGGGTGCGTGTACTTATGTACGCGCGTGACAAGTTATACTTCTTTGTCATCATTAAAAAATAGTTTTCAATTGCATGCGAATAATTAATTACAATAAAATAATAGAAGGATTGGAAAAGGATAATCAACAAAAAAATTTTATTAAATTTATTTAGTTATTTTTATAAATATTTATTATTTATTCAATTTAATAGCAAATATTAAAAATTAATATTATAATTTGATGTTCAATTTTATTTTTTATCACAAACTTTTTATTAAATGTTTTATTAAATTTATTTCTTTATTTTGTAAATATTAAATAACCAATAATAAGTATTTAACATTAATAATTTAATAATATTTAGTGTTAATTATATTAAATAAAAGTATTTTTAATTTACGTCAATAAATAATACATACGGATAGTTAACCTCAATTATATTGGAGCACTTGAAAAAGTATATAAGCACAATTTTTTTCACTAATATTCACAAATAGTAAGTAATATCAATCAAAATATTCAATTTAAATCACTACTGAATATAATTTATTAGCACATATATAATTCGCACTTGTATGAAACTAAAACACGTGTTGTGAATGTATAAACTAGAAACATGTTGATAAATATTATAAATATGAAAACAGTGATCAGAGGTGACGAGCGTACCAACATGCGCGACTAATATCGAGGTTCTATTTCTGTTTTGTTGGTAGCTTAAGCAGACAACTTCATACTGTAGACAACTTCATACTGTTAATTTTGTGTCACAGATGCGCGCGTATCTGAAAATTTCACTCTCATCATTTTTTCATAACGCGCCTAAAGAAGTATAACTTCAAAAATCAGTTCCTAATATAATTAGGCTGACTGACTGCCTCGGTGGTGTAGTTGTATTTCGGTATGACTACCGTCCTGAGGTCTCGTGTTCGATCCCCGGGTCGGTCAAAGTGATATTCGATTTTTCCATATCAGTCCGGAGTCTGGAATTTGTACCCGATATGGCGATAGGCTCCCCCCCCTATCACATCTGGGACGGAACTAAGCTCGGCGGAATATGGATGTTCCAGTTCGCTAATTCACCTCTGCCTACCCCTTCAATTACACATATTCCAAACCAATTCATAACAATATCAGATAAATATCAGTAACATAAGGCGCAGTATAGGACACCGTTGTGAAAATAAAGCCCCCTGCATTAATCCCTTAGTCCAGCCCCAATCGCCGCAGGACACAGCACGTGTGCATCGGTATAAAACAAAGCTCACTGCTGATTTGTTAGTGAAATGCGTAATTAGCGAATGAATTATACGTATCGAACTACTGGCACGCATTTACAGGCATGGATGCTTTCACGTTATAGAATATGATTAATGTAGCTATTATAAACAGCTATAGCTTTTGCTAAAAACTTCGTTGTTGTGACATTATTTATGTGGTAAAATAAAATCATTACATATTAAAATTGTTTATACAAATGAAGTCAAACTCCATGTGGCAGCCTCCGTGGCGCAGCGGTTGAATAGCCGGCTGTGAAGCGAGAGACGGCGGGTTCGATTCCCGCACCGAGACAAATGTTTGTACGGCCTACAGATATTTGTTTTGGGTCTGGGTGTTGTGAGACCATGCGTCTCTCGTAGTTCCTGATACCCACGACACAAGACTCGATCTTAGTGTAGGGTCAGGACTATGTATGTGACTGTTGGGTGTTATTTTATTATTATTTAAGTGGGATAAGTATATTTATGTATATAAGTTTTCTAATGCACCGTAGGGAACTACAAATGAATATCATATTTGACTTTTGAATTTCTTGTTGGAAATTGTTCAGTAAATTTAAGAACTGCACTACATTTAGCTGGAGTACTTGCAGTAACAAAAAATATTGATTTTTTTCTTTAAATTACGCGACTTCAAAAATCACTCACGTGTCACGACGAATAACGAAATATTCGGGGTCGGAGTATTTTGTATAATATATTCTGCGATCTAAATGCAAAGATATCCGTGGTTTTTCTCAACTAAACAATCATTTTTGATGTATGTACTCTGATTTCAGGAAGTGTATTAACATTATACAAATACATGGACCTTTGCAGCATAACCGCAGTAACTTGCAACTGATAATTTGGCTGCTCGCTCGGGGCTCTCTGTAAACAAACGCGTGATCCCTCGATGATATGATTGTATGCCTTCGTGCCTTACACTTGGCCTGCAGGCTTGTTGCCTCTCAGCCTCGGCGTGATGTGTGGCTTTGTGTTTCATAAGGCCTACAAAACTATATGAAGTTGAGAAGATGGAGGATAAATATTCTAGCTCGGATATTTTACAAATAAGTATCGACTTGGAAAAAGCGCGCGAGGTAAAAGCGCCTAAGTAGGAAGGCAGACCCTGGCATTAAGCAGATATAAAGCCAGGCAGAAAGAAAGACATTTTATTTCCGTATGGTCTTTTTATATAATTTTATTTTAATGACATGATTAGTCTCACGGCCTAGAACGAATTTTGACTATAAATTAGTAAATACATACAACATACATACATAAGCTCACGCCTGTATCCCCAAAGGGGTAGACAAAGGCGCCCTAGTGAACTAGAACACCCACTTTTCGCCGAGCTTAGTTCCGTCCCAGATGTGATGTCCCAAATTAGTAAATGTATGGTGAAAACTAAACAAAAACATCCCTTTCAAGGAGAAGTGTATTCTAAAGACTTACTTATACTATGGCCTTTAAGCGAATTTACAAAATAGACAATCTATTGCTATGGTAAGATTTTCGGAGGCTCAAATTCCACCTCCGATTTCCAATCCCTGTTATTATTCCCTTTGTGTGATTCTACCTTTCTAACGTCGGGGATAACGAATGTCAGTGTGTGTGTAAATTATATTTATATTAATATTGTAACTTAAGCTCATGCCTGTATCCCCGAAGAGGTAGGCAGAAGCAAACTAAAACACCCACATTTCGCCGAGCTTAGATCCATTCCAGATGTGATAGGGGGCGAGCCTATCGCCATATTGGGCACAAATTCCTGACTCGGTGTTATACTGAATTGGAGGTTACCTTGTTGTAGATTGGCTGCTCTAATTTAATGTAAATTATTGAAATTTTTTGTTTTCTTATTTTGGTTGTGTGTTAATATCTTACTGTAAACTTGTTATTTTTCTCAAAAAGAGCAACGTCAGAGTTTCTTGCCCGTTCTTCTCTGACGAACCAGCTTTCCGAATTGGCGCTAGAGTAACATTTTAGACGGAATCTAAACAATGTGTGACATTTTATGGATTCAATAAACGATTTGATTTGATTTGAAAGACCCAATATCACTGCCCGACCCGAGGACTGAACCCGATACCTCAGGACGGTCGTAACGAAATACAATTAGGCCACCGAGGCAGTCTAAATATTAAATTGTAGTTTAAAAAGAATCTTGCGAGAGTTATAACATAACCTCAAAATTGCAACGTTCCATTTTACGCAGAATAAATTCGTAAGTAATCCTCTGTGGTACGTCATTGAGACACACAGAGAAGTAAAACACTATGTTTACGAGCAGTAGGATGATGTAGGCATGTTCGGAACGTGTAGAACCGAGTAAGTGGACGTTGATGGATGTACCTCGAGGCTGGCACAGAGCAAGACGCAGGTACCTGATACTTACGTGCCATCAAGTCATATGGCTTTTGTATTTGATGGTAAGCGTTGGCAGTTCATCAGTAAGATAGAGCAACGACCTGGTTCGCAGAATCTGGATTTTTTTATAGCAGAGACTGGTAAACGAACAGATGGGTCACCTGATGGTAAGTGATCTCCACCGTCCATAGGCACCCAAGACACGATAAGAATCATGGGTGCGTTGCCAACCTTAAAGGAGGAAATGGAAGGGGAGGGAAAAGAGATTGAAAAAGGGAGGGCGGAAATGGGCCACGGGAAATCTCACTCACCGAACGAAACGCGATAGCAAGCTGCCACTTCATGTCGGTTTTCTGTGAGACAGTGGTATCAAACCGGTCGAGCCGACCTATTCGCGCTGTAGACGTAACTGTCTACAGCGTGGCTCTACCACTCAAATGATGAAATGATTGGCTCAAGGTCGTGGCATGATATAAGAGAAGGTTATTCCAAACAACATTTGGGAAGGACTGGGATTTCAACGCTGGACCTAACAGATCTCAGCCTAGCCTGCCTCTAGAACAAAAAGATAAGCACTTGATATCAATATATTTACAAGTTTAAAAACTTAATGGACCGACTTCAAATCAGATCGTGACCAAATTATAGACCAAATTATACGGGACCACCTTTGAAATAAGCTCTATTGAACACAAAAATATTTTTTTAAATCGATCGGATTCGGATTTTGAAATTTTCAAAACCGGTCCACATTTGACGGAAACATGTATATAACACATGTACATAAAAAATACAGACGAATTAAGGTCCTTCTCCTTTTGGAAGTCAGTCGTAAATAGTATCCTATCTCACCTCTCCTCTTTTAACTCTTCTATAACACGACTTTTAGACAAACCTCAATGTGTCGGCCATGTTCGCAGAAGAAAAAAACAGTTGGGAAAGCAGTTGGGATTGGTGCGTGAGGCCCTATCCTAGCTAACCTACCAGCCTGTCTCTAGCTACCTACGGATGACGACCCGAAGAAGAAAGGCAGAAAGAAACTCCGGGCTTATTTTTTTCATCATCAATTGTCACCATTTCGTTTTTTGTCTTTTGATTACTATTTATCTATTATTTTAGATCATAAAGTTAACATAATTTTAAATACTTTCCTAACTAAAGCTAATCTTTTATGAAATGTTTATTAAATGGTACATCTTTAAGTAGGCCTTAAACGCTACAATATTAAATGAGTTTCTTTAAACACTTGCTCGTAAAACTGGTACTTTACTTGTTAGGCGACGTTTACAACTGCACCTGAATTTAAGCTCTATGAACTAAACGTAGCGTTTAAATTCAAATGTTTCGTTCTTAACTTTTAATTTACCTAAGTACTTGTTAATAGAAGTACTGAGGTAATGTGATGTCCACATAAAGTATTAGAATATATTGTTAATTTCCTTTTAAACTGCGTGTAGTACTAGTTTTATAATTAAAGCAAGTAATGAGATGTTTTGTTTTACTCTAGCAATGTGCTAAGTAATAAAATTAGTACAAGCAGTTTTGAGTGTTTAACGTTGATATATTATGGAGAATGTGAATTGAGCCAAATATAGGGACATAGCTAAATATAGGGGTGGGCCAAATATATGTTATTAGATATTTTCCTACAGTACACGCAAGTGCAGCTCGGTCCAGGTGAACATTCGATTAGAATTCATGTAGTGACTTAAAATTTCACATCGAGATAAAAAGTGCACTAAAGTCGCGTTAAAAATTACCAAATTAAATCCATTGCGACATTAGCACCATTTTTACCTCAATTGCGGTGGAATTTGAAGTCACTAAATGACATAGAATTGAATACAAAGTCGAATCGAATCGCGTCAAGAGACAGGGCCCAGATAGCCCAGTGGAGATGTGTTCATACCACACGATTCTACCGGCTTCTCCTAGCCAACGGGAGGCTAATAAATAGGTATTATTTAGAGGAAAGTAGCCTTCCGTTTGAAAAATCTTAACACAAGTAAACCATCAATATCTTATATTGTCTTGTAAGAAATTAAATTAACCAAAATATGCATCATCTAACACTAAATAAACGCCATACTCCCACGACTAGCCCTCAGTTTCTTTATTAAGAGCAAAAGTCAATACTATATGTATAATTAAAAAAAAAACACGTGCTAAAGACTCTACAATTTTGAAGAGCTAAACTCTAACATTTGAACCGTCAATTGCCAACGTATTCTTATAATATACTGCTTCTTAGCTTATTACTTTAGCTGTTCATGAAGAAACTCGAGGGTAGACTTCTCAAAGCGAAAAGGAAAAGCATTCAAGCCAAACAATGAAACGTGTAAGTTGACAATGGCTTCTGTTATGTAGGGTCGTAGTGAGTGCGCATAAATTTCGCCGCGGACACATTTCACGCATAGCCGCCCGCTGATACTGTCGGCAATCGGGAATAAATATACGCATGATACAATTGAACGGGCTTGGGAACTGTGTTGCCAGGAGAAATGTCTTATTACTCACAATCTCTTTTTATAATTGTCCAAGAACGGCAAGCTGTTGTAATAGAAAGACGATAGACAGTTTAGTTTTAGACTGTTACGCCTGCAGCCCGAATGGGCCGGCTCGATCGGTTTGATACCACTGTCTCTCAGAAAACCGACGTAAAGTGACAGTTCGCTACTGCGTTTCGTTCGGTTAGATTTCCGGTGGCCTAATTACCTCCTCCATTTTCCAATCTCTAGTCATCTCCTTTTATGCTGGCAACGCATCCATGATTCTTTTTGTGTCTTGGATGTCTATAGGCGGTTGAGACCACTTAGCACCTGCTCGTTTGCCAGAGTCTCCTATAAAGAAAGATGGCATAAAATCCGTCCTAGCAAAACGCAGTTGTATTCCTCTAATTATATACCATCCACCGTTAATCGTTAGTAATAAAGAGACTGACACTACCGGTAAATAATATGTCTTTACTGTCATGGTCTTCTCGTGTTCCAAAATTCATCCCAATCGCGATTTCGAAGAAGCAAAAATGAACAGAAATAATCATATTATTATTTTTGTAACTCTGCAATATCCCCGATAAAAGTAACACATGGAAATTTCATTCAATCGCGAAAAATAAGGAAGACACAGTTTTATCGACGGTCTTCCAAAAAGGTCCTCAATTCGTCTGTATTTTTTTTTGTTTATGTATGTTACGCGATATCTACGCCAAAAGATGACCGATTTTCAAAATTCGGTTTGTGTTTGATAGAGTTTATTTCAAGGGTATTTCCATATAAATGTGGTCACGATTAGATCAGTTTTGAAGTAGGTCCGTTAAGTTTTTAAATTGGTGATTATTAACTTTAGTCCTGAAATATTTTTCATTACGCTGGCAGCCCAGATGGTCGAGGTTCGTAAGACATTCCGATTTCCCTGACGCAACAATGGTTTTTGTTTTTGAATGGGAGACAACATGCTCTTTGCCGCCAGCCCGCTGCATAAACGGACGGACTTTTTTGATCTTTTTTCAATACACAATTCGGATGTAGATTCTACGGATACTTATATTGAAGTAAATGTTTTATTTTGTAGTAATTTAGTAGAAGATTTGAGATCAGACGATATATTACAAAGACAAACAAGCAAACGGTACAGATGATGGTATGTTGTTATGAATGTAAGTATGTCATTGAGTTGATGTGATGTTCGATCAACAGAAATAGATTGCATGCACATACAAAATTAAGCAAGATTGAAGAAATGACTTTGGGTAATATAGCAACAAGACCATTCTATAGTAATCAGCCACAAACAAGTACCTATCTCAAAACTAGAACCGGAATACATTTGCCATTACGCGCAGTGAATTTTTTTTTTTCTTTACCTTTAATTTCCATCGCGTATTATAGCAGTATTATTATAATGTTATCGTTTCCCATACAAGGACCTCCCGTTTCACAGCGCATATATGCTGCCACAATACAGAGTGATAATACCAATACAAATCAATTAAAGTTTACAAACTATGTATAATTAGAGCAATTCGTAAATCCCCTTCTTTATTTTAACTTTAAAATTCAAAGTGAATGATTACAGGCTACAAACTCGATTGGTACAAAAACAGTATAATGTATGTCAAAGGAAACATGTTAATTGGCGCCATTTATGCCGTATCTGATCGGGGACCAAAAACTCGACCCACCGTTTTATTGCAACCCTTTTAGGGATGACTGTTGAGGACAAGTTTGGGGAGTTTTAATTTGGGCGGATATTTAAAACATTCAGTACTGTTTTTATAATATTTTTAAATGACAATTACTGTGAATTATTCGCCATACAATTTTAAAAACAGAGGGTAAAAAAAATGTTAATAAAAATACCTTCTCACGGAAGAAAGAAAGTAAAAAGACATTTGAGTATCAAAAAATTCAAAAGTAATCAGGGACTTGATTGAAGATTTAGAAAGGATTTTGACCGACTTACAAAAAGGAGAAGGTCCTCAATTCGTCTGTATTTTTTTATATATGTTACGTGATATCTCCGCCAAATGTGGACCGATTTTCAAAATTCTTGTTTGTATTCGATAGAGCTTATTTCAAGGGTGGTCTCATATAAATTTGGTCACGATCGGATTTGAAGTCGGTCCGCTAAGTTTTTAAACTTGTGATTATTTTAATTTTCATTCTCATTTGGATAGAGTATCTAATATAAGCTTATGACTGCCTAGGTGGCATGGTGGTATTGCGTGCGTGGTACGACTATCGTCCTGAGGTCTCGGGTTCCATCCCGGGTAAAGTGATATTGAATTTTTCAGTATCAGCCCGGTGTCTGGAATTTGTGCCCGTTATGATAGACTCGCCCACTATCACAGCTGGGACGGAACTTAGTTGAGCGAAATGTGTTCTAGTTCCCTAGTGCTTCTGCCTACCCCTTCAGGGATACTGGCGTGATGTATACGCTTATGAGAAAAACTTCTTACAACATCTAAAACGGCTCTTGCAGAGTAAATAAACTGTCTTTAAAAGTTAAGTTCCTTTAAAAGTTATCCGACCCTTAAACCCGCAAGGAATGTAATCACAAAGTATTCCAGAATTATGCCCTCTAGCTTAATTGTTCGTTCACGCTTGGCTTAAAGGACCCGATATTGAAATAACTCAACAACTCTGGAAAGTGGTCACGAATTTTCGTTTAACATTTTACCACGACGAAATCCTTTCGACAACCTTCCATGCGCAGCGGTAATTGACTGAGAATCGAATAGGCGCGAGTTGTATTCAAATTTTCAAATATCATCGGAAAATAAAACTATTGAAAATAGACGATAGTTTCCGACATTTTGAATACATAGGGCTCACGACTGTATCCCCAAAAGGGTAGGCAGTCATGAGCCCACATATAGTATGTATGTTATTAATTGTAGTGATCTCTGTAATTAATTATTCCATCGTCATTGTCTTGGGTGTCTTGGGTTATTACCCATCTCAAATGTAAATGTGAACATATTGGGGCTTACCTTTAAAAACAGTTTAACTGAGCAAATGGTAAAGAATAGCCTGTCCCTTTTATTTTCAAACGATGTGACACAAGGAAAAAAGTGACAGACTATCCTTAGCCACATGCGCAGCCAAACTGTTTTTATAAGTAAGGTCCATATTATTGAAATTGATTTCCATACTTCTCTAAACCAACACTAATCTACAATCGTCATAAATAAATTGTTCCAAAATCAACTTCAACAGGGAACTGTCGAGGAACTGGTCCTCAAACAGGACCGGCTCAAAGGCTCCGCAGGTAGTGGGGGCGTGATACTAATTCAATAACATTCAATTAAGTCCCGCCCGGCAATTACAACCGGATCCTAAGCGATGCGCCGCCGCGCCCGGTGCCATGGAGTTTGCGCTGGGGACTGGATAGGCGATGACTTTGCTATTGATATTAATAATAAATAAATAATAAATACACCCAACAGTCACATACATACTCCTGATCCCACACTAGGTGTAACCTGTATCGTGGGTATCAGAAACTACGAGAGACTTTCGGTCTCACAACACCCAGACCCGAAACAAATATCTATGGGCCACACAGACAGTTGTCTCGGTGCGGGAATCGAACCCGCGACCTCACGTTTCACAGCCGGCTACTCGCCCGCTGCGCCACGGAGGCTGTCATTATTACACAAGAGGAGAGTTTGTATGTTTGCGAAGTTTGCAGGGAGTCCTTCTGATTTGGTTCTGAATATTCGTAAACATAATAATATTTCAATGAATAAGAAAACATTCAGAGCAATGATAAGGACTTGTACAGTATACGAATCAATAATCACAAGTTTAAAAGCTTAACGGAACGACTTCAAAACCGATCGTGACCAAATTGATATGGGACCCTTGAAATAAGCTCTATCGAACACAAAACGAATTTTGATGATCGGTCCACATTCGGCGGAGATATCTCGTAAAATAAAACAGACGATTTGAGGACCTTCTCCTTTTTGGAAGTCAGTCGAAAATCATGTCTATCTTTTCTATTTTAGTTAAAACTATTAAAAATAGGCATAAATATATCCTTTTGCCAATAAGGTAAACATTTTTGCTGAAACGTTTCGGTCAACTTGATTCCCTGTATGATTAATACGGTCTGAAAAAACCGCCATCGCCCGATCCAATATCCAATAAACCGCCGCACAAACAATCGCAACGCCTGCACACAGTCCGCAAAACACGAACTGTTATTGTTGCATACGAGCTTTAGAGCTGTGTCAAAAGCCAATTACATACATACATAAGCTCACGCCTGTATCCCCGAAGGGGTAGGCAGAGGTGCACTAGCGAACTAGAACACCCACATTTCGCCGAGCTTAGTTCCGTCATGTGATAGGGGGCGAGCCTATCGCCATATCGGGCACAAATTCCAGACTCCGGGCTGATATGGAAAATCCAATATCACTTTGCCCGATCCGGGTATCGAACCCGAGACCTCAGAACCGTAGTCGTACCGAAATACTACCACGCCACCGAGGCAGTCTCAGAGTCAGAGCCAATTGCCGAACGTTATTTTTAGGGTTCCGAATCCAGTGGGAAAAATGGAATCTTTAGAGTTTCAACATGTCCGTCTGTCCGCAGTTTAGCTCAGAGAACTTTTCGGTATTTATTATTTCCCGACCTATAATTGGATCACAGGACCGTTACTTTCTTTCTTTCTACCTGCCCTTACCCCGCCTTAATGTGGGGTCGGCGCAACACACTTTTTTTTTAAATTATTATTAAGATACATCATTGGCTTATCACTATACGCTTAAATCATTTTATTATAAACGTAGTCTTAGTCTATGTGAGTCGCCTTTAGAGTATACAACATTTTAAAACTAATTGGTAAAGGGAGAAAAAAAAAATACATTAAGAAATCGGGAGGTGGTCTAGTTAGGTAACTAAAAAAAACTAAATTAAAGTAAGAGCTATCTGTTGAGCGGGGAGATTATTCTTTTCAAGCATGTTGTAGAAAAATCGCTTTATCCTACGTGGGAATTGAATCCAGGACCCCCCGATCCACAACCCATATGTATATTATACTGCCACTAGACCAAGGCGGCGACAGGACCTCAACCTTACAAGATTAAAATCATGTCCATACAGCCTCCGTGGCGCAGCAGGCGAAACGTGAAACGTGAGGTCACCGGTTCGATTCCCGCACCGAGATAAATATCTGTGGGGAACACGGATATTTGTTTCGGGTCTGGGTGTTGTGAGACCGAAAGTCTCTCGTAGTTCCTGACACCCACGACACAAGACTCGATCTTAATGTGGGGTCAGGACTATGTGTGTGACTGTTGGGTGTATTTATTATTTATTTATTATTAAACTCAATCCCTAATGTTGGGAAGTTGGGCATGACAAATGAGTCACATTATGCATACAATTGATATTGGGCAGGCGTGCGGTCACGTGACTATAGATCCAATCAATACGTCATTTGTACGGTCTATCCGTCATTAGTGACATCACTCCGGAACTGCGACCCAAGTCATAGGCAAAAGCGTTGAATGTAATTTTTTTTAGTACATGTGATAGTTTGTGAGTGGTAGAGCCACGCTGTAGACAGTAACGTCTACAGCACGAATGGGCCGATTAGATACCACTGTCTCACAGAAAACCGACGTAAAGTGGCAGCTTGCTGTCGCGTTTCGTTCGGTGAGTGAGATTTCCGGTGGCCCATTTCCCCCCCTCCCTTTCCCAATCCCCTTACCCTCCCCTTCCATTCCCTCCTTTTAGGTTGGCAACGCACCCATGATTCTTTTTGTGTCTTGGGTGTCTATGGACGGTGGAGATCACTTACTTTGAGGTGACCCATCTGCTCGTTTTCCAATGTCTGCTATAAAAAAAGTTATCAATAAAAAAAATATGTTTCTAGGAGAAACGCACTTCAGTTTATTTTATCGACCGACTTCCAAAAAGGAATAGGTCCTCAATTCGTCTTTTTTTATGTATGTTACGCGATATCTCCGCCGATTGTGCACCGATTTTCAAAATTCTTTTTGAGTTCTATAGAGCTTATTTCAAGGGTGGTCCCATATAAATTTAGTCGCGATCGGATTAGAAGTTGGTCCGTTTTTTTAAACTTGTGATTATTTGACAGTTTAATGAGAGTCACACAATCATACCGAATACTATCTCGGAATTATATCAAAATACTGTGTTTTTAAAGGAGAATAATGTCCAATTAATAATTAACACTTATCCTCCGTGACTGCCTCCGTGGCGTGGTGGTATTTCGGTACGACTACGTTTCTGCGGTCTCGGGTTCGATCCCCGGGTCGGGCAAAGTGATATTGAATTTTTCCATATCAGCCCGGAGTCTGGAATTTGTGCCCGATATGGCGATAGGCTCGCCCCCTATCACATCTGGGACGGAACTAAGCTCGGCGAAATGTGGGTGTTCTAGTTCGCTAGTAGGCCTCTGCCTACCTCTTCGGGGATACAGGCGTGAGCTTATGTTATGTTATGTAATAATTAACAATTTGGAACCAAAATTTTAGATGATTAACAAACCATTTATTTTCTCTAGTCGTGCACACTAAAGCTGAGAAATAGTGGTAATATCGAGTTACAGTCCCGGGTCGCGCGTTTGAATTTTTCGATTCGAAAAATCACACATGAGTGGTCTGAGATTGAGACGGACGGTTATTGACATTAAACTAAAATAAGCTCGGCGATCGGTGGACTGGTTGCACCTCTTCAAAGTACCTAGAAACAGACTCAAACTAAGTTATGTGTTAAAATGAAATAATCTCATTCCATTTTAATTGATACATTAGTTAAATCTATCACGTTTTTAACGATAGCTTATTATTCAGGATTATGTTAATCCACTCACAGATAGACGGAGTACGGCGTGATCCAATCAATACGTCATTTGGTGGACATTGGAGCTGTCATTAACGACACCGCCCTAGACCAGTTGCGATGGGGCACAAGCATAAGCGCCAGCGATAATCAACTGTATTAATTCTAAAGATCCAACTCAAAAATTATAGAAAGAATAGAAAAAAAAAACCCTTTTTCTTTTTTTTCTTTGAAATTATCCATTAGACTCATCGATATAATAATATACCTAGATGCACAGTTCCATACAAATATCATTGTAAACAGTGTCCTCGACAGACAAAACAAATAAACATCACAAATTTAATTAAATTAACACAAATATGACCTTATAGACGCGGCATAAAGTAGCTTTTTAAATTGAATGTTCAAACGTTCCTATATTCGAAATTTTTGAATTTCTAATCGTTTTTGAATTTGACAATAATTTTACATTATTAAAAGAAACATTCTAGTCACTTGGACAAAGATTGAATGGAGTCGAATAGTTCTTGTATTTATCTGTGAGAAATTTTGACCACGTGGCGTACAATGTAGATGAGAATGGCGATATCTCTATAATAATTTTACTTACATTAAGAGATAGATAGAGTATAAATGTTTAGAAGATAACAAAGCTTATGAGTTATGAATATGAAATAAGCACTGTTTTGCCTTAGCGTGATTCATAAATAAATAAATAACACCCAACAGTCACATACATAGTCCTGGCCCCACACTAAGATCGTCCTTTGCTCTTTAGATTCTTAATAATTTCTTTTAGACTATCATTTCGTTTTCTTAATCTTTTGTTCTGCCTTTTTAAGTTTCGCACTAAATTAGATTTAAGTTTAAATTTTTGGTTGCGTTCTTTCAAATTATCTTTCAAAAATAACGTCTTAGGTGTGTTAAAGATTGATGAAAATTCTGATGGTATTGGTGATCCTTCATTATTTATTGGTTCAATTGCTGGTTCCTGGAAATGAATATGTTTCCAATAAACGATGACGCCACAATTACTGTTGTAGTAATTATGCCTAACGACCGGTTCCAATAAATGATCTCAATCCGATAATCCAAGATAAAAATGAAAAATTAAAAAATGAAAAATCGCGAGAATGAACCATTAAAATTATTATTTGACAGCGGAATGTTCAACTTTGTTCATGTTGGCAATTTTTTATGATCTGCACACTTTGATTGAAAACATTTATTAGAATTAGCCGCAAATTATTAAATAGTCATTTTACATGGCAGTATGTACCTAGTATATGCTTGCTATTGATGAATTCTGTAACAAATATTTGTCAACTATTACACTTGTACTGCACCCTGCCTCATTTAAACTTGTAGTTACGACAATCTAAAATAAAGTCAATAAATGTGGCAATATTTATTTATTTATTTATAGGTACACCAACAGCATACATATTGTTAAATTAAATAGTAAACATTAGTTAAGGACAATGTAGCTGATGACAATTTATCACCTTTATTTTTGTTACAGCATTCTTTTTAATTTTCCTAATCCCTTTTTCTATATAATATCCATCGGAATCGGCAAAATGGTCTGAACAAACCACACTTCAGTAATTGGGTTTAAAATTTTCTTCTCTCCTTTCTTCGGAAATAATTTTACGCCATTTATCTCTTACTATTTCATTTCATGGAAATCTGTAATTAATAAAAAAAATCAATAAATATAATATATTTCCAAAAAAAAAACGACTCCATATATTTCATTATTCCAAATCATGATTTCAAAAGGGACGAAATATTTTATTAACTGAATTCGTTAAATTAATTGTTTATAAACGTTTAATACTTAATTTTACATGATTAAGGTTTTAAGAATCAAGTAAGGGAATTATACTTACTTAAAATATGAAATCCCATTTGTTTTGCGCTTTGTAAGAGTGTTATTTTTGCACTCTTTCACAGAGCATTTAGGCATCTTCACAGACGAACGGTCGACGCCCGACTGACAGCCAACAAGTGCTTACTTACATTTTAAGCACTCGTTGGCTGTCCCACTTTCTGAGCGTCAACTGTGCATCTAGGTATATTATATCGATGATTAGACTCATCGATATAATAATATACCATCGATGATTAGACTCTAAAAACTCTTTCACTAATAGTAAATAACATTATTTCTGAGTGGTATAAGCTGTAACTGTTTTTTTTTCATTTATTGTAAAAGTTTATTCGCTTAGCGAATATACCACCTTTACACAAAAAACATAATTTTATTAAGGTTTTCTTCATAATAGAGACGAGTAAGAGTTTATGCTAGCCTACTTATTAATTATGGTCTATATAATATTAAGAACGGTAAGAATTTCGATGCAACGAGACACACAAATAGATGACCTGGATTACGTCATCTAATACTTTTTAACTGGTAATATATTTCCGTAAAACTCGACAATCATGCGAACAAAGGAACAGATAATTCAACTGTTCCGCTCATCGATATAATAATATACCTAGATGCACAGTTGACGCTCAGAAAGTGGGACAGCCAACGAGTGCTTAAAATGTAAGTAAGCACTTGTTGGCTGTCAGTCGGGCGCCGACCGTTCGTCTGTAAAGATGCCTAAATGCTCTGTGAAAGAGTGCAAAAATAACACTCTTACAAAGCGCAAAACACATGGGATTTCATATTTTAAGTAAGTATAAATCCCTTACTTGATTCTTAAAACCTTAATCATGTTAAATTAAGTATTAAACGTGTATAAATAATTAATTTAACGAATTCAGTTAATAAAATATTTTGTCCCTTTTGAAATCATGATTTGGAACAATGAAATATATGGAGTCGTTTTTTTTTGTAAATATATTTATTTTAAATTTATGATTTTTTTTATTAATTACAGATTTCCATGAAATGGAATATTAAGAGATAAATGGCGTAAAATTATTTCCGAAGAAAGGAGAGAAGAAAATTTTAAACCCAATTACTCAAGTGTGGTTTGTTCAGACCATTTTGCCGGTTCCGATGGATATTATACAGAAAAAGGGATTAGGAAAATTAAAATAAATAAAAAAATAAAAATAAAAATCTTTATTAATCACGTAGGCATATAAAAGCACTTATGACATGTCAAGAAAAGCATAATTTAGATTTAAGTATTTCTTATAATATTATTATATTATATTATAGAATGCTATGAATTTGGAATCAGGGAGGCAGGTTATACAGTTAGAAGAATAGGGTCCTATGGGGAAAGGGGAATGGAGAGGTTTGTGGACGGTGGAAAGGGAACGGGATGTGGCAGGTACGCCGACAGGGGAGCGACGGGAATTAATAGGAGTTGGTGGGATTGGATGAAAATACTACAGAGCCCTATCCTAGCTAACCTACCAACCTTTCTCTAGCTACCTACGGATGACGACCCGAAGAAGAAAGGCAGAAAGAAACTCCGGGCTTATTTTTTTCATCATCAATTGTCACCATTTCTTTTTTCTTTTACCAAATTATATTCACAAATTTGGGTACAACTGATATTTATAGGGATTTATGCATACCCAACACCACTATCATATATCCAGAAGAATGGAACCGGTGAAGTAGTATTGTAGCATGCATAAACCCATACTAACAAAATATCCTTAATAATAATTTTGATATAATTTATGGCACACACTTTACAAATTGGTCGATCGGTCGTACTGTTTACAATAAAAATATATAAATGATAACAAGTATAATGTCTAATAACAATGTCTAATAACAAAAAAAGAATGCTGTACCAAAAATAAAGGTGATAAATTGTCATCAGCTACATTGTCCTTAACTAATGTTTACTATTTAATTTAACAATATGTATGCTGTTGGTGTACCTATAAATAAATAAATAAATAAATATTGCCACATTTATTGACTTTATTTTAGATTGTCGTAACTACAAGTTTAAATGAGGCAGGGTGCAGTACAAGTGTAATAGCTGAAAAATATTTGATACAGAATTCATCAATAGCAAGCATATACTAGGTACATACTGCCATGTAAAATGACTATTTTATAATTTGCGGCTAATTCTAATAAATGTTTTAAATCAAAGTGTGCAGATCATAAAAAAATGCCAACATGAACAAAGTTGAACATTCCGCTGTCAAATAATAATTTTAACGTTTCATTCTCGCGATTTTTCTTTTTTTAATTTTTCATCTTTATCTTGGATTCTCGGATTGAGATCATTTATTGGAACCAGTCGTTAGGCATAATTACTACAACAATAATTGTGGCGTCATCATTTATTGGAAACATATTCATTTCCAGGAACCAGCAATTGAACCAATAAATAATGAAGGATCACCAATACCATCAGAATTTTCATCAATCTTTAACACACCTAAGACGTTATTTTTGAAAGATAATTTGAAAGAACGCAACCAAAAATTTAAACTCAATCTAATTTAGTGCGAAACTTAAAAAAGCAGAACAAAAGATTAAGAAAACGAAATGATAGTCTAAAAGAAATTATTAAGAATCTAAAGAGCAAAGGACGATCTTAGTGTGGGGCCAGGACTATGTATGTGACTGTTGGGTGTTATTTATTTATTTATGAATCACGCTAAGGCAAAACAGTGCTTATTTCATATTCATAACTCATAAGCTTCGTTATCTTCTAAACATTTATACTCTATCTATCTCTTAATGTAAGTAAAATTATTATAGAGATATCGCCATTCTCATCTACATTGTACGCCACGTGGTCAAAATTTCTCACAGATAAATACAAGAACTATTCGACTCCATTCAATCTTTGTCCAAGTGACTAGAATGTTTCTTTTAATAATGTCAAATTATTGTCAAATTCAAAAACGATTAGAAATTCAAAAATTTCGAATATAGGAACGTTTGAACATTCAATTTAAAAAGCTACTTTATGCCGCGTTTATAAGGTCATATTTGTGTTATTTTAATTAAATTTGTGATGTTTATTTGTTTTGTCTGTCGAGGACACTGTTTACAATGATATTTGTATGGAACTGTGCATCTAGGTATATTATTATATCGATGGTTCCGCTGCATTTTATCACTTAGACCTCACAATACAAGCGCGTTGACAGGTTGACAAATTAATACAGTGAATCGCGCGTTCCGCAACAGCCGGCTTTGTACACCCTGTATAATGTTCCACCAACGTTGGCTCCCAACATTCGAAGTTCCAAAATCCATCCAAATCTACTGGACAATAAAGTACTGTGACGTCGTAATGTGGCAATTTAGAAAAATAATAATATAATAATAACATTATCTGTTAGTAATGTTATTACTATATTATTTTTTATTATTAAACTTCCTCGGTGGCGTGATGGTATTTCGGTACGACTACGGTTCTGAGGTCTCTGGTTCGATCCCCGGGTCGGGCAAAGTGATATTGTGTTTTTCCATATCAGCCCGGAGTCTGAAAATTGTGCCCGATATGGCGATAGGCTCGCCCCCATATCACATCTAGGACGGAACTAAGCTCGGCGAAATGTGGGTGTTCTAGTTCGCTAGTGCGCCTCTGTCTACCGTTTCGGGGATACAGGCGTGAGCTTATGTTATGTTATGTTATGCAATACCTAATATTGTAGTCCTATACCAAACTATTTATTATAAGCTATGAAATAAGCTGTCGCTGTGGATTCGGGCAATGAAAGAATAAAACAACGCCGTGAGACACAGCATTTAGCTTTTGTTATAAGTACACTAACTATATGTATATTTTATTTCATTCTTTTACATCTGCCATTATTGATTTTATGGCAATATTGAGTTCTTACATGCTTTTATAATCTGTTACTTAAACATATATATATTTTTTAATTATATCTATTATTTTACAATTTATTTCTTATTTTAACACTAACTATATTAAAACCCTCATATTTTGTGTATAACCAGTCATCTAATTGATTACAGGTTAGTTAGAAACTCAAATTGGTATCAACGGTCATAAATCAAAGTCTTAGGTCTTATTACCCTCGTGACTAACTCAGAATGGACAAAAAAATCCAATCATAATATAATAACGTGTAATAACAAATATTTGAATATGAAAATAACAAAGAACCGTCGAACACAGATAATTCCGGACGCCAATTACGCGGGTCCATCTTGTTATGTCAAATTATTGGGAACGAGCAGAGCACGACAAATTATGTTATAATTGTGCCTTTGAGGCTCCTTTCCTTTATTTTTGTTGTTCCTATTGTGTCCTTTGTTGTTGTGGCTTGGGAATTGGGGAGAAAAATATATTTTATATCCCATATCGGTCAATGTAGTTTGATTTTAAGATTTTCAATTCGATAATTCGGGACAATTTCATAAGCTCACTCCATACGACCTATCTCATGAAGAGACGGAAATAGTCATCAAGATGTGGGTGCCCTGCTAACCCTAACGCGGATACAATCGTGGGGTTATATTTCTCAAGGGTTGGTTTTAAACTTGAACTGTATTGTATTTGTCACTGTTCTATCGATTGTCATTTGTCACATTGTCCTCACATTTAATTCTCCTCGATAACTTTAAACATTATAAACGAATAAACATCGTTATATTATTTACCTAGATGCACAGTTGACGCTCGGAAAATGGGACAGCAAAGAAGTGCTTAAGCACTCCTTTTCCCTACAGTTGGACGCCGATAGAATTCTAAATTTGAAAATTCGAATTTAAGAACGCTTGATCATTTCGTTTAAAAAGCTACTTTATAACACGTGCATAGGGTTATATTTGTGTTTGATTTAATTAGAACTTCTGATCTTTTTTTTTGTTGTATTCCTGAGACCACTTTTTAGGACGATATTTGCAAAGAACTGTGCATCTAGGGTATATTATATTGATGCGAATAAATCTCAAAAGAAGTCATAACAATAGTTTTTATTAGCCCACGTCTCACCTCAAACTTGACCGCTTCTAGAAACCTAGACGCAACATTGGCCTTGTTAAAACACCAATTAGCAATACTGAAATCCCTGCGCAGTTAAACGGGAGTTATTCCTTCCTTAGCTAAATGTGGATATTTACTAAACAGGCGAAGTTTAGTCGCTGCGTGCGAATGTTAGTGCCTCCGTACACGTACTGACTACCAAAATATCCGCAAAACTGGAATTTACATTTGGAAAATCATAGACGTTAGAAACATTTTGTGTTCTAGTGTCGACCACCGGCGAAGCATGCTAGTAGTTAGGTGAGTACCTAAAATAGTAGCTTAAGTATTAATACATATAAATATAATGTATTGATATATGCCGAGTTTGAATAATGGTCCTAATAAGTAGCTGGAATTGTAAGCAAAATACATAAAACTAATGAAACACTATTGGATATTACGAAAACCACGAAAAGTGTGACTTTAAAAATATCAGGATCCAAAATGCAAGCAGGATTTATTCTACAACTATGTAATTACCATTAAATTCAAAATGGCTAATTTAATGACTGTTTTTAACACTCTCAGTCAGAACACCATAACATAAATCAGTTAAAATGTTAAGAGAATGAATAGATCCAGTCAAACATGATCTCTGAAACATAACGCTCCATTTTTGAGCAATTCCCAAAATCACCAAAACCCTTTTCAAACTCCAAATACGAACAAAATCACGCACAACTTCAATGTGTGAAGGGATACAGGATCTGTTATAAATTATGTTAGACACCTGTTGACATCGCATTGCTGGCAGTTTATTTCCATCGCGCTCGATCGTGGATTGGGGAATTTATAGCTGTCATGCTTTACCACATCAAGTTGGGTTAGCGAGTGCATTTCACTTGGTTATTAAGAGATATTAATAATGGGATGTTATGTCGTCATTGAGATGTTTATTAAGAAATTTGTGTCCATGACTGGATACAATTTTCTTAATAAACATCTTATAATAGCCTGATGTATTAGGATTATGACGTTTGTGTAGCTTGGGCACAGTCCAGAATAAGATTTATACTACAGTTTTCATATTAAAGCATTATTAAAATACTTTCGTTGAAATCTTGTTATTAGAATTTTATAGGATTAGTTAATAAGAACAAAAAAATATTTATGTATGCTAAAATCCCGTAATCAAAATACTACAAAACGAAGAAATCTCTTTTCGTACACCGAAAACACGCCTTAAAGAAAACTTCTTTATTATTAAACCGACAAAAACGACTAACTTTATACGTTTAATTATCATTTTATTTTCATATTTGGGTCATGATACCCAAACCATTTCACTAAATCCGCCCCAGACCAAAATTACGCTGAAACATTTCGCAAACGGTAAAAAGAAATTCATCCTAAAAAGTACATCAGCTTTTATCATCAACAAAAAGTGTGAATATTAAAAAAATCAAAAGCCGTAAGCCCAAACGATGATCTAAGGCGGCGCGTACAGATGCTTCGCGCGATAACCGCGGCCCGCGATTAATTGCGGCGATAGCGCGCGCCGTGTAAACATGCCCTTAGATGCCGCATACCTTAACGTTCTTGTTGACACGTCATATTTCGATGTTCGGCTGAAATGGGCCGTTTAATGTCCATCTGAGTTTTTTGTCAAACAGGATACTTAAGGTTGGGCGGCATTGTTCCAACAAGCGTGGAGCAAACGGTGTGAAAAGTGACTAACGTCCGAATACTGGAACGCTACTAAACTTTAACGGCTTCTTACATTGATTTTCGTGATACAATTTGGACAGATAAGGCGGCCTTAAACGACATAAGGCAACCTTAAGTGTATGAGTATTCGGCGGTAAGCTAACCAGGTTAGTCCGTCATTGATGTGACTGTTCAGTGTGCTAAAACATACATAAAATTCATACTTAATAGCGGTCTCTGGTCATATAACATAGCTATAAACTGACTGCCTCGATGGCGTAGTGGTATTGCGTGCGCGGTACGTCTATCGTCCTGAGGTCTCGGGTTCGTTCCCCAAGTCGGACAAAGTGATATTTGATTTTTCAGTATCAGACTGAAATCTAGAATTTGTGTCCGACATGGCGATAGACTCGCCCCCTATCACATTTGGGACGGAACTGAGCTCGGCGAAATGGGTGTTCTAGTTCGCTAGTGTGCCTCTGCCTACCCCTTTGGCGATACAAGCGTGAGCTTATGTAAATTGAAGCCGCCGGTAAACAACAGCGAAGGCTTGCAAGCGTGCAGGAGCGTGCGCCCTGCGGTCTCCATTGCCGATGGTCCTACAAGAACGTTCGTTCGCCTTCGTTCAATTCGCGTATAGTGTGTACCCAGCATATCACATTTTCCCGGACCCTCCAGAGAGGGTTAACGTCAGGCAGGCATGCAGATGTATAAACTAAGCTAAATTATTTCTGCAACATGCTTTAAACTGTTCCGATCCTACCATGTGTGGAATAGGGCAAGTGAAAAAAAAGTTAATTGAAAATCAATCAAGGACATCAATCGCCTTCATTCCATGTTACATTATGCCCTTTAACATCAACAATACATTGTTCCCTCTTCAATAAATCCTCCCCGTTTTAAATATTTTCAAAGGGATCAAAACATCGATAAATAACAGGTAAATGTCCATAAAACATGACTCGGATGCTTTGATCGTATATGTAGTTTCTGTGTGTACGTGTGCAGGAACCGGCGAGATCAAACGCAATGAACGATTGATCGGGAACTACATGCAACACTATTCCGAGATGGGTCGGGAATGAAGCAAAAGATTTCACTTTGGCTCCGTTAGTTGTAGAAGTTGCAGACATAATCGTAAAAAGATCCTCTAAATATTTTTATAGCTAATGGGCAATTTCGAAAAGGGCATAAAATATAAATATAAATTATCTATTAGTGTACAATATATCTATAAATGTGTATATTAGCGTTTAACAAAAAAATGTGATTGAAGATTGCTAATGGACCCTAAATAGTAACCTGGATGTTGTCCAAAATGCGGGACCACTCGTACTGCAGGTCGATTCTACATAGTCTCACGCCTTTTTCCCATAGAGGTAGGCAGAGACAACGGATTTCCACTTGCTACCATCCTTACATATCTCTTTCGCCTCATTCAGTCTCATGCACGACGTTTAGGGTACTTTTAACATCACCCTTCTCAAGCACATCCCTCCCTGACTTGGTCAGAGAAAGTTCGATGAAGTCTTCCCCTTCCAACTCTACGGTCGAACTCTCTAAGGTTTCATTTGTGAAAACAATGTTGCGGCATCGTTGCGGCAACGATATTTTCATTTTTGTATTCAGCAAGGTAAAAAGCGCACGCACTAGCGCTATGCGTGATGACGGTGCTTATGCGAACTAGCTCTCTCGAGCGAGGCGTTTGACATAAATGTATGGAAAATGGTATTCTCTAAGACCCAAAAACGTTGAACGCTCGATCGATCCCAAAGATGTGCGCAACCTTGTGGCGTTTCTTAGAGAATCGACCTGCAGGATAGAGGTCTATCAAACACAAATATAATCTTGAAGGGATGGTCGGCGGTCACTTGGGGAGACCAACGTTTAGCAGTAGATGTCGACAAGCTGATGATGATGATAATCGTATATCTAGTAAAATACAGACGAATTTGGGCCTGAAGCCCGCCGGATCTTACCTAGTGTGCAAATAAGCTGGTCAAACATATAGGTGTAGCTCCAACGCACCACAATGGAAATCCAGGCAGAGGCGATGATTAAAAGTCTTCTTTCTTTCCACCTGCCCTTATTCCATCTTACTGTGGGGTCCGCGCAACACATTATTAAAATCATGTTGCAGAAAGAATTTGGTTTAGTTTTTACGACCGGCTGCCTGCTTGACGTCAATCCCCATCTGGAGGATCCAGTTCCGGGAGAATAGTGTTAGAAAACACCACTCCCGACTTGGCAATTGAACCTAGGACCTCCTGATCCACAGTCCATACATGCTACAACTAGACGAAGGCAGGGAAGTAGGTGATGATTAAAAGTAACGAAACAAAAAGAAGCGAAGTAAATAATGTCTAGACAGTAGCATTTAGCCAAAATGAATGCTCAAACATATTTCATGGTATAAAAATTGCAACACCGAGTGCAAAAACGTCATAAATAAAGATTCACGTAAAAAATACATCAAAATGAAATATTGTCGGATAATGCAGCGCAGTTTTTGCCGCCGTGCGGTGCCGTCATCAATCATGGGGCAGTTTAAAAAATAAACAATGACGTAACGAGGAGGTAGAGTGGGGCCGTGCCACCCTTTACGGAAGATATCCAGATTATATACATAATAGTCCAAAGTCCAAATTCTTCCGTCTGCTTCCCCCTAACGTTATCCAATGTCCAGGGTAAAGTGGTAAAGGATAGGAAGAGGTTCTCAATTTATCTGCTTATTACGCGATAGAGTACCTTTTTAAGATCACTGTTACGCAGTTTTGTGACAAAAATAAACCTAAAATTTGAATTTGAATCCCTCCCTGACATGTAAGGTAAGCAAAAAGCAAAAGGTGCAATGCGGTTTTTGCGTCTCGATCCGAGGTGCAGCGGCTAATTGACTGAAAATGTGATGGGTGACCCTTTTTAAATTCGTTTTTTAGTGATTTTATTGGGCCAGTAATCAAACTTGCTAATTTATATCGCTTTGGGTGGTTACAATTTTTTTAAAGACACATCAGCTATACAGTATAATGATTGCAAAATTAATAATGAAATTGTAGCTGTAATTTATTATTATCAATACTGTCTCGAGGTTTGATTGATCTCTCAGGTTTGATCCCCGGGACGAGTAAAGTTATATTGTTCTACTCAGTTTGATTGTCCGATTCGGATCCGGATTGTCCGATATGGTTATAAGCTCGCCCCCTATCACATCTGCGAAACCAGAATCAGAAATAAGCTCGGTGAAATCGGAGTGTTCTAGTTCGCCTCTGTATACCCCTTAGGGAATACAACCGTGAGCTTATGTATGATATAATTACTAACTTAATTCTCGGGATTGGCTTTCATCACTCACACTAATACTAAAAAGGTGAAAGTTTGTGTGTGTGTTTATATGTTTGTTACATCTCAAACGAGTGGACCAATTTTGATGAAATTTGGTATGGAGGTAGCTAATAATCTGGATTAGCACGTAGGCTACCTTTTACCCCTGAAAATAAATTTCCACCCGAACAGAGTGGCCGGCAACGGCGTTTTTTTTTTTGTTTTTTATAGCAGAGACTGGCAAACGAGCAGAAGGGTCACCTGATGGTAAATGATCTCCACCGCCCAGACACCCAAGACACAAAAATAATCATGGGTGCGTAGCCAACCTAAAAGAAGGGAAATAGGGATTGGGAAAGGGAAGGGGGAATTAGTCTACCGGATATCCCACTCACCGAATGAAACGCGACAGCGAGCTGCCACTTCACGGTTTTCTGTTAGACAGTGGTATCAAACCGGTTGGGCCGGCCCATTCGCCGCTCTACCACTCAAAATACGTCATAAACAATCTAAAATCTTTGCCAAAATCTCCAGACGGAGTAGGCATTTCACCTAGTGTTACTGCTTCTGGAATGCGATCCAGATTTAGCTTGTAGATGTCGTATTTAGATTTTGTTTATAGAGTGCTAGTGAGTAGTGACATGCCGCATACGTCGTGCACATCGTCGCCTCCACAATGGAACCGTTTGCATCATTGTTTAGATTCAAATGTGTTTGGTTTGTCTTGATTTATGATGTAAGTAGGGTGATGGTTTGGGAATGGTGTATATCATTGGAAAATTTTAAGCCATCACATCAATTTACGGCTTTATTTAAAAGTGTTACACCGTTACGGAATGAAATATCTGTTCTAGCACGGAAGTATTATATTTTGACGTATAACCAATAAATTAATGTAGTATTAACATACATAACATAAGCTCACGCCTATATCCCCGATGGGGCAGACAGAGGCGCAATAGCGAACTGGATTTCGCTGTTTCAGAGATAGAGGGCGAATCATAACAGGCACAAATTCCAAGCATGTAGCATTTTTTACTGTTTTTTTCAATCATATTAATATCGTAAACCCGCAGTAAGATGTCACAATTATACAAGACAGGCGTTGTTTATTTCATTTACACACATTTAACATAAGAAAATTAATTAATTACTCCCTGATATTTCAAGCAATTTCGATGCAGTTTTATCAGAAGAGTTACTTTTTTGTTTTATTTGCTGTTATATAAATATGTGTATAAAATCAAACATAGTCAAGTACCCAATTGAAGAGCTTCAAATCCCGTCAACGCCGCATAAATAATAAACCAGACTAAACAAAATATAGAAGGCATTGTTAGGTGGTAACGACACTATACAACTTATACAAGATTCGGTGAAGATATCCCGACGAGTGACGACAGATTTACTGCACGACGATATAACATGTGCATGTTCCCCAGGGAATCTATAACAAACATCCAATAAAACTAATAACGCTATTAATTCACTCATTCATTCACTCAGCAGTAAATGTTTCATTCACTCGTCTCGATCGATCTGTTTTTGCTGGTAATAAGTAAAATGTAATGAACGTTAAGTATTCGATTAAACAATTAGGTAGGTTTCTTCTTCTTATAAAAATAATGGCTTCCACGCATTTGCGATGCGATTAGCCAATATCAAGGTAAATAGAGCAATTATGTTTTCCCAATGACCATGATATCCAGATGTGGATCTTGCTGGGATTATGGCGGTAATTTCTTCTAGCGCGGTGCCCCTCAGATGACCTTTACTCGGCGAATCGACCGAACAAAGCCAGCCAACGCACCAAGCAAAATTCACCAAAGATCACCGGTTAAAAAGTTTCCACATTCCACAGTTTGATGCATTAAACCAACTCACTTAAAAACAACAAACATAGCTCTAGAGAATAATATGAAATAATTTTAACAAGCGACGCCCACCCTGTCAGAATTCCCGTCAAAATCCTTAGGTAGTTTTAATTTTATTAAAATATTTATGTGTTAAAAATTTTATACTACCTTCAATTCTTCATTTATAAATATGGTGATATTCGTACCTGGAACAAAAAAATATCCTAATTACATATGTTTGAAGACAGTCGACCATAGTATACTACCACAGACAGAGATAAACTACACAGTAACTACGTTTTTATGTATTGTTTAAGTACTATTAACTAATAGTCCGATTGATTTAAATTAAATTTGCAGATGGCATCAACATGATCAAGGTTATTATTTAAGAACAATCCAAATCGATTCAATTTAGGCAGCAGTCCGGTAAAGAAGCCATACTCGAAAAAGTTCTTTTTTGGATCATAAGTCATGTCGCACGTTGCAATAAACATTGGCCGATCCTGAAATGCGATACACGCAAGAAGTGTGGGTTACTATGGCTGGATTTAACCGTTATACGAGATATGAATATCCTATGGGGTTTGACGTTGTATGCAACAAACCTCTAAGGTTGAGATCTATAGAGCGAATTTCAACTAAGTTTGAGTCAAAGAAACAAACTCAATGAAGATTTGGAATTTTTTAATCGAACTTCGATTTAGTCTTTGTCATTTTTTACACGATAATTACACGTTTAAAAACTTAACGGACCGACTTCAAATCCGATCGGGACCACCCTTGAAAGAAGCTCTATCGAACACAAAAATAATTTTGAAGATCGGTCCACATTCGGCGGAGATATCGCGTAACATACAGAAAAAAATATAGACGAATTGAGGACCTTCTCCTTTTTGGAAGTCGGTCGAAAAACATACTGATAGACACACTAAGCAAATATTTTCTTGTAGAAAATGACTCGGACTAAGTCAAAGTTCGATTTAAAAATTCCAAATCCTCACTGAGTTCTTTTTTTTACTTAAAGACTTCGTCGAAGTTCGCTCTATAGATCTCAGCCTTAGACCTTAAAGCTATCATAATTTCAAAATTGAGCCCAATGGCCTATCCTTTGCTAAACTGCACGGTCTAAACAAAAGCTCATTGTTCCGCATAAAGCTATTTCTAAGGCATTATGAGTGTTCTTAAAATAGACGTAGCGCAATAGCAAGCGCCTCGTATCACGCACATAACGCACGCGGCATCGCACGTGTAAAAAACGAAAACCAACCACATTCGGGACTCTACGTGTGAAATGACACGTGTCAAAATACTGAGATGGAAGGTGTGGAACAAGTTATGAGAGGAAGCGAGCGGGAATATACAATATAAAGGTGCTGCTATCGGTTTATATCGTAAAAGATTTTTCGCAGACAAAAACGCTATCCTCCAAATACTGAAATGGTAGTCAAATTTATAGGTTGCTGTTTGTTTTGCGTCATACAATTTTAAAAGATTGCCTTATCTTTTAAAATGTCTCAAATGTCACTACGACCTCAAGTTTCATTATTCGGGAGCACTGCAGTCAGGGATGGGAAGTACTGGTACTTTCTTATTATCATCATCAGCTTTAGGATTGCTCTCTTATACTGGCAGTGTTTTCAAAATCGCTTCAGTAGTTAGAGATTAATGCGTGTATACAATCTTTTAAACTTTGTTATATTAGAGGTAGTATAGACTATACACATATAATTCCTCTACCTGATGATGATGATGTTATATAATTATGATTAACAGAGTGTTTGGTAGCGACTTCACGAAAATTACAACGTGATTTGCCATGTGAGATTACTTAGTAATTATTTAAATAATTATTTATTATAATTTATTTATTGAATACTGATTTCTTAAGTTTACGCGAATGCTATTCATTGAAATAAAACCATTTTTACGGATTCTATCACGATTTGGTTTTAATTTTTATTCCCGATGTTTCGAAAGCTTTGCAGTCTTCGTGGTCACGGGTTGGTTTTATTTCAATTATTTATTGAATTGCAGATTCTGAGACCGAAAGTCTGTCGTAGTTCCTGATACACGATACAGGTTATACCTAGTGTAGGGTGAGGACTACAAGTGTGACTGTTGGGTGTCTTTATTTATTTATTTAGAATGGGCCGATATTGTGGTATATCATAGAGTAAGTAGCACTTGGTGGTGATTTCTACCAGCTGCAAGAATGTGCTGGCTCGACCAGTTCGGTATCACTATCTCATGGAAAATCAATGTGATGTATCAAGTTGAAGATGCTATTTACTTTGCTGTGTGAATTTTGGGACGCCAATAATAAAAATTTACTCAAACATATATAATTTAAAAATATAGCAGGATTAAATGCTACTTTATCCTACAGCTAAAAATATAAAGCGTGTAAAAAACGCTGCTCTCTCACATCTCAAACCGTTCATCGTAATTCGGGTGCGGTAAGAACGTTTGACACTGCTTGTCTGTCTGTCTGTCCATCTGTTCGAGTTCTCAACCGAGTAACAGAGCGCGCGAACACGTAATACGTTTACAGCTGATCCCTTATGTATGGAATCTTTGAGTTACGTTACGATTGAATTAAAGACACTTGTTCATGGCGCTTCGTCGCGTCCTTGGTCTAGTGACTAGGTCCTGGGTTCGTTTTCCAGGTCGGGCAAAGAGAATTTTTTAGCTTAATTTGCCCGGCACTGGATCCCTCAGAGGGGGTTGACTTCAAACAGGCAGCCGGACGTAAAAACTAAGCCAAATCCTTTTTGTTTATTTATTTCACAAAACTGATGAACAATTTTTATTACACATTAAATAAATTATTTTTCCAAGATTCATAAAGTAATTGGCATCTATAAAATAAATAATATTAGCCCTGTAATATTACTGTCTCACTGCTGGGCACGGGCGTCCTCTACTAATGAGAGGGGTTAGGCCTTAGTCTACCACGCTGGCCTAATGCGGGTTGGCAGACTTTACATACCTTCGAAATTCCTGTGAAGAAATTCTCGGGTATGCAGGTTTCCTCATGATGTTTTCCTTCACCGTTATAGCAAGCGATATTTCACAAAGAAAACACACTTAACATAGAAACGTCAGAGGTGTGTGCTCCATTTTGGGGTAGGTCTCGAACCTCCATCATTGGCATCTACTTGATGTGAATATAGCTTAATTTTTAAAATAACTATTTATTAATTAGGTACTTACGATTTTTTTGTGACAACAATTTTTGTGCGACTTTCTGCAACATGCTTGAAAAAGTGAAAGAAAAGAAAGAGACACTTAAGATTACGCTGACCCCACATTAAAGTGGGATAAGGAAAAAAAACAGTATAACTAACTTACCATCAGATCAAGCGACGCAACTGCTCGTTTGACAGTCTCTAAAATAAACAAACCTTTAATTGCCGTCGTTTATGGTGGTTCAGGAAGTAATTGCTTATGCAAAGCAAATTAATAACAACTTGGTTAAATGTTAGAGCTCATCTAACAATGATAGTGTCATCGTGTGACTGAAGCCATCTGCCCTTCTCTCCTTATAATGCGGATTACGAAATATCTTATAATGTTTACAATATATTGCTAACTAAGTTTTGCCCGAGTGAAAGTCTTGAAAAACATTAATCCCCTATTACGTACATTTAGGGGATGAAGTTATGCATGTATTATACATATAAACCTTCCTCTTGAATCACTCCGTCTATTAAAAAAAAACGCTTTAAAATCCGTTCCGTAGTTTTAAAGATCTAAGCATACAAACAGACAGCGGGAAGCGACTTTTCTTTTATACTATGTAGTGATAAAGGATTATAAATGCGATTTGTTTGTCTTTATTTTCAGTAGCAACGGAGTAAGGGATCGAGATGACCTTTTTACCCGACTTCATCGGAGAAAGGGTAGGTACTTAATGTTTTTGCAGGGATAGCTACTACGATGACAATATAAGCTAATTATATTTCAAAATATGTATGACAGAAAATACTTTCATACTTTTGTTGCCCCAAGCATAAGCTGGTATAATTATAAAATTAATAGGATAATTAAGACGATTCCGTAAACCTGAAGGAACTGTTTTATATTTGGTATATAGAGGTCTTAAGTACTTTTCTAAATTATAATTCAGTGTTTTTTTCTTTAAAAATTCTCGCTCGCGTCATATTTTGTCGTACATAATGTCATCAAAACTGCACAATTTTGAATCACTAAAATTGCCCTCAACTCAAAATCTGGACCGAGAACCGAACCGGTTGGGTTCGCTCGTTAAACAATGGCTTATTAGGGTTTTTGCCAATACAATCGTTTGGAGGTAGTCATTGCGGCCGGCGGAGCGGAAAGCGAGACGGAGACGTAACGTCAGCAAAAAAAATACGCAATAATAATAATTAAGCATAAAGGTTAATTAAATTAGACCTAGAGATTAATAAGTCTGCCTCGGTGGCGTGGTAGTATTTCGGTACGACTACCGTCCTGAGGTCACGTGTTCGATCCCCGGGTCGGGCAAAGTGATTTTGGATTTTTCTATATCAGCCCGGAGTCTGGAAATTGTGCCCGATATGGCAATAGGCTCGCCCCCTATCACATCTGGGACGGAACTAAGCTCGGCGAAATGTGGATGTTCTTGTTCGCTAGTGCACCTCTGCCTACCCCTTCGGGGATACAGGCGTGAGCTTATGTTTATGTTATGTGTTAAATTAATAAGAAGCAGCCTTTATTAGTGTTTAGTTTGAGTAACCAGTGATTAATAATCACATATAATATTTGTGGGTCACACAAACAGCTATGGCTCAGTTGGGAATGGTACGGACTGCCTACTCGTCTCGACGAGTGTCGGTGGTTCGAGACCAACCCCAAAATCGAGCATACACCTCTGACATTTCTATGTTAAGTGTGTTTTCTTTGTGAAATATCGGTTGCTATAATGTTGAAGGAAAACATCGTGAGGAAACCTGCATACCCGAGAACTTCTCCACAAGAATTTCGAAGGTATGTGAAGTCTACCAACCCACATTAGGCCAGCGTGGTAAACTAAGGCCTAACCCCTCTCATTAGTAGAGGAGGCCCGTGACCAGCATTGGGACAGTAATATTACATAGCTATTATTATTATTATTTTTTATACAAACATTTATGGGGTTCGATCATCGAACTCACGGCATCTAGCTTCACAGCCGATTATCCATCCACTGCGGCTCATATCACGGAAATACCTTAAACTACAAGGGCCACTTCCAGCCCCGCGATAAATCTCTATTTATACGAAATCTTTATTTAAAGATAGGAGTGAGCCGTAAGATAAATCGAGATAAGGTGTAACTCTAAATGGTTCAACAATACCTTTGAATCAATGAAGAATCAGGATTAACTTCGATTATTTTCAAAACAAAGATGAATTGCGACGTCTAGCCTTGATCTTTTTGTGAAAAAAATATTTGGCACGCCACTCAGTTCATCGGCTCGTCTAGAATCTAGTATTTTGTAAACCCACGCGAACATTTGTAAATTCATTCTTCTTTCAACGCAGGAGTTATGGCACTTTATTTGAATTTGTTTTGACAAATTGTTGAGATAAAATCTAGTAGAGTGATGCGTCGGCATAGCTTTCGTTGAAATGTTTAAGCGGGAACATGATGAGATATGACTGTTTGTAAGAAATTTGTAAGATCATCCGCGGGATTAGAAATAGCTATTGAAAAGATGTGTTTTTGCATAAAGCTGCAAAACATAATCACTGTCTAGAGGTATAATCGAAATGATGAACGTCTAGACTTTTCTACCCATAAATGAGAACAACTTTATAGACACTATTTATATTCGCTTGTTTTTCAGTAAGATTATTATTTTTGATAAATCAAAGAAATGTATAATTTATATTGAAATAAAACTATTTTATACGGATTCTATCACGATTTTTTTTATATTTTTAGGCCCGACGTTTCGAAGGATTTGCAGCCTTCGTGGTCACGGGTCGGACTGAGGTGGCATTTGTTTAAAAATGTTAGTATTACAATATCTACCTTCATTTTTAAACTATACTAATTTAAAAAATAGAAGTTAATAATTTGTGTTCCTATAGTATATTTAATAGTCAGTCAGTGTAATAATATATTTAATAGTACATTTATAGTTAATAGTCTGATACCAATAGACATTTTCTCACCACCAAAAGACGACTGATGAGAAAAGTGCAATTTAATATACATATCGATTATTGAATTAAACGGAAATATAGCGAGTTTATATAAAACTAAAAGCAATGTTTTGTTTGTCATGCTGACGGTACTCGAAGGCGCGGCCACAATCCTGTGTCATTACATTCGGTAATCATTGAGACGGCATAATATTTTAGCTTTGGCACCGACGACAATCATTCAAGCGCATTTATACGCTCTCCGCTATAGGGTACAGCAGAAACAAAACCCTATAGTCTTGCACCTCGGTTACTAACCGTAAGTTAGTGGGAGAATGGTAATGGTTTTATACTAGAATCCCACGACACTTCCTTGCCTTGACTTGCCACCGTGGAAGTTTCATTTTTTTTTTAATTCAAACCCAGTACCTCCGAGCCCACAACCCACATCCAGACTGAGACGAGATGATTGATATTAGTGTTGTAACTTATAAAGTCACCTCCAATATTTCAGCCAGGTAGTTTTATCATAAATCCACTCAAAAAATTTTATAACGTGGCGAAAGACTAAAGTGTATCAAATATAAACATAAATAAGATAATTTGATAAAATGCGTGTCGCCGAGTGGCGCCGTCAAAGAGTTCGGTGTAGGCGGAAGACATTACACCTCGCTTTTCATCAGAAACCATTTGTGAGCTTTATTGAGGATGGCTAATTAATCGGCGACGAGGTGTCTAAATATAGACTTGAGAGATTTTATAAAGCTAGCTCACATAAAAGTTTGAGTTTTCTGCAGCCCGAGTAGGAAAATTTCTGACAATCGTAATTATTGGCGCGCATGGAGCTAGAATACGATTTACGGTTGTCAGATTTTTCCTGTCTGGGCCGCTGTTTATTAGGAAAAGCTTCACAAGCAATTAACGCCCGGCTCCAATAAACAATCTCAGTTCGAATGTGCAGATAGATTACAAAAATTAGCCAATAAGAACACAGATTGAACATGACTCCGTCAAATTACATGATTGGATTGTTTCATAATTATAAGATTAAAAGAACTTACCTGAAGTGAAGTTCTATCTTAATTATATGAAGCTCATTATCTGAGACAGATTAGAATTTAACTAGCAGCAGCGTCGATTTCGTCTGCGGGAACCACAATGTTTAAAGCTAAAAAAACAAAGCAAAAAATACACCTTTGTCATGCATATCGTTCTCTCCTTAAATCATTACGTCTTTTTGTGCGGGCAAGACCACACGCACCTTGTGCAACATTATTTATTTTTTCTCCGTTAAGTGTTCACTCGAAATAATCAGTAATCGGTTAATGAAAAAATATGATTGTATCTCCAGTTTATTATTTTAAATATTTGTTAACTTGATTAATGAACTAAACCAATTTGGCACATAGATGGACAATAACTCCATCATGATTTGCTAGTCTCAGAGACCTTATTAATCATATTCCGAAATGAAAAAGTATAAACACAACTACACACGATGAGACGTTGCAGAAATAAAACCATTTAAAATTTCCAAAGCACCGATTCCGAGAACTTTTTACCATTCGCAAATGATTATTTAAGAGCAGTTTCGCAAGTATGCCTGGGGTGCAAGATTGATTGCCCCGGTGAAAACATTCAGGTTTCAATTTTGAAGATTTAGTGGAAATAAATTATTTTGGCGAGGTGATTGCATGGGGAATCGTTAAAATAAAGTCAAAGCCTCAAAACTCCGAGGAGTCTGTGGAGACACCAGGTGGATCCTGTGCTTCTGGTTAGCGTTAAACTGGATGAACTAGCTAATCCTTATGTCAAGTACAATGATCTAATTTTTAACGAACGAAGAGCGGAGAAAGAAGCCAACACCCAAAAAGATTACTTTCTGAAATCAACGAAAACGAAATCCAGACAATAAATAATATTAAGTAGGAGCCAACAGTCCTGTGCCTCCATATTTTATCTTTGCTTATTGAAAATAACATTGAACTTCTCACTACATCCAAACCCGAAACATTTGCTTAGGGATTATACGTCCAGTTTAATTCTGAAACGACACTTGTTCAGGAGTCGAACCCACTAAGCCACGGAGGCTTTCAAAACGTTAAAACGTAATGTAATATACTACACTCTACAACAATATAATGTAATACACTCTATCTGTATCGGATTCGTTTTCCCTTTTCGGAGTGTGAAGAAGCATAAATAGGCCGGCAAGATAATTGTGCTAGTGGTTACTGGATTTTGTCTGCATTGCATTAGATGTAGTGGAGTCACTTCACCGTGCGGGGTGCCTGGTTAAAAAACATACACTCTACACATAGAAATATTAGAAATCACTATCCACAATATGGTAATTGTGTATATTTACAAGTGCTTAAGTAACAGATGGTTTGGTTTAATCACGGTGTTAGAGTTGTTAGTGTTCGGCGCAAACATTGTTAATATCTCCGTTAACCTCCATTAGTTAAACAAACGTTTAGCCGGTTAAAAGCTTTGCGGGATGAATTAAAAGATTACTGATTAATTTATGTAGTTACTGTTCTTTATGCGGATATCGAGAATCGATACTAGATAGATTGTATTAAAGCAATTTGAGATCAGCTCTAACTCTATCCTTCGTTTGACAATAAAATGGTATGCTAAAATTTCATCAAAATCCATCCATCTAACCATCCTCATAATATTTATTTTATTATATGATAGAGACAATGTCCTACAGTATAGAATGCAGGGCTAATTTTATTTTCGACCGACTTAAAAAAGGAGGTCCTCAATTTGTCTGTATTTTGTATTTTCTGCTTCTGTTATGTATATTACTCGATATCTCCGCCAAATGTGGACCGATTTTCAAAATTCTTTTTGTGTTCGATAGAGCTTATTTCAAAGGTGGTCCCATATAAATAAAATGGTCACGATCGGATTTCAAGTCGGTCTGTTAAGTTTTTAAACTTGTGATTATTAAAAAATCATTGCCATATAAGTCGCCTCCTTGGTTGTCCTGGGTTCGATTCCTAGCGAATTTTCTAATTTAGTTTGTCCGGGGCTGGATCCCTCAGAGGGGGTTTACGTCAGGCAGGCAGCCGATCGTAAAACTAACCCAAATCCTTTCTGCAACATGCTTAAAAAAGTGTGTTGCGCCGACCCCACATTACCGTGGGATAAGGGCAGGTATAAGAAAAGATTGCCATAAAAATGGTAGTTGTTTTGTTAGACCATTGAAGTTCTTTTTATTGAGAAAATACAAACTTCTAATAAATTTTTATCAAGGAGTACAAGGACATGTTCCAACATCAACATCCACATATTAATGATCAACAAAACATTTTTCAAAATCTTTGAATTAATATAATGAAAGTGAATGATTGAACTGAATTTATTCCATTCCTCTGGTACTCAAATGTGTAAACATGAGAAATAACTCCCAGTGGACGTCAAAACAAACAGTTGACAATAGCAGCACATTCCCCGCCGGGATCGAACCCGCATATTCTCACGTCATAGTCCTCTATCGCTTCGTTATCGTACACATACATACATAGTCACGACTATATCCCAAAGGGGTAGACAAAAGCGAACTAGAGAAATTGATTATACTTACTATTACTAATCTAGGGTTAAAGCTAAACTAGATTTAGACAGCTCACTCCTACATTTAAATTGTGAGTGGTAGAGCTACGCTGTAGACAGTAACGTCTACAGCACGAATTGGCCGGCTCGACCGGTTTGATACCACTGTCTCACAGAAAACCGACGTCAAGTGTCAGCTCCCTGTCGCGTTTCATTCGGTGAGTGAGATTTCCGGTGGCCCATTTACCCCCTCCCTTTTCCCTTCCCTTCCATTCCCTCCTTTTAGGTTAGCAACGCACCCATGATTATTTTTGTGTCTTGGATGTCTATGGGCGGTGGAGATCACTTACCATCAGGTGACTCATCTGCTCGTTTGCTAGTCTCTGCTATAAAAACAATCAACGTAGTACATAGTTCCTTCAGAGTTAAAGTCAGGCAGGCAAACTTAGCCGAATCCTTTCAGCAACATGCTTGATAAGGTGTGTTGGGTCGACCCCATATTGACATCAGATAAGTTCACGTGCAAAGAATGAAACCTACATGATAGAGCTTTTATATATAAGGAGTGGAAATAAATCCTGATCGGAGTGTTCCCAAAAATAAGCCATTCAGAACAAAGTTTAAACACGACTGTTTAATTGGTTAATTTTTTAGATCGATCGAATTCTGATTGGTCAAAATTGGTCGTAAGATAGAAAGATCTTTATCTTTCCCTTCTGGGCTAAAATCCTTTTGTATAGGATACTGCTTTACTTCCATGTACTAACAATGTAAAGCAGACGCACAAACAAACGTACAGACAAATATTTACACCGTGTAACAATGTACCGTGAGGTGTTTACGTTCGGAAATCGTAAAGCAGCGTTAATGTTATTGTTGTTGGATTCGCTCCCTGTATTTGTTTCATGTTTACATTTGGATATTTCGAAAGTCCTGCGGGATACATTTGGAAATGTTAACGCCTTTAAGGCTGAGATCTGTAGAACGAACTTCGTCTTAGTCTGAGTCAAAGAAACGAACTCGGTGAGGATTTGAGTTCTTAAATCGAACTTTGACTAAGTCCGAACCATTTTTTACAAGAAAATCTTTGCTTAGTCTGTTTGTCAGACTGTTTTTCTTGTAAAAAATGTTTTGTACTAAGTCGAAGTTCGATATAAAAATCCAAATCCTCACCGAGTTCGTTTTTTTGACTTAGACGTAGTCCAAGTTCGCTTTATAGATCTCAGCTCAAGGCCTTGTTTAATATCTAACGAAGAACAGGAGCGATGCTTTTTTCTAGCTTGTTAGTAACAAAGTTGTTTTAGTTGTTGGACGTCCACCTGCAAGATATACAGACGAACAGTGTGGCAAGAAGCCGGTGGATGCAGGTCGCTTCCTGTTGGAAGAATTGACCTGTTTGATGAATGGTCATATTCAGCAGTGGACATCTTGTGACTGATGATCAATAATATCACAGAGTAATGTGAAAATGAAACTGTTTAAGCCAAAACTTTGAGATCTGCTCCACTTAATTTAACTATAGAGGTTTATAGGTACCTAAATTATCTCTGTTCGCTTTGCCAGGCTTTCCATTCGCTACCTGAGAGAGATGTCCTTAATTTTTGGGCTGACATATTTGGGCTAAAGGGTCTGTTCATTAAAGGGACAGAAGATTAAAGACATTGCATATACGTATGATCGCCTGCAATCGTGATTCAAACCCACAAATCCACAACATATAGTTTTGCTAACCATACTTGTAAAATAGATAAACCTATTGCATTCGTAGTCCAAAAAATATGGCTTAATAATGTGGCTTTGAATTACAGCCATTTAGCGATTCATAATACATTTTCCAGTGAATCTACATAATATTTTATTCCCGAACGTTTAAAATCATTCGAAACCGCATACAATATCGGACAATACGCTCACCAAAAACTATCAATGCATCAACACATTTAAAACCCTAAACAAACTGCAACAAAAAATCAAATAACCCATCAAAGGAAATTAAACTGTCTCCAAATGTTAATAGAGTTTAAAATAATTATTACCCGTATTTGATTTAAAATCTTTTTAAATAAACACTAATATGTTTCAATGGCCAGTCGCTTTCGTTTTGAAAAAGGTTCTTTTTGTTGCCACGATGTCTGTCGTAAATCGTCAACACTGCGCTCCATTGAGTCGGGCGATTGGAAAGAACCTAAAAAAATAGAAAAAAAGATGGCTACCTGCGTAGTGATCGGCGATATTTGAAACTAAATCGTTGAACTATTAAAATTTCGTCGTAAAATTAGAATTCTACACATTGGATGTTATAGAGACATTAATCTTGTTTCTTATTACGATCGATCGGTTTAGATTTTTTGATTTACACCAATTTTTATGTAAATTGACTTTATTTAGAAAAATCAAATGCAAGATGCTAAAATCTAACGATCTGAGAAACGTTTATTGCAGATAATTTCATGTGGAAGCTCTAGGTATCAATTAGCACTGACTATTTTTAAGAATAATATTAAGTGGGACCACACTTAGGTCTAGTGGGAGCGTATATGGTCCGTAGAGGGGGGACCGAGTTCGGAGGTTGTTTAATGCGGTTTTTTATACGATTCGCCAGAAACTCCCAAAAGAGATAATTCTTTCTGCTACAGGATTAAAATGTATAAAAGTAGTTTAAATTATTTAGGATTAACATAATATAAGCGCACGCCTGTATCCCAGAAGGGATAAGCATAGGCGCACTAGCACATTTCGCCGAGCCTAGTTCCGTCGTCCGTTCCGCCGTCCCAGATTGGATAGGGAACGAGCCTATCGCCATACCGGGCACAAATTCCAGACTCCGAGCTGATACTGAATTGAAAAACTCAATATCACTTGGCCTGACCCGGGGATCGAACCCGACACCTCAGGACGGTAGTCGTACCGAAATACAACTATACCAAGGCAGTCAAGTATGATTAAATCTAAATAATGTCATTAGCGACAAGAAACATGATCTTACATAAACTTTTTATGCCCATAATAAATAAAATAATAACAAATTGGTATATTGACACAAACACATTTAATAATGTAAAATTAATTAGCGAATGATTAATGAAAGGTCTCGAGATGCGATACGTTAAGTTTCGCGTGTTACAAGCATCCGATCATTAATTTACATTAATTAGAGAGGCCGGTACAGCCGTACAGCCATGCAACGGCTGTACCAACCTAATAAAAAGAAATTATACTGACTTCTTAGGGGATTCCGTTCGGAAACTTTGTGGAATATTTAAAAAAAAAAATCGTAGCGTAATTTCAATTGTAAAAGTATGAGTTAATTAAAAGTTTATTTCAGTTGATTTGTTATTATTAAATATCTAATTTATAACAAATTATAAATATTTATGTTGATTAGATGTTTTATTTTTATATCCCTATCTCATAATACGACCTTATTTCTATAAACTCAATTATCCTTCTTTATAAAAAGAGTAACTCAGCTTTTATTAATATTTATAATTCCTGACGGGCTGACCGAAATGAAACGGAATTTATTACGGTAATAAAATATATTCCCGCGGCTCCAGGAGGGTGGGGAGAATGGAAATTAATTTTTCACTTCTGTTTGTTTTCGGGTCTTGGGAGACCGATGAGTTTGGATTACTTTTGGTTCAGAAATTTGAGTTTTCTGTTATTGTAGTTGAAAAAGAAGCGGAAAGTGCCGACTGACATAATAATAAAATTGGTTCAGTGTGCCTAGCTAATGTTTTTCTACTGTTTTCTACCAATTCGATCCCATTACGTAGTATTTGTCAATTACACTCTCAAAGCAATTTAACGTAAAGAAGAAAAATACTAACCAGTTTGAAAGTTAATCATTGCTTAAAAATGATTACAAATAAATTCCCATAAGGTTAACCGCCAAATGCTCATACACTTAAGGCCGCCTTATCTTTCAAAATTGTATGGCGAAAATCAATGTGAGAAGCCAATAAAGTTGAGTAGCGTTTGACCATTCGGGCGTAAGTATTCTGTATCTAATCCCCTTATAAAATCTACAGTGTAGATAAATTAAGGTCATTACCCCATTTGCACATGAACATAGCGGAATCTTTGGAATCGTGCGAAAGGCGATAATTTAACGAAATAAATTACTTATGCGTAATTAATTTTATTAGCTTCGAAGTGTTCACGGTGTTGCCAGTGGAATAATTTCAAATATATTACTTCTACAACAAATATATAGTCACGCCTGCATTTCGTGGTGGTGGGCAGAGTTCTCTCATCGTTTTACATATTTCAAACGGTTAAAGGAAATCCTAACTTTCCTATTTGAAAATCATTTATTTGGTTTACATGTAGAACTCTACATGCCAATTTAATGGAAGAGAATTGAGCTGATGGGAGGTGATTTGGACAACAGGAAATTGGTATTTTTTGCGTTCGTGGTATCAAAACGGTTTATCCGACTCTTTCGTGCTGTAGCTATAATTATATAACTACACAGAGTAATAACGTAGCTACTAATAGAGGTACAATGTTCCATAGCTAGCAACATCGAGATAATGCAGCGTTTGTCCGGAAATCTTGAGTTAATTAAGATATTGAACCAGTATACTGTTATACTGACTAGCGAGATCACAACTACCGAACAAATTATAATAAAATACTACTACTACTATAAAAATATACTACAAAATAATTCATGTTCCAAACTAGTTTACTGATGGAGCGATGTAATTAGATAAGTTTTTAAGCTCTAGACTTGGCCGTGAAAGGCAGACGAGTAGACTGCCCACCTGACGGACATCCAACACACAAAAACAATCATGGATGCGTTGCTAACCTAAAAAGAGGGGAGTAGAGATTGTGAAAGGAAGGGGGGAGATTGGACCAGCGGAAATCTCACTTAGCGAACGAATCGCAACAGCGAGCTGTCTTTACGTCAAATTTCTGTAAGAATGTGTTTATAAAAACTCCATCACAACAATGTGCCAAAACTCCCAACCATTATTAAGAACTAGACTTTATAATAGCGATATGTTAAAAAGATAAATGATTATGCCAATCCGCAACCGATTAAAGTTTTCAACGATACCCGTCTCTTATTACAGTGTAATTGGGCTCCAATAATGAGGATCGATGCCTCGACTGTGCTGTGTTGTGACTTGTGGCGTCGTTACATAAATTACACACCAAACGCTTGCAACACTACGTAATTGCATTCATTAATTCTATTATGCATCTTTTGACATTTTCATTTAAAATTATAGCTACAATTATTTCAAAGTGATGTGGTTTCTTAGTCAGTTTTCGGCGAATAGTCCTGTTTTACCCAGTTTTAACAAAATCAAAATCAAAATATTTATTGAATCCATGAAATGTTACTACATTATTTAGATTCCGTCAAAGTTCCTCTACCGCCAGTTCGGAAGGCCGTTTCGCCAGAGAAGAACGGGCAAGAAACTCTGGCATTACTCTTTTAAATGCCAGTTGACAATAAATGCTTATAAAGTACCATATACAAAAAAGATATATAAATTAGAGCAGCTAAACCACCAAGAAAATACATACAAATGAATTTTTGTAGTAATAATTGTGTATCAATGATTGCAACCTGTTTTGTATGAAATAAAAAAATACAAATAAAAACATACAAAAAATACAATACAATGGCTCACTGAGTGACCCCACGGCCACGGTGAATTTAGTTCAGATAGAAGCAGCGATAGCTCAGTCGGGAATGGTATGGACTGCCGAGACAAGTGTCGGAGGTTCGAGACCAACCACAAAATGGAGCATACACCTCTGACTTTTCTATGTTAAGTGTATTTTCATTGTGAAATATCGCTTGCTATAACGGTGAAGGAAAACATCGTGAGGAAACCTGCATACCTGAGAATTTCTTCACAGGAATTTCGAAGGTATGTCAAGTCTGCCAACCCGCATTAGGCCAGCGTGGTAGACTAAGGCCTAACACCTCTCATTAGTAGAGGAGGCCCGTGCCCAGCAGTGGGACAGTAATATTACAGGGCTAATATTATTATTATTATTAATTAAAAACACGTTAACGTTTTTCTACTTTTTATTTTTGTTTTATAGGTGTATTTTAAAAGGAAATTTGAGAATTAGCAACGCACCTAAGAAATCCCATGACATAATATCGTGAATGAATTTACTGTTAGCAAATATGTCAGACGCTATAAAAATAAAAGCAACTATATAAAATTCAGTCACAACAACCATTAATGAATGTAACCCAATTTCGCACAATATGTTAAGCCAGATGTGTAATCCTTAATTAGTCTGCAAATAAACAGGTTGGCTACATTTTAGGGACATGTAAGGGGATCCGAGACGCTTCCTCGTGTCGTGACAAAGCGTACACGACACACAGAGGGACGGACGCACGGAAAACGCATTCACTGGACATGAACAGTGTCCGATTACTAACGTGGCCCGGTCTCCCCTTACATGCACATTTATGTTACATAACATAAACATAAGCTCACGCCTGTATCCCCGAAGGGGTAGGCAGAGGCGCACTAGCGAACTAGAACACCCACATTTCGCCGAGCTTAGTTCCGTCCCAGATGTGATAGGGGGCGAGCCTATCGCCATATCGGGCACAAATTCCAGACTCCGGGCTGATATGGAAAAATCCAATATCACTTTGCCCGACCCGGGGATCGAACCCGAGACCTCAGAACCGTAGTCGTACCGAAATACCACCACGCCACGGAGGCAGGCACATTTATGTTACTAAATTAATTTAGGGAAATGAAGTAGGTATGGGCTTTTGACTGAAAATTTGAGTGGTAGAGTCTCGCTGTAGATAGCACGAATGAGCCGGCTCGAACGGTTTGACACCACTGTCTCATAGAAAACAGTGGCAGCTCGCTGTCGCGTTTGGTGAGTGAGATTTCTGGTGGCCCAATTCCCCCCTCCCTTTCCCCATCCCTATTTCCCTCTTTTAGGTTGGCCGCACCCATGATTATTTCCTGTTTCGGGAGTCTATGGGCGGTGGAGATCAATTACCATCAGGTAACCCACTTGCTCCTTGTTTGCCAGGCTTTTTCTTTCTACCTGCCCTTATCCCACCTTAATGTGGGGTCGACGCAACACACTTTTTTAGGCATGTTGCAGAAATTATGTGGCTTAGTTTTTACAACTTCCTGCCTGACGTTAACCCTCTGAGGAATCCAGTCCCGGCAAAATTAAATTAGAAAATTCGACTTTCCCGACCTGGGAATCGACTCCAGCACCTTCCGGTCCACAGCCCATATATGCTGCCACTAGACCAAGGAGGCGGCTGCCAGTCTTTGCTATAAAAAAACATACATAACCTCTTACGTAACATTCCGCGGTATTATACCGCAGCTAAAATTGTTTCTTGTTTGACGGACTGCTTGCAAGCCTTGATGGCCCTTCGACCTGAACTTTAACAAATTAGTTAACGTTTAACATCATCCTCGTTGCGGGCAAAGTTCAACTTGCCAATTATTTACTTAACTTTAAACAGTGCCTTGGACTACACGGCTTTGGTTATATTCATTATACTTGTGTCATAGTAAATAAGTAATATTTTCTGGAACGCTATACTTCAAAAAATCTTCGCAGTGAGTGATTAAGGACTTGGAATTATAAACGATGTGCCGATAAGCTTAATAAGTTGCTAATATAACATAAGCTCACGCCTGTATCCTCGAAGGGCTAGGCAGAGGCGCACTAGCGAACTAGAACACCCACATTTCGCCGAGCTTAGTTCCGTCCCAGATGTGATAGGGGGCGAGCCTATCGCCATATCGAGCACAAATTCCAGACTCCGGGTTGATATGGAAAAATCCAATATCACTTTGCCCGACCCGAGGATCGAACCCGAGACCTCAGAACCGTAGTTGTACCGAAATACCACCACGCCACCGAGGCAGTTGCTAACAGCATCAACAATTTTAAAATTAATTTTATGTTACATTTACTAATATCTACATAATAAAAAAGAATAATAAAAAAGAATAGAAGACATTTATGGTATACTTATGGTGGAAGGAGTTACTAAAAATGACGGAAAAGGATGTACAGCTCCCGAAGTGACGTCAGTCTTAAATGGCCATTACGATGCAGGAGTGCAAGGGAGATAAAAAAGATGCTTCAATTATGCGCCTATTTTCACTTATAATATTAGCCCTGTATTATATAATATTACTGTACCACTGCTGGGCACGGGCCTCTTCGACTAATGAGAGGGGTTAGGCCTTAGGCACTTAGCAATAAATAAAATATTACTCGAATAGATATTTTGTACGGTACTTAGATCACGATCAAACTCATTATTCTGGTCAATACTGTAATGAATCTACAAAAGCGTTAGTAACGTTGCAGGACAAAAGGCTTCCAAAGGCCCTAAGTGTTATCATAAAAAACACATCGGCTATTCATTATTCATCGGAGTACGGAAGCGATATTTTTTGCGTTGTCCCTCGTAGTTGGCTGTCGGAATGCGATGCCCAGCTGTGACAGTCGTTATGGCTTCGGCCTGATCGCAGAAAGTTTAAACACCACGCATCTACACTTGATATTAATGTGGATAATGCGCCTAACTTATAAAAACATTTAGCTGAGTAAATGGTTAAGAATAATCTGTCTTTCTTATTTTCAAACAATGTGACTGCCTCGGTGGCGTGGTTGTATTTCGATACGACTACCGTCCTGAGACCTCGGGTTCGATTCCCGGGTCGGACAAAGTGATATTGGCTATTTCCATATCAGCCCGGAGTCTGGAATTTGTGCCCGATATGGCGATAGGCTCGCCCCCTATCATGTCTGGAACGGAACTAAGTTCGGCGAAATGTGGGTGTACTAGTTGGCTAGTGAGCTTCTGCCTACCCCTTCGGGGATACAGACGTGAGCTTATGTTATGTGTTATGTGACACAACTATACAAGGTAAAAAATTACAGACTATTCTTAAACATTTTCTCAGCTAAAATATTTTTATAAGTAAGGCACAATATTGTTGGCTCCTTGGTTTAGTGGTGGTATATAGGCTGTGAGCTGAGGTACTGGGTTTGATTCCTAGGCGGGATTTTTCTAACAAGACATGTCCGAGACTGGATCCCCCAAAGGGGTTGACGTTAGAAAGTTCTTAAAAAACTAAGCCGAATCCTATCTGCTAGGTTGGAATTATTAACAATTCCTTTGGTATTATGGGTATGCTTTACTATCAGATAACCAAACTCCTTGTACAGATGAAGATCCAATAGTAGTGATATGAGATTTAATAGTACCTACTGAGTATGTGTACGCCTATAAAATTAGCTGAATAAAGACATCATCCTAAGCAGCAGGCTTTCTAGAGCATTATATAAACTAAGCCCTTATCATAATACGGTATGAAAACCTGTGAGGCGCGAATATTACGTCTCAGACAGCACAATAGTCGACCAGTGACAAACTGACATATACACGGCACTATGGACAATTTACATAATAAAATCGCAGTATCGACTCTCATTTAGACTTTCCCGCCATTAGGAAAAGATCATATATATTAAGGTCTGAATTTAGACCTTAACTTAGTTTAGTGATTTTCAATATTGTAGACACCATAGCCCAAAATTGAATTAATTCTTCTTGGAACAAAATGAAAATCTCTCTTGGAAAGAATACATGGAGTTTTACTAAAAGTTTTGATTTAAGAGACATCAAGAATTGACAAAATATTTTTTAAATTTACTTACCTAATAGAATGAATCCTAATTATGTGTGACCAAAAACATATGTTACCTGAAACAAAAAATATAATTGAATAAATGAATTGAAATTATATAGACGTTTTGCAATATGTCTACGAAATTATGTTCCGCGCTCATTATAATGTTTTAGATTTGTAACTGTTTATTGGTTTTGTTTAAATTATTTAACAAACGGATAACTAATACATCAACCAAAGTTTGATTAATAACAGCTTTTATCGATCTTTTCACACTTTGAATAAAAATAACCCTCAAATCCCCGCCAATATACAAACGTCAGAAATCAATGCTGCCAACAACACAAACAAAACTGTCAAATTAAATTATCCCCATTTAATCCTTTTTTAATGAAACTAACGAATGTAAACAAGCGTGCACCCTTTAAAATCAGACAATAAATAAATAACAGGGTGAAACTAATAACTATGCAGATTCCTTGAACGAACTGACAGGCAAAACTAGTGTAAAATCTCTAGCCACCCGACTTGGAGCTGTCTCAGATTATTAGATGATGTAGATTATATGCAAAATGGCGGCATGGTGGAAATTGTAACAGATCATATTACGCTGGCTGTTATGTGCTAGTAATGAAACGGCGGGATCAGTGCGCCTCCGGCTATGCGTTTGTAATGTCGGATGCACAACTGTACTGAGATTTTGTAACTGCATAATATATTTGCTGCATGATGGTACTAGCTCTATATTAATATTACATCTGTATAAATAAATAAATAACACCCAACAGTCACACACATAGTCCCGACCCAACATTAAGATCGAGTCTTGTGTCGTAGATATCAGGAACTACGAGAGACTTTCGGTCTCACAACACCCAAACCCGAATCAAATATCTGTGGGCCGCACAAATGTTTGTCTCGGTGCGGGATCGAACCCGCGGCCTGTCGCTTCACAGCCGGCTGCTCGCTCGCTGTGCCACGGAGGCTGTCGAATATAATACATCTACCTTGAAGAAACACTTTGTTTTCCTTGCGGGAAATAATAAAAATTCTAAATTAAATAAATAACCACGTGTATAATGTAATATTAAATTTGAGATGCTTACTGTGACTTCATTGAATACTAATGACAAGCTGGGAATTTTTTTGGATGTTATTGATATTATCGGCCCATATATCAGCTATCATAGATAAATAACATCTATAATTACTGTGTCATGATGTAAACAGTAACGTATAGTAACGAAAGGGGCAGCCGGATTGATACCACCATATCACACACCGACACAAAATGGCAGCTCACTGTCGCATTTCGTTGTGTGAGTAAGATTTTCGTTTGTCGAAATCTCTTCTCAATCCTTATTTCCCCTATTTAACTTTTGCAACTCACCCATGATTTTGTTTCATCTATCTATGGGTGCGAAGGAGATCAGCGGCCTGAGCAGGAAAATTTCTGACAACCGTAAATGTATTTCAGCTCGATGCGCGTCTATGAAATTTGTATGAAATATTAACCAAACGTCATCAGTGCGCAGCGAACTCGAATACATTTACATTTACATTAGTTTTTCGTGCTCGGGCTGCAGGTGACCGTGCTCATTTGCCGAAATCTCACCAAAACCATTAAGACGACACTTTCGCACTCGCCTGTACATCTGTTTGTTGCGTTCAAAGCTCAAACTTCAATTCATTTATGCGTTCCCGTCCCGCGCCCCCGGCCCCGCTGCGGTGATGTGCTCAGGGGGATGTTAATGCACCATGCACCCTACTATCACTGTCTGGTGCTAAAACACCGGGGTGGAGACACGATCTCGTTTGTAAGACGAAGCTAGGTCGTAATGTAGAGGTGTTTTTATCGAAATCATTAATAAAATGTCTATGGTTCTGTGTTATTACAAGTACTTGACATACGTTTATTGAGTAGAACCACGCTGTAAACAGTAACGTCTACAGTACGCATGGGCCGGCTTGACCGGTTTGATACCACTGTCTCACAGAAAACCGACGTAAAGTGGTAGCGTGCTGTCGCGTTTCGTTCGGTTAGTGAGATTTCCGGTGATCCATTTCTCCTCCTCCCTTTTCCCTTCCATTCCCTCCTTTTAGCTTAGCAACGCAACCATGATTCTTTTTGTGTCTTGGGTGTCCCATCAGCTCGTTTGCCAGTTTCTGCTATAAAAAATACATACATAGACTCTCACGCCTGTATCCTCAGAGGCGAAGGCAGAGGCGAACTATAGAACTGGAACACCTACTTTGCGCTCATTTCCGTCCCAGACGGGATAGGGGGCGAGCCTATCGCCATCATCATCATCAGCCACGTGACGTTCATCGCCATATCGGACACAAATGCCAAATTCCGAGGTGATACGAAATAGAAAAACTCTATATCACTTTGCCTGATCGGGGGATCGAACCCGAGACCTCAAAACGGTAGTCGTCCCGCGCACTTTATACAAATGGCCGCCGAGGCAATCACTTCAATTTTCCTGAATCCCCCGTGCTAATGCTCGACCATCGAATGTAGCATTGTACGAACCCAGCAAAATACTCGTAAGATTTCGAGCTTTCTAATTAACCCAATGACATGGTAAGAGACTCAAGGTAGAATGTATTGTGCAAATAATAATAATAAATAACACCCAACAGTCACACACATAGTCCTGACAACACTAAGATCGAGTCTTGTGTCGTGAGAATCAGGAACTACGAGAGACTTTCGGTCTCACAACACCCAGGCCCAAAACAAATATCTGTGGGTCACACAGATATTTGTCTCGGTGCGGGGATCGAACCCGCGGCCTCTCGCTTAACAGCCCGCTGCTCGCACGCTGCGCCACGGAGGCTGTCTGCCCGTATGAAAATTTCGACTAAGTCTCTTGAGAACGATACTCAGTATATAAAAACTAGCTTTAAGTCAAGGTTCATGGTTAAGTTATATGGGCTTCAGTCATCTAGACCACCTGATGATATAAACAATTGTTCCATCTATAAGAAACCTATGTTTTCCTTAAAGTAAGCTGTACCTAAAATGTCTCACATACGCATCAGTCCAGAACTAATGAAAGAGTAAAAGGTAACGGCGTGGCGTGGCGTAGCCGTGGTCATGCTTGCCTGTAACAGCCGCGGCGGTGCATTATGCATGCCTATCGATTCACGAGCCCCTTGCTCTTGTATCGATTGTGCCGGCCGCCGCTCTATAGCTTCCCTGGACAATTACTTCATACTATACGCCAGAGAATCGTCAGAGTCGCCTATTTGGTCTAGTTGTACCATATATGGATTGTGGACCGGTCCTTGGTCCGATTCTTTTTGTAACACGTTGGAAAATGTGTATTGCGCCGACCCCACAATAAGGTGGGATAAGGGTAGGTAGAAAAAGGAATATGCCAGGGAATCTTATTCTTTTTATCTGATCTTATCCAACTCTAACTTATGCTACGCACTTTTTAGGCATGTTGCAGAGAAGATGCGGCTGAGTTTTACAACCGATGACCTGCTTCAGGTAGCTATGAAAACAATATCGTCATCAGCCATAGGACAATCATGCAATATACCACTGAATAATAAAATAATTAAAATTTAACAGGCTTATTTGATAGGCTCGCCCCCTATCACATCTGGGACGGAACTAAGCTCGGCGAAATGTGGGTGTTCTAGTTCGCTAGTGCGCCTCTGCCTACCCCTTCGGGGATACAGGCGTGAGCTTATGTTATGTTATGTAAAATTTAACACTAGCCATCGGGTGTTCTTGTTGCACCTGTGCCGATGGCCAACCCTTTATTAGACAACAGAACTGTATTAGACAGAAGAAGAGCAAAAGGAAACTATGTACTTCGTTTGTTTACACACGTACCTATGAAAACCAACCAAACCATGGGCCAAATCAGTTTTCCTCGTATTCCGTCGCCCATGAATAAAAAGAGTGTGGAAAAATGAAAAAGGCGTTCCATACACTTTGCCTACCACGATGGAAGATAGTCATGAATATATTATGAAAGTATGTACTTGTATATACGTAATTTATTGTACCTATAGGCATTGTGAAGATGCTGCAGGTTTGATCCACATATTATAACGAATATTCGAATAAGATTAGGGTGTTATTTGATTAGGTACTTGGAATAAAACAGGACGAATTCAAGATCAAGATAAAACTCTAGACCGTGTTAGACTTATCTTGCATTATCTATTTACCCTTGAATCTGCAATTTATAGTATTGTATCTTTAATTGGCAATAACAAGTAGGATTGGTTATTTTAAGACTGAAGACATAACAAATAAAACCTTTACTGTTGTTTTATAAGAGCAATAATTGTTTGCAACTTGTTTCGAACATCAATTACTCAGACTAGAATTTCTGCGAAAACTTCGTGACGACTCAAGATAATAATTAATTAATGACAAAATAATATATTTTATTTATTAAACATTTATTTGTTAAATTAAACTACTAACAATACTCGTGTTAAGACAAGGCTGTATGAACTTAGTATCCTTTGCCAATTCCGAGAAATGAAAAGGAACAATTTCAAATTTCAATTTGTCAATTGTAACTGGCCGCATTTTTTTACAACTTTAAATGAGAAAACCATCGAGAAAACAATACAATTTATTATCTATGGAACAGAAAAAAAAACATTACGCAACATTCAAAAGTGCTTCTCAAAAGTAATCCGCTGAGTGGCTGAATACATTAGTAAGATAAAAGTTGATGAATTGCCGCTGCATTGACGGATCGCTTCGAGAGGCGATGTTAACGCACATCGTTCACTGTCGATGATATTGTTATCTACATGACGTGGGCTGCTGACTCTTCGTATTCAAGACGAGGCCTTTTGGGCTCATGGCGCGGTATGGCTTAAAGGATAAGTATCTAGAGCCGTAATTTGAAAAAGATTAGAACTTAATTGAACATATTTATTTGATACCAATTAATAGCCTGGTAAGTGGCAGCATTGAGCATAGTCCATGATGACCTTAACTGCGGAATAAATTAAAATAATAAAATCATTTAATACATAAGTTTTGATGGAGATTATTTGGAGAAAGTGATAAATGACGCATTTGATTTCAAATTTTCAATTTGCCTACAATCAACCTTAGTACATACCTCTAATATAGAAGTTACTTGGTAGCTAAGCTTTTAAACAACCCTAATGCGTTCTTCGGAATTTGCCATGAAAAATAAAAGCACCATTAGAAAATGGAACGTGGAAGGTTTAGAGATAAAAATAATCACAAGTTTAAAAACTTAACAGACCGACTTCAAATCCGATCGCAACCAAATATGGGACCACCCTTGAAATAAGCTCAATCGAACACAAAAAGAATTTTGAAAATCGGTCCACATTTGGCGGAGATATCGCGTAACATACAAAAAAAATACAGACGAATTGAGGACCTCCTCCATTTTGGAAGTCGGTCGAAAAATACAGACGAATCGAGAAGCTTCTCCTTTTTGGAAGTCGATCAATAAGGATAAGGAACATATTAACGGAAGGCAACTGAAGGTATTTTATGTACAATACTGTTATTTTTATTGAATACAAAATTGAAAAGTAATATGGTAAGTGGTCGGAGTGACTAAGTACGCTTTATTTCAACCTTAATCTTACAGAACACCCATCATTCTCACAGTAAACAGTAAATGTTAGAGACGGAGAAACGAGATCTAATAAAAAACGCATTTGTATCATTTACAACATGACGCCATCTTGTCTGCGGTTAATAAAATCAAACCGCGCGAAATTAATTTAAACGTCGCTTAGTGCGGTGCTTTGTTATGAGGTATTTGTTGAGACATGAAGTATCGATATGTTTAGTGATAAGACTTTAATCGATACTGTTATTGAATGTGTTTTTTTATGGAACTGTAATATTATGCATAACATCTTTTGTACCAAAAATCACACAATAAAGTTTGATTGATTGAATGTTTGAAAATCTTGATAGCATATTAGGCAAATGTAGGACTGAGTCAAATTTTAATGCAGTTATTTGTTACGGTGTGTGATATCTAACATGAAATGATTGTACCTTAATATTGAGCTACTTATTAGAAAGCTAACCCACGGTTGCTCAATCATATAAGACTACAATTTCGTATCAATAACAAATAATTCCTAAGCACACTTAGTCGACAGCTATACGTAAATATAAATTAGATACATAACTAGTGGGCACAATTAAAAACAACAACGAGTACTTTAGCCAACAAATGTAACACAATTAAGACAATTGCGGCTTTCTAGTGGATTGTGTAAGTCGCTAATACAATGAGCAATTTATTACTGAACTGAAAGCTATACACTGCTTAACACAGCGGCTCTCAACCTTCAAGTTAATAAATAAATCAGTTGAGTGTCGATAAATCTTAGTTTATTATTTTTTTAAATATCACAGGAGTACTTAGGGCGACACTATTTTTGCAAGCTTGCAGCTCTATTACTAATCAAGAAAGAAAGATAGAAAGAAAGAATGAAAGAATTATTTATTGACACAAGTGTGGTGGCGTACAGGTACAAGACGTGGAAACATATATTTAATTATACAAATATGTATGTATGTATGTACCTAATACAAGAATTACTTCCAAACTCTAGTTTACCTACGTGTAGGTTATAAATATATGAATCACGTGTGATGTGAAATTATCTAAGAGCTGCAAGTCGCAGCTGATAAATCTCTATTTATCCCAAATCTTAAGAAAAAGATAGGACTGTAGGATAAATCGAGTTTATGTTTAACTCGAACTGCCTCGGTGGCGTAGCGGTATTTCGGTACGACTACGGTTCTGAGGTCTCGGGTTCGATCCCCGGGTCGGGCAAAGTGATATTGGATATTTCCATATCAGCCCGGAGTCTGGAATTTGTGCCCGATATGGCGATAGGCTCGCCCCCTATCACATCTGGGACGGAACTAAGCTCGGCGAAACGTGGGTGTACAAGTTCGCTAGTGCGCCTCTGCCTACCCCTTCGGGGATACAGGCGTGAGCTTATGTATGTATATATGTATGTTTAACTCTACATAAGTAATAGCCCTGCAAGTAGCCGGATTTTAACTAGCTGAAGCCAGCGACTCCGTTCGCGTGGAAATTATTATTTTCCGATATAAAAAGTAGCCTATATTCACATATGGATTAACATCCAGGGTGTCGGTTAACTCCATACCAAATTTCATCAAAATTGGTCCAGCCGTTTGAGCGTGAAGAAGAAACAAACATACATACTCACAAACTTTCGCCTTTATAATATTAGTATGATGATGTGATAATAACCAAACTCTGAAACATTTTTTTAAATAGCAAACAACTAGCCGGTCACTAGAATATGATATCTACCGCCCATCTACCATAGTATTGTTACCAACTTTAAAGAAAATAAAAATTGAGCTTTCAGAAAAGTCACTCACCATAGGAAACGCAATCTGTCCTTTTATGCTAGTTTTCTATTAATGTTGTAGGCAAAATAGTCTACAACTTTTTTCATCCAGGCACAGCAAAGTTACTACACTGCACCTGATGGTAAGCGTAGTGCAGTTCAAAAAAACTAGCGACCACTGACAAACAATGTTTTTATAAGTGGTCGCCAGAATCATGCCGGCCTATTTATGCTTCTTTACACTCCGAATCCGATGAGGGGAAAAGCAAATCGAGGGGCTTGCGACAAGACAGGCGGATGACCGATGCAGACACAGGGATACCCCCATACCCGTCCTAACCAACTATCAAGCCATGCCGCAAGCCCCTCGAGAGAACCGGAAGTCCACAGGCTGATCCTAGAACGCGAACCACACACAGACTATGGCAGGTTTTAGTACCATGCGTACGGTGGTCGCAATCCGTTGGGATACGAATATCCTACCACTAGTAAAAACAACGATCCTTTAAAACTTAATTGTAGGAAGTTACTTAGTTGTAGACCATTATTAATAAAGAAAGAAAGAAAGAAAAATATTTATTGGTTTCCAAGTTGGTAAATATTCAATTGTAGAATACGCTACATTACCCAGATAATATATTGCAATGGAAATGTTCAGCACAACTGCCTCATATATGGGATATATGGAAACTTCCAACAAAACATCTTGATGGAGCAATAGGATCTAAACTTAATATGTAATTGTCTACGTTGTTTCAATACATTAGCGTTGGCACTATCGTAACTATAGTGTTGGGGGCCGTGGCAAATTCATTGGATGGAGATCTTTTAAGCCCGCGGCTCCCTACAGGGGCATGGTTTTTTTTAGCAGAGATTGGCAAACGAGCAGATGGGTGAGTAGTAATCCTTGATGGTAAGTGATCTCCACGCCCATAGACACCCAAGACACAAAAAGAATTATGGGTGTGTGGCGAACCTAAAAAGAGGGAATGTTAAGGGAGGGAAAAGGGATTGGTAAAGGCAGGACGGAAATGGGCCACCGGAAATCGCATTCACCGTACGAAACACGACAGCAAGCTGCCACTTTACGTCGGTTTTCTGTGAGACAGTGGTATCAAACTGGTCGAGCCGGCCAATTCGTGCTGTAAACATTACTGTCTTCGGTCCGAACCCTCCGTTCGACCGCCGCTGAGGCCCCTATGGTCAAGGGGCCCGTGACATTTTTCCGACATGCCACCCTGTTACGCCACTGCGTAGTCAACAATACCGTATTTCTAGCTCGTTAAGGGACGAATCATAACTTTACTTCCCCTAAGTCCCGTTCCAAACCAGTTCGTATATCCAGTTAGTTCTAGAGGTATAATCTTCAATCTAACGTCCGTGTTCCGTAATCCATTTTTCAAGGAGGAAATACTCGATCACACTTTCTCCCAAGACGTATTGGTTTATTGTTAAACTTATGGGGTACAGTTATCGGGTGTCGTTAGGGCATTTACCACAGCTTAAAAACTGAAATGCCGTAAAAAATATACGTAGGTACTAATCAAAACAAATCACATTGTGGGATAAGGGCGGGTGGAAAAAGAAGCTATTTTACATTTTAGTCAACAATAATTAATTAGATGTCTGACTCAAAATTTGGATAGATTAGATTAGGAAATATTTCGATCGATAACATCTCGGTAAAATAATAATAAACTGATCATTAATGCAACAAGTTTTGGAGCAAAGCTTTAAGTCTAACAAAGCTAGTGGTATCATCATTATCATCAGCCATAGGACTTCCACTGCTGAACCTATGACCAGACCTATGTATATTGTAACATAACTAGTGGTATATTGTATTTAAAATTCTTAACAAAATATTTTACATGAAGAAATCATTTTAGTAGTGACTCGAATAAAAAATCAGGTTGATACTTTGGTGGAAAAACTAATAGTAAATACACCCAACAGTTACACACCTATAACCTGTATCGTGGTTATTAGAAACCATTAGAGACTTTCGATCTCACAACACCCAACAACACTGTGTGATTTTCACACTGTGGCCTTCACATTCCGTGGGCGTTCGAGACAATGGCCCCGTGAATAATTAGATTTACGAATTATCGACATTCTGATAATATTTTATTGTCCTCGTAATTTATACCCTTTATAAAATTACTTCAGTTAATTTCTTTTGTATTATTTAAACGTTTTTTAAAGCTAAGTGTCATGAAATGTGTAATAAATCCTTCGATTACTTACGATAAATTATATTAAAATCATTTTTACGTTTCTCGTTTTGGATATTATAATTACCAATCACAATGATAATAGAACACGGATGTGCAAAATTTCAGGGTCTTTTTGGAATTTTGCCTTAATTATTTTAGATGATATTTACATTTTCTCGGAAAGAGTCACCCGAGCAAGGTGTATTAGTACGCTCGACGAAAAGCTTCTAAATTCACTTAGATAGTTCAGCGTTTCGACCACTTAGGCTAGAAAATAATTTTAATAATTGGCTTACCGCTCTGTCATAAATCCGGCAATAACTCTATAGAAGTTACTATTTTACTTACTGACTGCCTCGGTGGCGTGGTGGTATTTCGGTACGACTACGGTTCTGAGGTCTTGGGTTCGATCCCCGGGTCGGGCAAAGTGATATTGGATTTTCCATATCAGCCCGGAGTCTGGAATTTTTTCCCGATATGGCGATAGGCTCGCCCCCTATCACATCTGGGACGGAACTAAGCTCGGCGAAATGTGGGTGTTCTAGTTCGCTAGTGCGCCTCTGCCTACCCCTTCGGGGATACAGGCGTGAGCTTATGTTATGTTATATGTTAAGTTACTATTTTGTATTTAATATTCCATTTAATAATCAAGTATCAAGAAACACGTGTCAGTTTATTTTAACAACCAACAATCAGTCATCTCACTAGACAGCAAGCACATTCTATTTTCAAACCATTATTTCAAAAGTAAGTTATTCGATTAAACTAACACAATACGATCTATTAAAACCGCGACCTTGTTCTGCCACATTTATTTAGCCAGATATCACGTTTATTTTCACATCGGATTTATTTTTATTTCATTTGAAAACAAAAAGCCATTTCGAGCCGCAGAACGATAATATCATAACAAATAAAAAGAAATAAGGCCGCCAGCCAGCCTCAAGTTGGGCAGACACGAGTAATTCTATTTTGAAATTGTTACAAACCGCCGTCGCGGGCGCGTTCCGATTAATTTGTCATACTATCATCGGCGCGTTCCGAACACTGTTTATTTTTATAATCTTCATCGCAGCGAAAGATTTATCACGAGCTTTTAAAGAAAGGGCAATTATAATTCTGGCGGCAACGCCGTGCGTGGAATTTAACGTAATTCGTAGACGTGGAGCGCCCCCTTCAAATGTTCATTGAAAGGCAGAGTCGCTCGTTTTAATGTCCCGTTTTTTAGTGATGCAAGGTTGCTTTTTGAGGTGTAGCGTTGCGAATTTAATTTCGTAGTTGTTTAATGCGGTCGTTAGCTTTGTTTTACGGAAACATCGCGTCGGAGGTGTATGCCAGAGATTTTATTTGCAGGTTTTTTATTCATAGAGGCGAGGAGATAAAAGAAAGTCTTATATTAAAGCAGACAATACTGAAGCAAATTGCATTACCAGCTTTAGTAAGACTGGCATGGCATAATTACTAGCTGACTACTGCGTAGCTAACAAAGAAATAGGTACGGTTATAAAAATAATTATTTTGTTCGAGCTATTTGATCTGATTTTTTCTGTAATCCTAAGAATGGCTCTCTAATCAGTGGTTCTGAACCGGAGTTACGCCTCGGCCGATTGGTTGACGTCAGACAAGATCGGTCGGTCGTAAAAATATAGCCGAATCCATTCCTCAACATGTTTGAAAAAGTGTGTTGTGCTGCTGTCCAGGAGTATCCCACATTAAAGTAGGATAAGCTCAGATTTAAAGATAGAAATGTTTTATTCGATCTTTTAAAACGTAGACAGTATCTTTAGGGCGACTTGCAGGGATTTCACTATAATCGCCATTTTATTAGTCCCCGACTTAGTCCTAAACTTGATTAAAATCAAATGTCATATTAGTTGTAACGAATTCACTCGCAGCTCCGCAGTAAACCACGATGAATCTTATAATAAACCCCATTTTGGAATCATTTCAGTTTAACGTCTTGCACGTCGTCGATTTACCCCTTATCTGGATTAAAATAAACGACAAAGTTAAATCATCGGGGCCGCCGGTTTAAATGGCTAATCGCGATTATTGAATGTCAAACAACATAACATTTTCATATTATTTCTTGTTTTTTTATGAAAATAATAAAATAATAACACCCAACAGTCACAAACATAGTCCTGACCCCACACTAAGATCGAGTCTTGTGTCGTGGGAATCAGGAACTACGAGATACTTTCGGTCTCACAACACTCAGACCCGAAACAACTATCTGTAGGTCATGCAAACATTTGTCTCGGTGCGGGGATCGAACCCGCGGCCTCTCGCTTCACAGCCAGCTACTCGCCCGCTGCGCCACGGAGGCTATCGGCTGTGTGGTCGTCGCCACGGCACAGAGGAGTACGCTATATGCGGCGTAACCTTTTTGTCATTTCCATACATTTATTCTATTCGAATATTCTATTCGACTACCACATAAGCCACTTGTCCTGCGCGGCGATCAGAATTCGGCACACGCACACAAACGCCTCCTAAAAATAGGAGAACATCGCGGAGTACATGCCTGAAAACATCAGGCCTGTATCCCCGAGGGGATAGGCAGAGGCGCACTAGCGAACTAGAACACCCACATTTCGCCGAGCTTAGTTCCGTCCCAGATGTGATAGGGAGCGAGCCTATCGCCATATCGAGCACAAATTCCAGACTCCGGGCTGATATAGAAAAATCCAATATCACTTTGCCCGACCCGGGGATCGAACCCGAGACCTCAGCTCGGCGAAATGTGGGTGTTCTAGTTCGCTAGTGCGCCTCTGCCTATCCCCTCGGGGATACAGGCCTGATGTTTTCAGGCATGTACTCCGCGATGTTCTCCTATTTTTAGGAGACAGGGCGGTTACCACCACCTTTTATAGCAGTATTATTATAATTTTACTTGTACCGATTCCCATATAAAACAAACGAAGAACGATTATAATAATACTGCTATAAGAGGTGGTGTTAACCCTGCAGTTGTTTACGAGATGATAAATTCAGCTTGAGCTAACAAAGTGAAAAGTTACTCCTGGTAAATAGCCTCATCATATGTGTGATCGTATTACATGTAAACATTTGACGACTATTGACTTAAGAGAATCTATTGAAAAATCATATACAACAAACTAGAATTCGTTTTATGCGAAATTGTTATGATAGATGTTTTGAGACGAAACTTTAGATATGAATCTAACGGACCGTAAAGAATGAGTAGTAGTAATGAAATCGCGGATCATTAATCTACACTCGGATTTCTTAAATCGAACCAGAAATGTGTACGTGCAATACAACTAATGGGACATTTGATTTAAATGACATTTAGGACTGACTCGTGTATTAATAAAACTGCGAATAGAGTAAGATGCAGTGTTGCAAAAGTGTAAAATTAAAAATCGTTAGATTTGGCATCTGAAAATCGGGAGATTTTTATTCGGAATGAAACACAAGTATTTTATGTTAATAATGCGTTAATTTGTTTAATTATAATCAGTAAGTTACATGTAATCATTTATAGTTTGATATATTGTACATTGATTAATCATTTTCGTCTTCTTAACACCTATTTTCGTGAACATTTTCTCATCTTTATTAAAAATGTAACAACATTGATTGTTGTCTTCTATACATCTTTTTTTGTGTAGAAGACCTACCATTGACTTAGTGGAAAGTTTATTCCGTTATTTTTGTGCGAGCTCTTCGTAACTAAGTTTTAACCTTGGATGCTGACGCCGTGCAACGTAGTGAGACAATAATGTCTCACTTGGAAAGCCTTCACGCCGCGGCCGTGTACTGTCGTTCTATGTGTTATATTTCTATGACATGTGCATGCGATTCTATGAATGGACTATAATGAACGACTAAAGTAAATATAAGTTATCCACTTTGGGAAACAACCCGAACGAAGTTATCTTCAGAGACATTTGTCAGCCTCCGCAGCGCAGAGGACGAGCAGCCGGCTGTGAAGCGAGGCCGCGGGTTCGATCCCCGCACCGAGACTAATATTTGTGTGACTCACAGATATTTGTTTCGGGTCTGGGTGTTGTGAGACCGAAAGTATCTAGTAGTTCCTGATACCCACGACACAAGACTCGATCTTAGTGTGGGGTTAGGACTATGTATGTGACAGTTGGGTGTTATTTATTTATTTTCCCTTGTATACTCACCAGACAATAATAAACTCTATTATAAGGTATTTCAATGCAATTTGCTTTAATGTACCGCGAAGTTGAATGGCCGTATTTTATTTATGTATTATTGTCGTATAGGCCGTATTGTATTGTATTGTATTACAGGTTTCTTTTAGTTCTGCCGTATTAATAAAATTATTTTCCATTTTTTATAAGAATATTTTTTTACATTAGTTGAAAATTCAAAAATTCGGCAGATATGACTGCTACATCGAGACATCGTGAGACAATGACCAAAATCAGTAGATATCCCGATAAATCGGGAACTTTTGCAACGTGGGCAAGATGCCTGCAAGCCTCCACTACTCCAAGTTCATAAGTTCCGTTTCACAAAATATATATAACCACATTCAAAATTCCGCATAAAAAAATATTTTTTGCATTTTAAAATAAAATAAATCCCAACAATTACTCATTATTTACGTTCCGTAAATTTCATATTATTATCTATAGTGCCGTCTCGCAACATCTATCATCACAATTTCGCGTAGAAAGAATTGTATTTTATTTTATATGATATTACAATAGATTATCTTGTGTCAATAGTTGTCAAATATTTAGTTTTCATTCAGTTTGAATACATGTAATATAAACACACATACGACGAGGCTGTATGTGCTTGCTTCCTTTGCCTAACTGATGAAAGGCAAAATTGAAAAAAATTAATCAGTGTCAGTTGTCTGGATTACGACTTGTCAACTAGACATACGTATAATATTTCGCGATAAGGAATGGTCACTTTAGTTCGCGGCTCCTCAACGAACTAGTTCGTTCTTTTAGTTCTTGTCTCGAACCAAAGAAAGGCTAAAAAAATATTATTTGCACGAATTTTAACCAACTTAAAAAAAGGAGGAGGTGAATTAACCGACTTAAAAAAGAGGAGGTAAACAATTCGTTGGAATCTTTTTTTATGTATGTTCCCGGATTACTCGAAGACGCCTGGGCCGATTCGATTTTTTTTATTCTTTCATAATATGCTGCAATTTTTTTTTACTTGTACATACTTGGGGAGTAGTGACATCGTCTAAGGGACAACCCATACCAAACGAACCCAACGATGACGGTGGCCTACTTACACAGTAGGTCACCAACACCTTTAGGTTTAAGCCAACTTTATCTGCATGTGGTACACTTTTTTGAGTAACGGACTAGGTGCTGGCGAAACCTGGGTTCTTGCCTTGCAGGGTATGGGGGACAGACCATGGACCAAATGTTTGCCATTAGATCGTTTTGTGAGGCATGCATGTTGAAAAAGAAGCTTCTGCATATCGCTTTCCTGGATCTGCAGAAGGCTTTTAACTTTGTGTCCCGACGGGTGGTCTGGTGGACCCTAAGGTTCAAAGGGGTGCCAGAAGCTTATGTTGACGTTATCGAAGACATGTTCTTCCGATCAAAGTCTTTGATTCGGACTGCTTTTGGCGTCAGCAAACCCTTCCCGTTCACTATGGAGATTCAGCAACCACCGTGGGTGTTCATGTACGCATATGTCTAAGACAAACAGCGTCTAGGGGCCGCTTGAAAATGGCCGACTGAAAGGAAATGTGCTAAAGATTAAGTACATGAGTTTGCGTACACGTAGTATTTTATAAATGTTTTCAAATATTTTTTATCGAAGAAAGTAAAAGAAAATATTATGATTTGTTGCCATCTATGAGACTAAAAAGTGCTGCGCACCATATTTAAATATAGCTTGAAAAAGCACCATATTTCCCTAGTGGTTATTGACTGAGTTACGAAAACAAGACCATCATTTGGCCAGTACTTCTGTGTATATGTACGATACGTGGTCTGTCAGTGTTATTTTAAGAAAATCCAGACGACCCCAAAAGCGCTAGCTGGACTTTTTAGAGAATGATATGAGGACCAATGGTCTTACTTTGAATGATACTCAAGTCTTAGAATCTATCTAACTTATCAAACGAACTAACGAACTAAAGAACGAGAGTTCTGGGAACTAGTTCGTTCATTTCTTCTGTGGGAGCTGTCCTCCGCACTAGTTCGTTCGCGAACTATACAAGTCTATTGTCCACAATGGTAATTTCTATAATAGAGGTATAATAAAATTTTATCAAGAAGTAACTTTGCAATTAGTTAACTTAAGTGAAATTTATCATCTCGAAAACAACGCTCTCCTAGAAAATAGAATAACTAATGTACTTTGTAATAGAAGAACATTGCGGAGTGCGAGCGTGCACAAGAAAACAAGGTAGTCGCTGATGGTGGTGAACTAAGTGTGGAGTTGCGCCAGTTTCAAGGCGTTTGTGATGCGTGTGCCGAAGCCTATCCTGCACCGAGGTGCGACGAGACATCGAGGAAAACTTTATGTGGTTTTTCAAGAGATTATGTACATACAATGTTAGTTTGTAAGGTATATGTATGGGTTATTGATAATAAAGTACTTTTCGTAAAAAAAACTTGAGTTTTTATATATTTTACGAATTCATCATCCTTGTTTGATACCAAATCGTGTTCAGTGTAAAAAACAAAGCCATTTTTATCATAGATTTTCATTAAACAACAATAAATAATGTGAAAAGGTTATGTTATTTGTCATTATAATCAAGATTAGCGACTTTAAACCGGCGGCCATGCCCATTTAAGTTAAACGTTTATTTAAATCGAGATGAAGGGTAAAACCACGACGTGCAAGACGTTGAACTGCAATGATGCCAAAATGGAGTTTATTTTACGATTAAACGTCGTTTATCGCAAGGCTGCAAGTCACCCTTAGTTACCTAAAATAACATAGCATACATAACATAAGCTCACGCCTGTAACCCCGAAGGGGTAGGCAGAGGCGCACTAGCGAACTAGAACACCCACATTTCGCAGCTTAGTTCCGTCCCAGATGTGATAGTGGGCGAGCCTATCACCATATCGGGCATAAATTCCAGACTCCGGGCTGATATGGAAAAATCCAATATCACTTTGCCCGACCCGGGGATCGAACCCGTGACCTCAGAACCATAGTCGTACCGAAATACCACCACGCCACCAAGGCAGTTTAGTTACCTAAAATACACATAGAAATATCATATCGTAGTTAAAAGTAAAAAATTTACTCAATCTTGTAGCCTAAAAACATAATAATTTACTCTCATTTTTTACCTCATAACAAAAATAGCGTACATCCCGAGGCGAAATCGAAAGCCTCATGAGAAGTGCCGGTGTAATGACTAAGGGCTCGTTAATTCTGTGTAATGATGGACGATAATTCTGTAGAGTGCGGCCCTTGTCAAACGAGGTGTGATAGTGCCTTGAGGAGTACTGTACTATCCAAGGTACAAGACGTAGCGTTATGATTTCAATGGCGTGCTGTCCATATAGAAATAGAAACACTGGCTGCTCTGGCAATCGTCGTCAACGTCTACGGACTTTCAATTCCCATCAGTGGGCTTAGACGAGTAGCTTATGCGCTAGTCGAATAGAATAATAAATGTATGACAATGACATAAGAGTACGCTGTATGCGGCGTTCTCTTATGTCATCCTTTTTACTTTTCTATTCGATTAGCGCATAAGCCACTTGTCTAAACCCGTAGGTGACCTACCTGCCCGTTTGTCTGTCTCTCTGCTATAAAAAAGGCCAGTTTCTAATGAGATTATATGAATTTTCTCACAAAAGAAATTTCATAATGTCATTCATTACAGTTATATCTCAACGTTAACAACAATTTCGGTCTGGGCTTTAAACGAGGCGATAACCCTTGAGCTTAGAGTTTTTCTTAGGGATAATCACGAAATGTGGAGCCATTATGTTCATAAAGTTTCATAAAGTTGGTGGCAATAACAATTCCATATACAGGGATAACGATTTAAAGCGTATTGGTAAAGCAAAAAATTTACAATACAATTTTTTTTTTTAATTATTAAGCATGGGGTTTTAAAACCGGAATGCGACCTTCAAATCGTCGCAATTTAGTATAGGAATGGCTTTGTGTATGCTAGAAATAATTAGGTACCCCATAGGTAGTTTGCAAATGTACTGCAGCTAACCCAATGAGCCAGAAAAAATGTTTTCGTCACAAATTCAAGTTTCCATGATTCAAAAACTATAAGGCTTACAATATTTTAAACTTTCCCGCTAGATTGCCAGCCATTCCCTCTTTAAGTGTACTTATTATTAATACCAACTTTTTAAAACAACTGTATAAGTGATATAAAACGTCCTATTTATAATAAATTATTTGAAAAAAAGCCATAAGCTTTTAACACACACCGAACTCAAAATGCATATTTAGTGAGACGGGCACGTTGAGTTTGGATACTCAGTCGACACCTCGCGCGTGTATTACTACTTATTATAACTAATGCCATTCAAATTATATGTTACGATGGCTTTACGTCGAGATACCACGATCTGTTGAATTATAAATGAAGATCATATTATTATTCTACAGCCTCCTTGGCGCAGTGGCCGAGTAGCCAGTTGGGAATCAAGAGGCCGCGGATTCGATACCCGTACCGAGACAAATTTAATGTTTGTGTGACCCACAGAGATTTGTTTCGGGTGGGTGTTGTGAGACCGAAAGTTCCTCGAGGTTTCCGATACCCACGACACAGGTTATACCTAGTGTGGTCAGGAATATATGTGTGACTGTTGGGTGTGTTTATTATACCAAGTTGTTATAATATTGAGTGGTAGAGGCATGTAGCACGGTTGGGCCGGCTCAGCCGGTTCGATGCCACTGTCACAAATGACCGAAGTGAAGCAGCTCGCTGATGCGTTTCGTTCGATAACTTATTTGTTAACTTACAGATGATTATTTAATTTTTCTAATTGTTCAAACATCGCTAATTCTGAAATACATTTTGTAAACTTTTGCTAGCGACTCTATCGGCGTGAAATATTAAAATTCTCATCACATACTCCCTGTTTTTTATTTTATCACTGTGAAAAGTATCTAAATCACATTTGAAATAAATTTCACAATCGAATAAATAGTTCCAAAGATTTCTAACTACAAAGATTCACACTTTATATTTTATTTTGATGAGAAGAATAATAAAAAATCATATAGATATCTGATATCATTTTATGTTTATGGTCTCTCATTTTTATCTGCCAAAAGCTATATCGTACAAGATATTCTTGGATATACTAATATGTTGACACCTTTTCACTCACAATTCATGCCACTTTTCCGTGATGCCCTATTTACATTATTGTCAATAATTTTATATGATCCAGTATGGCAATACCAATAATCAAGTTATATGTTATAGAATAATGCACTTAGCTTTGTGATTATAGTACACTGTACAATGGATTGTGGTTGGCATCGTGATTGGATGGCGGAGTGCCTATTACCATCGTGTAATCAGCAATCAGACATTGTGGCAACGAAGGCATACTACTAACGAAGGCTTAGCTAACATACTGAAACATTATATTCGGTAAATAAATTATGTGATAAATGAATACGCAAATTGCCTAAGACTAGAATTCATAAATACATACTCACGCCTGTATCCCATGAGGGTAGGCAGACTATTGAGCGCCACAAGCTACGATCCTGACACATCTCTTTTGCCTCTTCCACACCCATATCTACATGTTTTCATACATTTCCGCCGGATGAGGGTACTCCTCACTTGCCCTTTTCGGAGATCATTTATTTGATCCATGTATGTCCTCCTCGGGCGCCCTCTTCCGACAATTAGACTAGAATTCATTTTTAGATTGCTAAAATGTCATGTCATTATTCTTCTTCTATTTGCCCTTACCCGGCCCTAATGTGGGTAAATTTTTATGGTATTACCCCCAGTTTCTTCATCGAAAGCCAAAACCAAAGTAAGGTGAAAAGAAGTATGTGGCAACAAAGTACTGACGCAGTGCAAGTATGAACAATGACTCTTATGCAGATTATGTTAGTCTAGACTTCGTTTTGCTATTAACTCAATTTGTAGATTTTGTGTGTTAGTGCTGCTTGACGGTGACGCAAGCGACTCTGGGACCTATTTCTTGTTGCTCCAATATCTTGGCCGCTAGCTCCGCCAGTATATAGAGAGATTTTCAGTTATTACGGCAAGTATGCTGCAAACTATTTTTGGAATCTGGCGAAGCGAATATATGCTTGAAATTCATTTGACACTTCACAATTGGGTACTTGACTATGTTTGAACTTATACACATATTTATATGTAATAGCAAATAAAACAAAAAAGAAACCCTTCTGTAAAAACTGCATTGAAATCAATTGAAAAATGAGGCAATAATTCGTATTTTAAATTCTGGAGTGGGGGCATATTGAAGATATCTTGCTATCCCTTTCCAACGCCCGTACCGTTATGGCGTGACGTGATTACACTGATACTTCTCTGTCCCGCATTTTGAAGGTTACACCAAATTTCAAAGGCTTATAACTTTTTTATTTATGAGAATATTTCAATATTTCTTTCTGTTCTATATTTTAGAGGCCGTAAATTTCATATAAAATTAATTTAAAAAAAATTGTCAAGTACCCAATTGCAGCTGTTGCTTTTACCGTTACTTCTACCTCTAAACCTTAAACTAATTCCAACGGATCTGTAACATGAAGTTAATATATTGCTTTTACGTTATAACATTAGCTATACATGAAGAGACTGGGGGTATACAAAAAGTAATAAAAACGTTACCATTAGTACGTCTAATGAAGATGTAAGGAGTCACATCAAGATTGAAATAAAACTCGATATCGACAATTCCCACAGATAATAAAACGATATAAACAAATCTTATCGATAGTTTATCTGTAGAGGAATGACAATGGGATTGCTCTGGACCTCTTGACGGTGCAGTGTGAAGTGTCCACCGCGCCGGAGATTAACCAAAGATTAACTGATAGGCGCTGATAACAATGAGACAATGGGGATTTATATACACCACTGTTTGAACCGAACAACTTATTTGGTAAATTTGTACTAAATAAGATTCTCTATCGCACCTTGGAACGGAAACTGGGTGGGTCAATGATTATTAATATATACAACTGACCCGTATCTCCCTCTGGGATAGGCAGATGGAGCACCAAATGTTTCGGTTCAAGCAAACCTCAATACGCTTTTGCTAGTCATCAACATCAATATAATATTCCCTAGATGCACAGTTCCTTGCAAATATCCTCCTAAAAAGTGGTCTCATCATTATAAAGTAGCTTTTTAAATGAAATGAGCAAGCGTTCTTAAATTTGAATTTCGAAATTTAGAATTCTATCGGCGTCCGACTGTAGGCAAAAGGAGTGCTTAAGCACTCCTTTGCTGTCCCATTTTCCGAACGTCAACTGTGCATCTAGGTAAATAATATATCGATGGTCATCAATCATTCTTTACATACACGCTGTCGGTTACGAGAACTCCTTCGCCCTTTTTTAGGCTGCCATTAATTTAATTATTAATCATCCTAAAAATACTATTAGTTTTGTAGTCACTTCAAACAGGGGTTGTTATCCAGCCCAATTAAATGAGAAATCCTAAGTTATAACAACTTAAACGATTTCCAAATAATTGAAGTTCCAGTTAAATTGATCCTTAACATTGCCGCTCCACTTAAAACGATATAAACTTAATAAGGTATCAATAAAATAGAAAGTTGTTAGAACATATTTATTTGACATATAATTACATACATCCAGAAAATATCCATAATCATGTTCTTCCTAAACTGGTATAAGTATACTGATCCTGACCTATAAACGACCTAAAAACCAGAGAGTATAATCACTGTTTTGTCCCTTTCTACTTAGTCTAACAATATGAGAGTAAAAGAGATAACACAGATTAATCATGGAAATGTCTTTATAGCTAACGCTTAGTTTTTGCTTGATTTCTTTAAAATAAGACAAATTATTAAACACTTTAGGACGCACTGGCACTTTAACTTGAAGCATTTTAAGAGTATACTCTGATTTAAATTCAATGAAAAAATATGTTTTGCTTGATTGTAAAACAAGATTGAATTGAGGTTAACTTTAAGCATATTCTTGGAAGTCAGTAAATCTTGTGTCAGTTTATATAAGAACATAATCCATTGATCCTTAGTAGCAGTAGGTGAGTAGTTCGTCAATGGAGCAAGGCTTGTCGCAGCACTCGTCGACGATGCCGCCCCGCTTGCCTCGAGCAGGTGACAGCACCCGAGCCCTCTGCGGCCACCACCAGCCCTCAGCCACCGGGGCTCTCTTCACCAAGTACTCGTTATTGCACATCATGTCCAGCACCGTGGCCAGGGTTCTGCCGCAGTATACGTGCCGCTCCCCACTGCTGTAAACCACGCCAGAGAGACACCACATTATCACAACAGCTGTGAGGAACCTCATGATACTAATGTTGGAGACCGAATGTGTCGTTACTCCTTCTAAGCAAGGTTTTATACTAACACCTCATCCATATTCAGTGGATGTGAAGGTAACCCCACGACAGCATCCACTCCGCTGAACAATCTAACAGGACCTATCTGACAGGATGATTGCACGCCGATGAAAATTATGAAATATATGTCATAGCACAATTAACTTGAAGACATTTGATATTTTGGTGACATTAGATTCAGGTGTTTGAATATTAATGAGCTGGATGATGAGTATAAAAGCTGAGATTTCACCACTTTTCACCACATTCCAACCCCGTCCATCGGAGCAGTATATACAATTAACAATGAAGCTCGCCATTGTCCTGTTTTTCTTCGTGGCCCTGTGGACCCTCACTACAAGTCAAATGGGACCAAGGATTTACTGCGGACGTCGCTTGTCGGAGACACTGGCGATCCTCTGCGAGGAGTTCCAGATCGAAGGCAAACGGTCTGACGGAGCGATGGGTGCAGCGGCTCTGTACGGGACCCGGGGCTGGCGCTGGGCGACCATGGGAGCGGCTCGAGGGAAGCGCGGCATCATTGAAGAGTGCTGCGAGAATCCTTGCACTCTTAACGTGTTACTCACATACTGCTAACTTCGCTCCGAACTACTATAGTTGGTGCATTTCACGATGATGATATTTGTTGACATTTCTATTCTTGTCTGTTTTTAATGCTTGAATACCACTTTTCCCCGTTTAAAATAAACTTATACCGATTAAAAAGATACTTTCTATTAAAAAACACGTCATCCTCTACATAAGATGAATGCGCCTGCATTCAGAGCAGCAAACATCATTTTCATATAAAGTCGTTTACTATCACTGCATTGAACAATTTTATGGAAACCTAGTCAGTTTTTACCGCAAATATACATAGTATATATAGCCATTATCATAGAATTCATTTTAGAGTTTATTTATATGGTGCTTAGCTAAATCTCATAGAAATGCTAATATAATAAGTAATCCAATTCAGAGAGCATTTTTGTAAGTGCCCATTCTATATGATCTGACGACTATCTGCGACTTAAGTGAAATAATAAATGCGATATTTACAAATATATATCTTTCATTGTTTATTCATAGGAAAACACGGTTAACCATTTAACCATTCCTCTAACACGCTCCTTAAAACTCTCGCTACTGTCGGATAGAACTTCAGCAATTGAAAGTTCATTTCACTTTTAACAAGGAGTTACGTGACGTAAGAACGTGCTCGAAAATCTTTTTGTTGGGAAAACTAGGAATTTTCCTTCAAAAAGTGAACACAAACTTTGTGGAAAATATGATCTAAAGACTTCGGTGTTACGAAGATTTCGTGATTTTTCTTTTAACTGTTGTAGGCTTTCAATGAATTACTAATAAATGTTTATAATGGCTGATGATGATGATGATGATGATGATGATGATTATAAATTGTTATAAAAAAATCACATTCATCCAATTACCCGCTCTACGAATCCCAACCAGAAATTCACGGCACATAACCCATTGTACGTTTCCACGAAGCCAAGAGGACAACTGCTAACCAATATAAACAAATTGGATTTTTTCTTTCTTGAACAACAATTTTCAAAATGATTCTGCTAATGGACACTTTAGAAGTTTAAAGGCTAGAGAATGATATAAACTATGTTGTGTTTTGGTATGTTCATATGGTTCCTCGTGGAAGACACGGGCGCAGTGAGGTTAAGCTAGTATTATAAATTAATCAGCAACCAATTGACACAGTGAAATATCGCATCATCGGAGATGGCAGTAAACGTGAATTTTATTGTGTCCGTGTTAACGAGCTACGAGCGTGTACATTGTGCCGAGTACACGCCGCGCCGGCCGACATGCTCGTTCCGACCATGTTTACAACTGTCATAAACTCGGACTAGTTACGGGAATACACTCGATTTTGCTCTTTTTGACCATTTTGCATGTTTCTCATCGGGCTTCTTAAAGGGCTTCTAGTAGTTTTGGCTGCATTTACGATTTCGTTTTCATTTTGTCCATACATTTGAATTTATGGGCGGTGGAGATCACTTACCATCAGGTGACCCATCTGCTCGTTTGCCAATCTCTGCTATAAAAAAAAATACATTTGAATATCCGCTCTTCTTACAAACACTATAATTAAAATAAATTTATGGAGAAAACAATTTTTTCGAGTGAGAACTGTCAAAAATAACTCATGCTAGGAGTACGAATTAGCGACTATCACCACCATTCCTTTCCTTTTAGGTTGGAAACGCATCATTCTTTTGGTATCATTTGTGTTTATAGCCATGAGTGTCTATTTTTTTATAGCAGAGACTGGCAAACGAGCAGGTGGGCCACCTGATGGTGAGTGATCTCCACCGCCCATAGACGCCCAAGACACAAAAAGAATCATGGGTGCATTGCCAATCTTAGGGATTGGAAAATGGAGGGGGAATTGGGCTACCGGAAATCTCACTCACCAAACGAAACGCAACAGCGAACTGCCACTTTACGTCGGTTTTCTGTAAGACAGTGGTATCAAACCGGTCAAGCCGGCCCATTCGTGCTGTAAACGTAATTGTCTACAGCGTGGCTCTACCACTCAAAACACTAACCATAAAGTGACCCAGCTGCTCGCTAACCTCATCTTTAAAAAATTAGGCCATGGTCATCTTATGTCCCTAATTGGTTACAGCCTATACAGCGACAGAAAGCTAATTACACTTATGTTGAATTTGGATAGATGATTAAACTTTACATAAGCGAAGTGCAATAACAATAGTACATAACTGTAAGAGATAATCCTTCGCAAAAGCCTCGTTTAATCCGGTGAGTTCTCATTAAACCGATGCACCTGTTTCCCACAACGGTACAGTTTTCCTTTTATCTGGTATTTGCTTAACAATGTTTTATAAGTGCTTGTACTACTGGATCTGAATAATCACAAGAAAATAGAATACAAACATGGAATAAATAAAATAAAATCTAAGGGTAATTAAACAGCATTAGCTCAGTTGGGAATGGTACGGACTACCGATACGAGTGTCGGAAGTTCGAGACCAACCGCAAAATAAAGCAACAATATACTTCTGACTTTTCTATGTTGAGTGTGTTTCCTTTGTGAATTATTGCAATAACGGCAAAGGAAAACATCGTGAGGAAACCTGCATACCCGAGAATTTCTCCACTAGAAAAATTTCGAAGTATGTGTAGTCTACCAACCCGCATTAGGCCAGCGTGGTAGACTAAGGCTTAACCCCTCTCATTAGTAAAGGTGACCTGTGCCCAGCAGTGGGACACTAATATTACAGGGCTAATATTATTAGATTATTATGGACCACTGTTGGGGACCACCCTTGAAATAAGCTTAATCGATCACAAAAATTCAAAAAAAAAGTCCAGTTATGATCCTGCTCAAGAACAGACATTTATAGCGGAGATCAGCAAACAAGCAGTTGGGTTAACTGATTGTAAGTGATATCTTCACCATCCATAGTTTCATACTCACCCACGGTAACAGAAAAATCATGATGCCGTTAGTTTCAACTTAAAGGAAAGTTTTAAACATGGCAAAATGGGGCATTTGCTTACAATACTAGCGAGTCTATATAGATGGTTAAATTTAAACAAGCATTCGATATCACTGGAATTTATTTACAGCAATAACATTACAAGATTCAAAAACCATTAAATATTGATCCTAACAGTACGTAATCAGTTCGTCAATAGTGCATCGCTTGAGGCAGCACTCCTCGACGACTCCCCTCTTGCCTCTAGCGCCCCCCAGCGTCGCCAAGCGCCATCCGCGAGTGCCGTACAACGACGCACCACCCATAGCACCATCAGAACGCTTCACAGCATCCTCTTCGACCTCCGAGCAGTAATGCACCAAGGCGTCCGCTAGACGTCGTCCGCAAAAAACCTGGCCGCCGTCTCCTGTACTTAATGACAGTGTCGGGACCAGACAAAGCATGATCAGGACGAACTTCATGTTGATAACGTAGAGCTGTTGCTATTCCGTTAGACAAGGAGTGAATGTGATAGATGTGCGGAACTGTAGCGTTATATAACAGGTGAAAGTAATTAATATTCAGCGGTGGGCATCTCGACAATGCACAGCAGCCGCGTGGGCGACTCCGTGACACCCTTGTGCACACCATGGCAAATGTTTGGCGCGCAATTAGCCATAGGATCAGGACAATGTGATAATAATTGATATTGTGATGAATTTTGAGGGTTTCTTGGAAGACAAATTTAAACTTAACGAGGATCCAAGAATAATTACTTTAATTAAACATTACTTGTATTTCATAGAGCCTCATTAGTGCAATGTTAATAAACCGATTAAAAAGTGCGAAGTATCTATTAAGTAGTGTAAACATAAATTTTAAATGCAGATACAATAGTATTAGTAGTAGTGGTTGATGGGTACAGACTGATGATTATGATGATGACAATAGTATTTTAGATCAAAGTTCATGTAATGAATACGGTCAGAAAAACCTGCCATTTAACAATGTATCTTTCACCATTTCCACCTGCATGAAATGAAACAACAGCTACGTAATGCTTACAAACGGTTAATCATTGTCAAAATTAACTAAACATCTATGAAATCCGAACACAAGTCCTAATTGATATAACTATGTAGGTATATTCTGGAGTAGTAGAAACGATCATCATGATGTATAGGTCTAGAACATTATACAGATGCATTCATGTTTAAACCCTTCCAAGGTATTATAAATTATCCCACTCATATCACGTACGTCACAAGTTTTATGTAAAACATGAATATTAATTAATTACTCCAATCTCCATGTATAAAAATAATGGGATCACACTTTATAAACCCATTCTCACCCCACTCGTTGTAGCAGCGCGGCGTGATGAAGCCATGTGTGTTGTTGTTGTGCATGGTGTCTGTGTGGAGCAAGACGTCATGTGAGAGGGCACACGTGTATTGTGGGAGGTGGCTGGCGCGGACGCTGGCGGTGCTCTGTCAGGGCCTGGACAAGGAGCTGGTGAAGCGCTCGGGAGATGGCGGCGCGTACGGCGCGCGCGGCAGGAGGGGAGTCGCTGACGAGTGCTGCGACAAGCCTTGCACTATCGACAAACTACTCAACTATTGCTAACACTTATAACGCCAGAGTTTCTTGCCCGTTTTTCTCTGGCGAAACGGCCTTCCGAACTGGCGATAGAGGAACTTTAACGGAATCTAAATGCTGTAATAACATTTCATGGATTCAATAAATATTTTGATTTGATTTGTCTTATTATAAAATGCCAAAAGAGACCGAATTTGTGATATTGAATATTAATAAATTACATGACTCTTGTATTTTATATATAATTTCCAGATATGTTTACGACTCTATTCTTTATTGAATAGAAAAAAATACAGAAACATACACAAAAAAAGGAGAATGCCCATTTTTCCATGGAACGCCGTTGCGTAGCAAATAATTTGGTATGATAGTAATATTTGAATAGGTAAATTGCGCAACTAGTTCGACAACACTTCTTATGAGTTTGTAGATTAAAGGCGCGACTGCTGTCTCCTTCCTGCTCATGTTTTTTCGAAACACGATACCTACTAAAACATCTACACAAAACAATGTTTTTGTTTAGACACACGTTACCTGCTCATGGCACGATGTACCATAGACTAAAATGTGTAGCGAAACCATGTTTTGTGTAGGTGTTTTTGTGTTGTTTCGAGAAAAAAAATAGCAGGATATTCGCCTTTAAATTCACGCCTTTACACAAAATATATGAGTTAAATATTCTGATACATAACAAACACTATTAATATAAATTCGCACGAAACTCCATACGTCGGTGACCCGTTATAGAGTTTAAGAATCTTCTGAGCGGTTCATTTCATCAGTTTACTACTCGTTGGTTTTTGCAAGTCACCATACCCTTTATTTTGATGGCGGCACTGAAGCTGGTCTAAAGGCGAACAAGGAATTTCACGCAATCATTTGCTGAATTGAATGGTACAGGAAGTACCCGCTTAAAGATCGCAGTTGATTTGTTGATAAAAATCATACATACATAGACTAGCGCCTGTTTTATATAGGGACAGGTAGATGTGACGGATTTCCACTTAGTACCATTCTTGCATAGCTTTTTTACTTATTTACTATTTATATGAATAGTTTTCCGTAAAGTCGAAGAGTGACCAACGAACAACTATTCTGCTTTGATATTTTCCATAAGAATAAAAAGTGGCCAAGTGCATGCTGCATATCTGATTACACAGAGGACAAGATTCCGAAGTAGGATTAAATGTTCTTCTTTCCGCGTGGCGTTATCCCGGCCTTCTGCCAGAGTCCGCCTTCTTACTTAAATGCTTCCACTTCATCCGATATCTTATTTTCTCTGTCTCATATCTTCCCTTTTTTGGCCATCCACGGAAACGCACCACTGGTACGATCTGGGCCAAACACCTGCGGCCGACGTACTCCTGTGGTTTCCTCAAAACGTGGCCATACCATCTCAAGCGATATTCCTGCAGTTAAATAGGCTTAAATGTGATGGAAATATGATTTTGTAACACATAAATTATAGCACATCGTTCATAAGCATGTATTTACTACCTGTTTTACAAAAGTAACAACTTCATCTATTAGTTTTCAATAATATATTATTAGTATTCAATAGAATAGATATTGAATTTTGTTGTTTACTTCAGGAGACTATAATATAGTCACAAGTAGACAAAAATATATTATATTACTCGTTAACTTATAAAGTCTGCTTAGATGTAATAGTTTTCCTTTTAAATTCGTTATATATGCAATTTCCATGGATTTTTTCATGACGGACATGACGAAACTATAAGGATTCCATTTGGCTTCGGAACCCTAAAAAGGAAATGAATGTGTGGAATCGTCTAAACATTACGTTCTTTTAATTAATTATTAATCTCCAATTTAGTTAAAGTCACCACGTAGTCAGTTTTGTAAGAATGTACATATCTCTGGCTGCAATCTGCATATAATCGCCACAAATCTTTCTATTGGGTATAGTATAAAGTTTTGTTTTGTATTCTATGACCTGCTGGATGTCAGCCCCTGTGCATGAAACTTGTGGATACATTTTAAAACTTTAATTCCATGTAATAAGAAAAGTGCAATGGATTTAAAGGAATTAATTTATTTACATAAACATTGAATACTTAACATAACAGCTTTAATATACACATTTTCATAAGGCTAGCAGTAAGTGAGGAGTTCATCAAGAGTGCATGTCTTGTAGCAGCACTCCTCGACGATCCCTTTATCGCCCCTCTTGCCCCGCGCGCCCCCCAGCGTCGCCCAGCGCCACCCGCGAGTACCGTACAACGACGCAGCTCCCATAGCACCATCAGACCGCTTTACTACATCCTCATCAACCTCTGAGCAGTAAAATGCCAGGGTGTCCGCCAGGTGTCGGCCGCAGTACACCTGGCCTCCTTGACTTGAAGCCAGCGAGCACAGCGCGACCAGACAAGCTGAGATCAGGAGGAACTTCATGGCTGCTTAGTGATGGTGTGGAGTTGTTGATGTTCCGATAGAACAGGTGTGAATGTGATAGATGTGCGGAACGATAAGCGTTATATAACAGGTGAAAGTAATTAATATTCAGACGTGGGTATTTGAGGATGACATTCACGTAGGCGTGATAAGACGTTTCCAGTCAATTTCACATCACTTGAAGGGACGAAAATAAGCTCGGCGAAAAGTGGGTGATCTAGTTCTCTAGTTTACTAGTCAGCTAAGTGTTGAGCATTTTGCGAATATTCTTACATATAATAATATTCCCTCCTGTTTATATCAAACTTTGCGAAGAACATGGAATATTCTAGGTCAATAATAAATTTAAAACATCGTGTCAGAATGGACACATGAAGTTAATTTGTAATTCCATCCCACATGTAAAAGTACGTAAGTATATCGCCACGAAAAGCGTAGGTCTTATGATGAATACTAATTGATAATTTCGAATATAAAACCATAAGACTTTGGAAAATCAGTACATTCACTCCTGTTCTATCGGAACATCAACAGCTCCACACCATCACTAATCAGCCATGAAGTTCGTCCTGATCTCAGCTTGTCTCGTCGCGCTGTGCTCGCTGACTTCAGGTCAGGGAGGTCAAGTGTACTGCGGCCGACACCTGGCGGACACTTTGGCATTTTACTGCTCAGAGGCTGAAGAGGATGCAGTGAAGCGGTCTGATGGTGCTATGGGAGCTGCGTCGTTGTACGGTACTCGCGGGTGGCGCTGGGCGACGCTGGGGGGCGCGCGGGGCAAGAGGGGCGATAAGGGGATCGTCGAGGAGTGCTGCTACAAGACATGCACTCTTGATGAACTCCTCACTTACTGCTAGCCTTATGAAATTGTGTATATTAAAGCTGTTACGTTTTTGTATTCAATGTTTATGTAAATAAATTAATTCCTTTAAATTCATTGTACTTTTCTTATTAACATGGAATTAAAGTTTTAAAATGTACCCACAGGTTTCATGCACAGGGGCTTACATCCAGCAGGTCATAGAACAAAAAATAGAACTTTATACTATACCCAATAGAAAGAGTTGTGGCGATTATATGCAGACAGAGATAGAGTCTTACAAAGGAATCTGCGTGGTGATTTTAATTAAATTGGAGATTAAAAATTAATTAAAAGAACATAATGTTTAGACGATTCCCCAGATTATTATCCTTTTTAGGGTTCCGAAGCCAAATGGCAAAAATGAAATCCTTATAGTTACGCCATGTCCATCATGACAAAAATCCATGGTAGTTGCATATATATCGAATAAAAAGAATAAAGTACCCTATGTCCGTCCTTGGGGTTAAAAGTACCCACATACCAAATTTCATCAAAATCGGTTCAGCAGTTTCACGTGAAAACGCCACAGGCAGACAGACAGACAGAGTTACTTTAGCTTTTATTATTTAGTAAGGATTTAAAAGGAAAACTATTACATCTAAGCAAACCTTACAAGTTAACGAGTAATACATATATAGCCTACTGAAGTTAAAACACAAAATTCGGTAACAATTCTATTGAATACACATGGATGAAGTTGTTACTTATGTAAAACAGGTAGTAAATACATGCTTATGAACGACGTGCTATAATTTATGTGTTACAAAATTATATTTTCGTCACATTTAAACCTATTTAACTTTAGGAATATCGCTTGAGATGGTATGGCCAAATTTTGAGGAGACCACAGGAGTACGTCGGCCGCAGGTGTTTGGCCCAGATCGTACCAGGGGTACATTCCCGTGGATGGCCCAAAAAGGGAAGATATGAGAGAAAGAAGATAAGATATCGGATGAAGTGGAAACATTTAAGTAGGAAGGCGGACTCTGGCAGAAGGCCGGGATAACGCCACGAAGAAAGAAGAACATTTAACCCTACTTCGGAATCTTGACCTCTGTGTAATCAGATATGCAGCATGCACTTAGCCGGTTTTTATTCCTATCAAAAATATCAAAGCTGAATAGTTGTTCGTTGGTCACTCTTCAACTTTACGGAAAACTATTAATATTTATTAAGCTCGGCGAAATGTGGTTGTTCTAGTTCGCTAGTGCGCCTCTGCCTACCCCTTCGGGGATACAGGCGTGAGCTTATGTTATGTTATGATATTAATATAAAGAGTGGAATAAGTAAAAAAAGCTATGCCAGAATGGTACTAAGTGGAAATCCGTTATATCTGCTTGTCCCTATAGAAAACAGGCATTAGTCTATGTATATATGATTTTTATCAACAAATCAACTGCGATCTTTAAGCGGGTACTTCCTGTACCATTAAATTCAGCAAATGATTGCGCGAAATTCCATGTTCGCCTTTAGACCGGCTTCAGTGCCGCCTTCAAAATAAAGGGTATGGTGACTTGCGAAAATTAACGAGCAGTAAACAGATGAAATGAACCGCTCAGAAGATTCTTAAACTCTGTAACGGGTCACCGACGCATGGAGCCTCGTGACGAATTTATATTAATAGTGTTTGTTATGCATCAGAATATTTAACTCATATATTTTGTGTAAAGGCATGAATTTAAAGGCGAATATCCTGCACATTTTTTTCTCGAAACTACACAAAAACACGTACACAAAACATGGTTTCGCTACCAATTTTAGTCTATGATACATTGTGCCATGAGCAGGTAACGTGTTTCAAAATAAAAATATTGTTTTGTGTAGATGTTTTAGTAGGTATCGTGTTTCGATAAAACATGAGCAGGAAGGAGACAGCAGTAGCGCCTTTAATCTACAGACTCAAAAGAAGTGTTGGCGAACTACGCGCAATTTACCTATTCAAATGATTACTATCATACAAAATTATTTGCTACGCAACGGCGTTCCATGGATAAATGGGCATTCTCCTTTTATAAGTCTCACTATGTTTCACTAAGCAGCGATAGCTTAGTTGAGAATGGTACGGACTGCCGAGACGAGTGTCGGAGGTTCGAGATCAACCCCAAAATCGAGCATACACCTCTGACTTTTCTATGTAAAGTGTGTTTTCTTTATGAAATATCGCTTGCCACAACGGTGAAGGAAATCATCGTGAGGAAACCTGCATACCCGAGAATTTTTCCATAAGACTTTCGAAGGTATGTGTGGGCTACCAACCCGCATTAGGCCAGGGTGGTAGAGTAAGGCCTAACCCCCAGTGTTGCCATCTTAGTGGATTTTCCACTAAATTTGGTGGTTTCGAATCCCGTTTAGTGGGGAAAAATGCCGTCTAGTGGTTAGTGGATTTTTTTAGTGGTTTCGTAGAAAAATTTTGTGAAATGTTGATCGCTCAACCACTAAGTGAGTGATACATTTCCAAATATATTGCACGTCTCGAAGAAGCTGTGTTTGATATAATATTGCTCTATTATAATGATAATAATGTAATCCACTGTCCCGAATAATCTATCAGGCATGTTATTTCCGGTTGTTCGTATCTTGCTAACGGCGAGTATTTGTATAGGCATAACCTTGTAGTCAAGATCCTACACCAGCAACTTGCTCTTCGATATTGCTTTGTGGCTTCTGAGATACCTTATTATTAATATGTCCCTCAATCAGTTCTTGAAAATAGTCATGCAACGCTCTATTGGGATCGATCTGTTATCACGGACAGGACTATTGTGGTAGTAGATCGATTGACGCGCCGGGCGATGATTGTTGATGTTACGATTCCGCATGATGAGAACCTTGTGAAAGTCGAAAAGGACAAAATGTCGAAATATTTAGACCTGGCACATGGTTTGATACAAATGAGCCTCAACCAACACCTCAAGAGGCTCTCGGTTGGTGTTTGCGTCAAGAGCCAAATGCAGAAGATACGGATATTTTTGTATTATGTGGGCGATTGTTGGGAGTTCTTTAAAGCCTGAAAGTGATTTTCAAATTTATCAATAGAAGGCGTTACCATATTTTCTGAGTCATATTGAATATTTTACGAATTATGTACCATTTTAAAGTCTTTTAGTGATCCGGGGTCGAAATCTAAAAAAGTGACCGTCGGCCGATTGACTTCAAAATCGATATCTGAGTCTCCTCGTTGTAGAATATTTAGCCTAAAACTACTGGGTGGATCGACAAATCAAAAGTTTTTACCGTTGGCCCTACAAAATAGGCGTGCGAAGCCGCGGGCAAATTGAGAAAGGGATGCTTAGGTGGTTTGGAGATGTTGAGAGGATGGATGAAAGGCGACTTACGAATGGAGTTTATCGTGCTAAAGTGAATGGTAGGGCAAGTTAATTAGAAGAAGGCGCCCAACGCGATCCTATATGGATCAAATAAATGATCTCCTGCGTTAAGGGCAAGTTCGGAGTACCTTCAATCAGCGGAAAAGTATGAAACGAAGTATGAATGTGGAAGAAGCAAAAGAGGCGTGTCGGAATCGCAGCCTGTGTAGCTCAATAGTCTCTGCCTACCCCCGTGGGATGTAGGCGTGAGTGTGTATGTATGTATTGTAAATAAATTTGCATTAGTATTATCACTGTGGCTAAAACTGTTGATGACATATGTATTATCACAAAAGATACGCGAATAATAAAAATGAAAATTAGAAACAACTTGTAGGATGAAAGGGCCTTAAATTATTTGAGAAACATTATGTTCCGCAGATACGTATTGAAAGTTTTTTACAAAGTACCATTACTTTAATTCCAGTAATGACATTTCTATTCGTTGATTTTTCCGTAGGTCCTTAAATTATTCCGTACGTCAATGTTTTTCTTAAGCCGGGTCTTCTGCACTAAAACATTACACAGAACACCTACATAAAACATCCATTTTTAAGCTATTGCATAGCTTCTATCGCAGGCTTTTAACGTGGAGACCGAATCCAGAAATTCCGTAACGAAAATAACCTAACACCCCCCACTCCGACCGGCACAGCGGTGATACTTTTTAGTTTTGCCATCTATCGATGAATAGCAGAACTTTTAATGACTTTTTTGAAATATCACGCTTGTCTCTTTAGTTCAGTAACTCGCCTCTAGGTGACATTGGTTGTATCGGCGTTACTGCGCATGCGTAATCCCCCTCTTCGCCCCGCAATCTGGTGACTCATGCCTGCTTAGAGTTTCAGCGTTAGGGCACCTCCTCTTTGTATTTACTTCATGGTACTACTCTACGAAGCTCGCACGAATCGAGACGAGCTGCTCCGAAATCGGACGAATACGTAATCAGCTGTTTGTGAGAAAGTATTTAAGTGTATTGATTTTGGATGCTATGCAATAGCTTTACCGCGGCAGTCCCCGAGTGCCACATGTCTTTTTTATCTATGGTCCATTGTTCTACGAGCAGGTGACAGCTAAAATAGTTGTTTTCTGTATGTATTTTTAGTGTTTTGTTTTAAAAAAGCTAGTGCAGGAGACGCCGCATTACACTAAACTTTTTTACTATCACAGGCGAAGGCTACTAATGATACAGCCTTATTACCTTTTAGCATAAAAATAATGTTCTGTATTTTTTTTGCTGAAACTAAAAATAAAATAAAACCATTCGTTAGCCTTTTGACGTTTTAGAAATAGGCAATACTAGTATTACTTTGTAAAGTGACATTTCGGTCTGTTACGAGTTAACTTCACTCTATATTAGACGAACAAAATCCGAGTTTAGTGGAAAATCTGGTGGTTTTACAACTTGGATCTGGTGGGGAGCAAGATTAACAGTTGGCAACCCTGCTAACCCCTCTCATTAGTGGAGGAGTCCCGTGCCCAGCAGTGGGACAGTTATTATTACTATGTTTCTGTATTTTTTTCTATTCAATAAAGAATAGAGTCGTAAAAATATCTGGGAATTATAGATCAAATATAAAAGGTAAAATCATGTATAATAAGAAAAGTGCAATGGATTTAAAGGAATTCATTTATTCACATAAACATTGAATACATAAACATAACAGCTTTAATATACACAATTTCATAAGGCTAGCAGTAAGTGAGGAGTTCATCAAGAGTGCATGTCTTGTAGCAGCACTCCTCGACGATCCCTTTATCGCCCCTCTTGCCCCGCGCGCCCCCCAGCGTCGCCCAGCGCCACCCGCGAGTACCGTACAACGACGCAGCTCCTATAGCACCATCAGACCGCTTTACTACATCCTCATCAACCTCTGAGCAGTAAAATGCCAGGGTGTCCGCCAGGTGTCGGCCGCAGTACACGTGACCTCCCTGACATGCAGTCAGCGAGCACAGCGCGACCAGACAAGCTGAGATCAGGAGGAACTTCATGGCTGATTAGTGAAGGTGTGGAGCTGTTGATGTTCCGATAGAACAGGTGTGAATGTGATAGATGTGCAGAATTGTATCGTTATATAACAGGTGAAAGTAATTAATATTCAGACGTGGATAATTGAGGACGACATTCACGTAGGCGTGATAAGACGTTTCCAGTCAATTTCACATCATTTGAAGGGACGAAAATAAGCTCGGCGAAACGTGGGTGATCTAGTTCTCTAGTTTACTAGTCAGTTTAGCGTTGAGCATTTTGCGAATATTCTTACATATAATAATATACCCTCCCGTTTATATCAAACTTTGCGAAGAACATGGAATATTCTAGGTCAATAATAAATTTAAAACATCGTGTCAGAATGGATACGTGAAGTTAATTTGTAATTCCATCCCACATGTAAAAGCACGTAAGTATATTCGTTATGAAAAGCGTAGGTCTTAGAGGAATACTAATTGATTATTTCGAATATAAAACCACGTGATTTTGGAATATCAGCACATTCACACGCTTTCAATTCAAACATCAACAGCTCCACACCATCAATAAACAGCCATGAAGTTCGTCCTGATCTCAGCTTGTCTGGTCGCGCTGTGCTCGCTGTCTTCAGGTCAGGGAGGTCAGGTGTACTGCGGCAGACATTTGGCGGACACCCTGGCGTTTTATTGCTCGGAAGTTGAAGAGGATGCAGTGAAGCGGTCTGATGGTGCAATGGGTGCTGCGTCGTTGTACGGCACTCGAGGGTGGCGCTGGGCGACGCTGGGGGGCGCGCGGGGCAAGAGGGGAGTCGTCGAGGAGTGCTGCTACAAACGCTGTACTATTGATGAACTCCTGACTTACTGCTAACATTATGACCGTACGCACTATTTTCTTCTGTGATATTTTGAATAAATTATGATACTGTATTATTGTCTTTTATATATTATCCATTTCATCTCGGAATTATATTGTCGTTTAACACATAGACTCTAACACCTTGTATGGATCAAGTATATACCAGAGAACTATCTTTCGAAGGGTTTGCGTTATAACATGATGGTTACTTGTGGCGGGAATAAGGGTACATCCTAGTCTCATGTGCTTGCATTTGCAAGTCTTAGCAAGTCCTTCAATTTGCTTCTTCCTCGTCGCAATGATAAATAGCTTATAAACAGGTCGACACATACACACCTGCTAGGTGGGCAGACGTCCAGAAGTCGCAGGAAGTCGCTGGATGCTAGCCGCTTCAAACAGGTCGAACTGGAAATCTTTGGGGGAGGCCTATGTCCAGCAGTGGACGTCCTGTGGCTGATGATGATGAAGCAGGTCGATATGATTCTCATGACCACCAATAAACTCATGGCAAGTTGTCTTTGTCACGCATAGATATAGGGATTGAAAAATGGAAAAGGCAGTTCTAGCGACCTAAAGCCCTAGCAGGCATATTTTTGACAATCGAATTCGCATCGAGCTTTCTGCGCACTGATGACGTTTGTTTAATATTTCATACAAATGCAATAGACGCGCATTAATTTGGCTATGACTTCGATTGTCAATAAAATATCTGCTGGAGCCTATGACACTATGAATTTTCTATGAGACAGTGAAGTGGTATCGAATCGTAAGCAGCCCATAGTTGCTGTAGACCTGTCTAAAACGTGGCTCAAGATACAGATATTAGGCGACTCCAAAATTGTTTTATGGTCAAAGACCACTCCGATTTCTCAATATAGCTTGAATTGAAATTATTATGGGCGATGGTAGTATTTGAGAACACTGTGTTAACATCGACAGCATAAAAATCAATGACGCCATAAATTCTAATACCTATCACTTGGGTCGATATTTTATTTTGGGTTTGATCTAACAGACGCCAGTTGTTATGCCCTAAGGGTAATCAGGGGCACAATTAATGTACCAACGTTTCGGCAAGGCTACGAGACTATCACGCCCCACACTCGCCACTGTAATTCCTGTAAGCCAGGATCAACAATAGCACGCATTTTACGACACTGAGCAATGAAGCTCGATGAGTCTGGTTTATTTCCAATATGGCGATAGGCTCGCCCACTATCACATCTGGGACGGAAATGAGTTTGGTGAAATGTGTGTTTTAGTTCTCTAATTCTCGTCTGTCTACCTCAATGCGACCAGACAGGGAAATCCTATTTTAGTTCTCTCATTTCTTCGAACATAAACTTAGGGCTTAGAAGTGAGGTTTAAGAGTCTTATCATCTGAGTAAAACTACAGTGTTCCGCTCTCCCTGTAAAAAACAAGTTACAAAATTGTATACATGCATTCCCTCGGCAGGGGTCAGTCATCATACTCCGAGGAACTGACTCCTAAACGGTGCATTCATGGAAGCGACGATGCTCATACGTATGTAAGCAATACGCTGGTGGTAGGATTATTATATCCGCCCGATCGACATAGCAACCAACGTATACATGGCATTAAAACCTGCCATAATGAGGTACTGTGTGAATCGCATCCAGGATCCTAGCTATATCCAGTTTTCCCGAGGAGCTTGCGACATCACTTGAAGGTTGGTGGAGTGGGTATGGGGGTACATCCTCGTATATCTTGTGCCGCAGACCCCGCAATTTGCGTCTTACTTTTTTGGAGTATGAAGAAGCATTTATCCAGGCCGGCATAATTCTGATGACTGCTAAGTGTCTATGTATTCAATGCAGACTAACCACGTTTTGCGTTTACACTATTGCTTATACATCATTTTATTCATATGACATTCATCTCACGGCCTCGGGCTAAACACCTGCCAATCCCAAACTAATGAATCCACTTTCCTATCAATCTACATAATTGGAACCTTGTTAATCGTAATTTATTGTGTCTCAAAAATACATGAGGACATAAATAAAGCCCACGCTTTGCCCGCGGGAGGTCGCCAGTATCACTGTAAGTGCATTTCACTATTATCAATATGGCGTCAGACTGTCTCCACTTCGCCTACCGTTCTGAATGTCGTGAGGATATTAATACTTGAATTATGGATGTCAATTGGAATGTTAGTATTGGCAGCGTTAAAGGATACTACGTCTAAATTACTAAACGGAATATCTACCAAGAGAGCACCGACGATCTTTGGGGGAGGCCTATATTCAGCAGTTAACGTCCTATGGCTGATGATGATGATGAATATTAGTCACGTACTTGTATGAGAAGTGAGATGTTTGATGAATTAAGGTAAAGCACGATAATATAGATAACCCTATTCTATTAGCCCAAAGTATAGTCCTACCAACTCCATTGACGATGGTTTTCATGCAGAACTATCAATTTCTTACATTTGACTTTATTGTAGGATAGGTCTTAACCAATAATGAATACAACAGAATAATTCATCAATTATTTTATTAAATTTGCCACCAATAGAGCTAGCAATAGCTGATCCCTCTCACATGACGTCTTGCTCCACACAGACACCATGCACAACAACAACACACATAGCTTCATCACGTCGCTCTGTTACGAGTGGGGTGACAACGGTTGTAAAGAGGAATACCATAATTTTATACATGGGACATATTAATATTGAAATAACGACCTACGCCAATGATTAATGACGTATTACAGGTGGGATGTGTGACATCTTGAAGTTACACGAATGAATGAATCTAAAACATCAATGGTCTCATTGTTGCCCTACATTGTCTCCGAAATGCCCACGTCTGAATATTAATCACAATCACCTGCTATATAACGGTACAGTTCCACGTATCCATCACATTCACTCCTGTTCTACCAGAACATCAACAGCTTTACACCATCACTAAACAGCCATGAAGTTCGTCCTGATCTCAGCTTGTCTGGTTGCGCTGTGCTCGCTGACTTCAGGTCAAGGAGGCCAGGTGTACTGCGGCCGACACCTGGCAGACACCCTGGCGTTTTACTGCTCGGAGGTTGAAGAGGATGCAGTGAAGCGGTCTGATGGTGCAATGGGTGCTGCGTCGTTGTACGGCACTCGCGGGTGGCGCTGGGCGACGCTGGGAGGCGCGCGGGGGAAGAGGGGAGTCGTCGAGGAGTGCTGCTACAAACGCTGCACTATTGATGAACTCCTGACTTACTGCTAGCTCTAAGAAACGTCAACACTGAATCTGTGATAAATTTATGTAAATAAAAACTAAGATTAACATTTTTAAGCTTTTTTTTCGTAGTATTACATGGATGCCACTCAGTGGATAATTTCTATGGCTTTAAGGTTTTGAATTGGAATTAATTAAGCTTGAGTTTATGTATTATGTACGCAGGCCGCTTCCAACAGGTCGATCTGGAAATCTTTGGGGGAGGCCTATGTCCAGCAGTGGACATGTGGCTGATGATGATGATGAGCTTGTGTATGTTTTTAAACAAACATTTGTAATACTGTCTCAGTCTCAAAAGACAAATATGATATAGTTACGGAGTAACATAGTATCGAAATCACTTTTATCGACCGACTTCCAAAAAGGAGGAGGTCCTCAATTCGTCGGTATTGTTTATATATGTTACGCAATATCTCCGCCAAATGTGGACCGATATTCAAAAAAATTTTTGTATTCAATAGACCTTATTTCAAGGGTGGTCCCATATAAATTTGGTCACGATCGGATTTAAAGTCAGTCTGTTAAGTCTTTAAACTTGTGATTATGACTTACTTACATCAGTATTAAGGACGACAAGATACATAACAATGCAAAGTCCAAAGCGATGCTTTCACGGTGTTTGTAAACCATCTATTGAAGTATAGTTTACGATTGTCTCGTCGATACTAGCCTCCCGTGGATCTGTCTGCGTGGGTATTGCTTATGTCCTGCTTTTGTATACGATTGGTGACAATAATAAAATAAATGATAGCTCAGAAACTATATATTTAAAGAAAGTCAAATAACTGCTTGGAAGTGCGATTTTGTACCGCAATAACAAATTTTATTTAAAAAGGAATGTGAGAGTTGCGTCTTGCAACCAATTACTTAATAATTAATCACATTCTAATTGTTTAAAGTCTAACCAACAATACTTATCGTATTCTGATCAAACGACAGGTAAGGTTAAGAGTTTGCAAATCATACATCAGAGGTAATTCTGCGGCCTGAGCAGGAAAATTTCTGACAACCGTAAATATATTCGAACTCGATGCGCATCTATGAAATTTGTATGAAATATTAACCAAACGTCATCAGTGCGCAGCGATCTCGAATACATTTACATTAGTTTTTCGTGCTCGGGCTACTGATGTGAAGGAAGCATCGTTCGTTCATTAACTTAAGAGCCACAATATAATTTAACAATGTTATTTATGATTCACGCTGCATAGAGCAACGTCTATATCACGAAAGGGCTGGCTCGACCGGTTGGATACCACTGTCTCAAACATAACATAAGCTCACGCCTGTATCCCCGAAGGGGTAGGCAGAGGTGCACTAGCTAACTAGAACACCCACATTTCGCCGAACTTACTTCCGTCCCAGACGTGATAGGGGGCGAGCCTATCGCCATATCGGGTACAAAATCCAGACTCCGAGCTGATAAGGAAAAATCCAATATCACTTTCCTCGAACCGGGAATCGAACCCGAGACCTCAGGACGGTTGTCGTACCGAAATACAAACACGCCACCGAGGCAGTCTCAGAATACCAAGGTAAAGTGGCGGCTTGCTGTTAAGTTTCGTTCGACGGATGACACCAGTGTCTCAACTCCCAAGACATCCCTGCCTTTTCCCAACTCTGAATACAGAAATCCTCTATTGTGAAGTTAGCAACGCATCCACGATTCTTTTGGTATAAAGGACGTCTATAGGCGCTGGATGCAGGCCGCTTCCAACAGGTCGATGTGGAAATCTTTGGGGGAGGCCTATGTTCAGCAGTGGACGTCGTGTGGCTGATGATGACGATGATAGGCGCTGGAGATCACTAACCATCAGACCATTCACCTACTCGTTCGCGAATCTTGACTATAAAATACATATTTATTACAACCAACCCAAATTGTGATTATACAAAGCCGATTATGCTTAAATTAGCCGAGGGGCAGAAAATATCTTGAATGGAGACCACGTACCGACAAGCACAGCGTTCGATATCGACCTGCAAGGTGCCTAAAAATGTTCAAATATATTTATCAAAGTAGATGAAGCGAAAATAGTTGCCTCCTTGATTTAGAGGCAACGTATATGGGCTGTAGACCGGGAAGTCCTGGGTTCGATTCTTAGGTTGGGTGAAGCTATTTTTCGTGTGTTTCGTTTAAATCGTGTAAAATTAATTCATAGTCTTTGTCTACTTCTGTGAGATACAAGCGTCATACTTATATTATAAAAAAATAATCTTTCTTATCATATAAGATTCCTTTCTCTGTAAATTAGCTTAGTATTTTATTACTCAAACAATATACTTATCATTATCCTTAATGGCATTATGAACTCGCTGACTAGCGAACCCTCATTTCTTACATTTTAACGATTAATGGTAATACAGTTTTTAAAGTCAAACTTTTATCGTATAAAGTCTTTCAAGTTCATAAAAGATTCTTTCATTAAATTGGATCTGAAATCGTGTGGATTAAGGGGCCGTAACAAAAATATTCCCTAAGTATTTTAATTAAGGTCCCGTATTTACATAATTATTTCGTATTGTCTTCATTTAAAAACTGTTTGCTGGACAGATTGTAAAGAATTTTGGCAGAAAACCCATTGCCTCCTAATGAACATACATTTTATCCGCAATTAATTTAGACAAAAAGAAAATTATAATAGTTTAAACTTTAAATGATCAGGATCCACTGCCTCGCAAACTCTCTTACACGTGTTCTTATCTCACGCGAATATGGAGACGACGTAACATAATTTTTGCAAATGATTTTGTATGATACCTATCTGACGGCAATACAACCCGGGAAGATTCGTGTTGAAAGAAACGCACTCTCACGATCTGAGATTTGAGCCCTGATTCCTGGTCCACATATAATATACGGATAGATCTAGTAGCCCACAATTTACGTTATAAGAGTTTAAAATCGATGGTGCGTTGAGTGTCTAATGTCTGGATTATGGAAAAGGTAAAAGGCATACACCGTCTAATTTTAATCAGAAGAATTTAATAATTTATTTATATCAGTGCATCATATAACAAAAGTTCCAGCAGCAGCTTCGTCAATAGTGCAAGGCTTTTCGCAGCATTCGTCGGCGACTCCCTCTAGCCGCGCGCGCCTGCCAACGTCGGCCGGCTCCATCCGCGCGCGCTGTACGCGCCGCCGTTTCCCAAGCGCTTCACCAGCTTATCGTCCAGGCCTTGGCAGAACACCGCCATCGTCAGCCACCGCCCGCAGTACACGCGCGCCCTCTCACATGACGTCTTGCTCCACACAGACACCATGCACAACAACAACACACATAGCTTCATCACGCCACGCTGTTACGAGTGGGGTGACAACGTTATTGTAAAGAGGAATACCATGATTTTATACATGGGACATATTAATATTAAAATAACGACCTACGCCAATGATTAATGACGTATTACAGGTGGGATGTGTGACATCTTGAGGTTTCACGTATGAATGAATCTAAAACATCAATGGTCTAATTGTTGCCCTAGACTGTCTCCGAAATGCCCACGTCTGAATATTAATCACAATCACCTGCTATATAATGGTACAGTTCTGCACATCCATCACATTCACTCCTGTTCTATCGGAACATCAACAGCTCCACACCATCACTTAACAGCCATGAAGTTCGTCCTGATCTCAGCTTGTCTGTTTGCTCTGTGCTCTCTAACTTCAGGTCAGGGAGGTCAGGTGTACTGCGGCCGACACCTGGCGGACACCCTGGCGTTTTACTGCTCAGAGGTTGAAGAGGATGCAGTGAAGCGGTCTGATGGTGCTATGGGTGCTGCGTCGTTGTACGGCACTCGAGGGTGGCGCTGGGCGACGCTGGGGGGCGCGCGGGGCAAGAGGGGAGTCGTCGAGGAGTGCTGCTACAAGCGCTGTTCTATTGAAGAACTACTCTCTTACTGCTAATGGCTGTAATCAGCTTATATGTATATTTAAGTGCTGTAAATAAATTTTAATGTTGTTGTTGATGTATATTACGTAATTTTTTTCTGACCAATAGTACCTTATGCCGTCGTCATAATTTCAATAGTCTGAATAACGAGACGACGAATCAAGGGGGTTACCACCACCTCTTATAGCAGTATTATTATAATTTTACTTGTACCGATTCCCATACAAAACCAACGAAGAATGATTATAATAATACTGCTATAAGAGGTGGTGGTAACCCTGCAGATCTTACTACTTACGACCCAAAACTTTCAACACTGAAATTACACAAGATCATGCTCAAACTAATGAGACAAACACGGTAATAAGTGGTGGCGGACAGATAAAGGCTCTTTTAATAATATCTGACTAAGCTGACTTATAAATCGACCATCGGTCGTTTCAGATCGTAGAACGATATTTGTAATTTATCGATTGTAATTTGGAACTTATTACCGCATCTTGAAAGTATGTGATGCAGTTTTAGAAATCGCCTTCTGCGATCTACATACTCAGGCTCACGCCTGTCTCATCTCTCATCCCGGCAGATGAGGAAAAGGCGAACTAGCGAATAAACACATGCCACCCAGCCCATTTTTGTCCCAGATGTGATAAAGTCTCCCTAATTCCAAACTCCAAACTGATATTGAGTAGAAAAATCTAAAATCACTTTACCAGACCAGGGGATCAAACCCGAGACCTCAGGAGTCGTATCGACATGCAACACAACTACACCATCAAGCCAGTTATGTGATCTCTTTCTTTCTTTCTACCTGCTCTTATTAGGATAAGAGTGGGGTATTTCCTACCTTAATGTGGGGTTGGCGCAACACACTTTTTCAAGCATGTTGCAGGAAGGACGCGTGACAACCCCCTTTGAGGAATCCAGTCCCGGGCAATTTATATTAGAAAATTCGCTTTGCCCGACCTGGGAATCGAACCCACGACCTCCTGGTTCACAGCCCATATATGCTGCCACTAGACCAAGGAGGTGATCCAAGCCAGTTATGTGATCTATAAGAACGAATTTCTATTTAAATGGTTGAACATTTGGTTTGACGGTAGATAAAGGAATAGGTAGAATCAAACGCCTTGAATGAACAACTCTTCTACTGCAACAATAATCACAAGTTTAAAAACTTAACGGACCGACTTCAAATCCGATCGTGACCAAATTTATATGGGACCATCCTTAAAAGAAGCTTTATCGAACACAAAAATAATTTTGAAGATCGGTCCACATTCGGTGGAGATATCGCGTTACAAAAAAAAAAAAAAGATGAATTGAGGACCTTCTCCTTTTTGGAAGTCGGTCGAAAATAAAGAATGTTTCGCTATTACGATACATCTATCATTGAGTTCAGCAGGGTTACCACCACCTCTTATAGCAGTATTATTATAATCGTTTTTCGTTCGTTTTGTATGGGAATCGGTACAAGTAATATTATAATAATACTGCTATAAGAGGTGGTGGTAACCACCCTATTCACAATTAACATCTGCGGCCCAAGCAGGAATACATATCGAAATTACATACATAGGCTCACGCTTGTATCCCAGAAGGGTACAGGCAGATTTGAACTAGATCTTCATTTCGGCGATGCAGTTATTGCAAGTATATCGCCATATCAGCCATAAATTCCAGACTCCGAGCTGACATCACTGTTCAACATAAATCTATATCATTGAAATAAAACTATTTTTACGGATTCTATCACGATTAGGTTTTAATTATTATTCCCGACGTTTCGAACGCTTTGCAGTCTTCGTTGTCACGGGTCAGACTGAATCAATTTAAATTCACGGTCAAATCTATATCAATTTTAAAGACCTTATCATCTATAGCAGAATGAGGAATAATCAATATGAAAACAAAACGTTGATTAAAACACAATGATACATAATACGGCATAGTGCAGCCTTAAGGGTTGCAACATCTACATCAAATACTCTATAATGTACTTCCGTACAAACTTTTCTTTCTTTTTACCTGTTTCGTTTTATCCCACAATGTCAACAAATGTTTTTCAAGCATGTTGTGGAAAAGATTAAGCTAAGTTTTTACGACAGGCTACCTATTTTACGTCAACCCCCTGCGGGAATCCAGTTTCGGGAAAATCGCGTTAGAGAAACACCCTGCCTGCTTGGATCCCCAACAAGGGGTTGATGTCAGACGGACAGTCCGTCGTTTAAAATAAGCAGAAGGCTTTCTGCAATATGCTTAAAAAAATCGCACCCACAAAAGATAAAGAGCAGTTTAAACTGAAGCTAACTTCAAAAGAGTATAAAGGTGCTGAAAATATCATCATCAGCCACTGGACATCCACTACTGGACGTATGTCTCCCTCAAAGATTTTGAGATCGACCTATTGGAAGCCGATTGACTCCAGCGACTTTCTGCGACCTTAATCAGGTCGTCTGTGCACCTTATAGGTGGACGTCCAACCCTGCGCTTGCCGGTGGTGTTCACTCGATAACTTTTCTATCGTTTGTGCCACATTGTCTATCGTTTCTACCAGCTATGTGCCCTGCCCACTGCCACTTCAGCTTGCTAATCCGAAAGATTATATCAATGACTTTTATACTTCTACGGATCTCCTCATTCATTTGATCGCGTAGAGAAACATCGAGCATCGCTCTCCATAGCGCGCTGAGCTTTCTAATGTGGCCCATAGTCAGAGGCCACGTTTCAGTTGAAATATATTTTAAAGCAAATTATGCACGAAGCTATTAAGCAGCGATAGCTCAGTTGGGAATGGTACGGACTGCCGAGACGAGTGTCGGAGGTTCGAGACCAACCCCAAAATCGAGCATACACCTCTGACATTTCTATGTTAAGTGTGTTTTGTGAAATATCGCTTGCTATAACGGTGAAGGAAAACATCGTGAGGAAACCTGCATACCCGAGAATTTCTTCACAAGAATTTCGAAGGTATGTGAAGTCTACCAACCCGCATTAGGCCAGCGTGGTAGACTAAGGCCTAACCCCCCTCTCATTAGTAGAGGAGGCCCGTGCTCAGCAGTGGGACAGTAATATTACAGGGCTATTATTATTATTTTATTTTATGCATGAAGCATCAACGCAATGTGGAATTAATTTTGTCAACAACGTCTGCTTGTCCAGACAGATCCCGTAACATTATTCAATGAAGCGAATGATTTAGTCACCTGCCCACATCTGATTAACCTGAACACCTGAATATTCATAAACGACGGGGTATAAAACTCAAGCCTCCAGCCTCCAACATCACATTCACCCTCCATCCAATCACTAGTACACACCAGAATGAGATTCCTCGTAGTATTTTTGGTAGTGTTGTGCTTGTGCGTCGTGGTGTACTCTGAACGTCACGTCTTCTGCGGACGAAGACTGGCGGACACCCTGGCCAGGCTGTGCAATAACAACTTTATCAAGAGATCGCCCGTGGATGATCAAGATGTTGGATGGTGGTGGCCTGCAGAGAGGGCTCGGATGATGGGTCGCGGCAAAAGAATTGGTGTTGCTAATGAGTGCTGTGACAAGCCTTGCACCCTCGAGGAATTGCTTTCCTATTGCTAATTCCGTTATTTTACTGTCCATCAATGTATTATACCGTACGTATGTATTATATTATTATTGTAGATATACATGTATTATTTCCTATAGATGTATTATTTCATGATTATAATAATTTTATAACGACTGACTATTCCTAAATCTAGTTATTATGTGTGAAATATAATATGATGTAAGCTTTGCTCTCTTTTTTTTACTCTACTTAGTTCATTATGATCTCTGTGGAGGAGGCTAACAACTGATACTTTTAGCCTAACCTACAAAGCCAAATAATGTACCTTCCGCAATCCTCCATTTCGCAAGGTAAAAAATGACACAATTTCTACTATTACTATAAATAAATAAATACACCCAACAGTCACATACATAGTCCTGACCCCACACTAGGTGTAACCTGTATCGTGGGTATCAGAAACTACGAGAGACTTTCGGTCTCACAACACCCAGACCCGAAACAAATATCTATAGTCCACACAGACATTTGTCTCGGTGCGGGAATCGAACCCGCGACCTCGCGTTTCCCAGCCGGCTCCTTGCCCGCTGCGCTACGGAGGCTGTCAATACTATACTACCTCTATACTAATACTATTTTATAATTTAGATTTTCATGAGTAGATGATTCATTATCATCATCATCATCATCATCGGCCATAAGACGTAGCGTAGGACGTCCACCTACAAGGTGGACCGACGACCTGATAAAGGTCGCAGAAAGTCGTTGGACGCAGGCCTCTTCCAACAGGTCAATCTGGAATCTTTGGCGGAGGCCAATGTCCAGCAGTGGAGTAGATGATTGCGGAGGACTAATTACCCCTTTCCCAATCCCTATTTCTCTGACAGTACGCAGCAATTTGGCTGTATTAGCGATGTCTATGATGACTTTAATTATTTGACTATCAAGTAGGCTATATTCTGATCATCTACTTCCGTAAGCAAAAATACTCCGCGTACTTAAAAAAAGAAAGTGCTTTCGAATAGACCTTTTCTTCCTAAGGATATAAGACCCAAAGACATCGCCAAATAATAATATAAAATAAAAGTAATTTATCAAAGGAATACAAAAAGAGAATTGTTTGTCAGTAGGCGTACAAATGGCTCCCACGGTATTATCTAGAAACCTACTTTCATTTTTACATTGGTAAAATATGATGGTAACATTTATTACGAAAACATGGGTATTTTATAAAATCTTTTCCACTAATAAAGTATTTTAGAAGACTTCAAAACAAGATTCTTTTCTTCAATTATTATGTTTAAGTTTATTATATGTATGTTCAGTACTCTTTATTTTTAAAGTTTTTTTTACATTTTTAAATATATGATATAAAAATAATAATACATTTAAAAATATAAAAATACTCCCTTCTGATGGCGAGGCTCGGGACCCAAGCCACCGGCGGTTAGGACCACAGAGTGAGGAACCTCCTCACAATTCGTGCCGTATCCAGTAATACTGCCTTCTGCATTTGGCTCTTGACCCAAACACCAACCGAGAGCCTCTTGAGGTGTTGGTCGAGGCTCATTGGTATCAAACCATGGGTAGAAATGACTATCGGAACAATGAATGTTGAATACACATCCCACATGCGAGTAACCTCATGTGCCAGGTCTAAATATTTCGACATTTTGTCTTATATGTATTATTTTTATGATTATTAGATGGATTTTGTTAAAGTATAGTACAACGAAAACCTCAAAAACCGAATTCAAAATGTTGTTTACATAAAATATAGTAAGATTTTGTTTATAGTCTGTGCAACTTTATTCGATCCGACTAACACTTTAGGGTACCGATAAAGCGAATAATACACGTGAAAAAGCAAACAAAGCTATTTCAAAATATAAAATAATATGTATAACAAAACGCACAAGAGCGAGTCACATTTGAAACGTAACTTCATCATTGAATGTAGAGTCAGTACACACTACACGGTAACACAGCCAGCCGGCGCAGGTAATAGAGCCTTCATATAAATTAAACGACCCCTGTGGTGCTGCTGTTGGCGCAAGTAGGTAGAACATAGCGATTGAATTTGGCTAAAAAAATACATCGTTTACGCAGATGTTACACATTTTGTACATAATTTGACAGCCCCGTGCCGCAGTGTGCGAGTAGCCGGCTGTGAAGCGAGGCCGCGGGTTCGATTCCCGCACGGAGACAAAGGTTTGTATGGCCTACAGATATTTGTTTCGGGTCTGGGTGTTGTGAGACCGAAAGTCTCTCTAGGTTCCAGATACCCACGACACAAGACTCGATCTTAGTGTGGGGTCAGGACTATGTATGTGACTATTGGGTGTTATTTATTATTTATTTAATTTTAAAATGAAGGTAGATATAGTATAAATGTACGTACTACCTCTACATAATGGACGACACACTAAGGTGTGTGACCGTCGCGTGACCATGAAGGCTGTAAAGCTTCCGAAACGTCGTGACCAAAAATAAAAAAAAATCGCGGAGAATCCGTAAAAAATAGTTTTATTCCAAAATAAAATCCATTTAACTTACTGCCTCGGTGGCGTGGTTGTATTTCAGTACGACTACTGTCCTGAGGTCTCGGGTTCGATCCCCGGGCCGGGCAAAGTGATATTGGATTTTTCCATATCAGCCCGGAGTCTAGAATTTGTGCCCGATATGGCGATAGGCTCGCCCCCTATCACATCTGGGACGGAACTAAGCTCGGCGAAATGTGGATGTACTAGTTGGCTAGTGCGTCTCTGCCTACCCCTTCGGGGATACAGGCGTGAGCTTATGTTAACATGTATGTATGTATGTATGTAAAAATCCATTTAAATGTTATGAATACCAAAAGCAACCATGAAAGCGTGAAAATACATAGCAGATTTTTTAATTATATTCTATTTTGGTAAAGTTTTACATTTAAAACCTAATAATAACTCAATTTTTTTAAATCCGTTTCCGTCAAAAATCTACTTTAATGTTTAAAATCACAATTTATTTTCAGTAATGTAATAAAGAATATTCCGCTAATCTCTTCTATCCTGCAATGTATTTTGAAGCTGCAAGAGACAGTGTTGTGATAATTATCGACAGAATTTAGTTTGTTATTACATCGACACCTATCGATGATGGTCGCCGCGACTCGACCGCACCGCGCCGCGCCGCGCCGTGTCCTCTCTGATAAATGTACCCGTTCGCCAACTTTATGGTGGGACTTCGTTTTTATTGTAGCCTGCTTGTTTCCTCATCGCCTGTTTAGTAGTTAATAATGGCAGCGGTGTATGCTATGAAAGGGTCCTGGATTCGATTCTCAGGCGTATACAAAAAATTAAGCAACTGAAACGACCTCGTCCCTAGATAAGCGTCATGGCCGTCTATAAACAGAAACCACCACTATTTAATAACAAAACAAATAACTGTCCGTATCGTTCGGAGCTATAACATGTTACTTAATACTTTTAATGTACAGTTTTATTGTTAGCTTCAATATACTCCAAACAATAGCAAACGGTCTATTTAAATCGATTCTTACTTATCAATGAACAGGCTAGTTTTAAAAAGAATTGGCTTCCAGTTTGAAATTTTTTCATCCTTTGCCAATTTTATTAAACCAAAAAATACAATGCTGCTAGACTACAAATATACCTCTAAATAAAGTATTTAATTGTCTTATCCAAAGGGCCACTCGCACAAAGAGACCTTCCAATAGTAAAACCAATAAAAAGCTACATTATCCTTTATGTCCGTGTCAAACAGACAGGAGAAAAGCGTAGCAAAATGCTCCTCTTTTGCATTTATGTATGTTATATTTCAAGTAACTTTAAGTTTAAAAAAAGTAAATAGTATTTAAAAATAAAAACATCTTGCCACGCCTTCACATTGCTGTAACTTGGACGCGGACATTAGTAACCTCTGGTACTTGTAAATAAGACCTTTCAATATAAAAATAACAAATTACAAACACCCTATTTTGACGACATCCATCGACGCCATCGACGACATTATATGGAATTAAAACGACAACATAAATACATAGGTACTATAGTATGTATAATAACATTCAATGTTTGTACTGAACACCTCTGTCTACCGTTTTAAAAACATAAATGGCGTGATCATAAACATACAAAATTAATGAAGACACTTTAGATTCACAAAACCCAAGGCCCATATAAATATTATGCTGTAATTATTTTTCCATAAGCTCACGACTCCTTAATCCATCTAAAATGATACAACCAGCCACATCCGTTACATAATTTTGACATCTATTCTATTTGTAATAAAGTCTATTTGTGTACGGATATAATGAAGGATATGGCTTTATTTTACAATAAAGTAATTAGTGATGGTAGAATCAAAATGTTGTTAACCGTATTGCATCAGTCGATAGTCGTTAGTGATAATTATCGACAAATCGTTTTGGAATTATGGGGACGTCACTATGTGTTAGGATAGTTGCCATGTCATTATATGTGTTATAAAAAGCTATTGTGTGTCTAAAAATAAATGTATAATGCTGAAATTGGTGGCCATATCTGCAATAGAATCGCTAACATGTGACTATCTAAAATGCGCGCAATATAGACCGAATTTCGACCGACTTCCAAAAAAAATAAGGTCCTCAATTCGTCTGTATTTTTTTTTTCGACCGACTTACAAAAAGGAGAAGGTCCTCAATTTGACTGTATATATTTTTTATGTTTGTTACGCGATATCTCCGCCAAATGTGGACCGATTTTCAAAATTATTTTTGTAATCGATAGAGCTTATTTTAGGAGTGGTCCATATAAATTTGGTCACGATCGGATTTGAAGTCGGTGTGTTAAGTTTTTAAACTTAACATAACGTAAGCTCACGCCTGTATACCCGAAGGGGTAGGCAGAGGCGCACTAGCCAACTAGCACACCCACATTTCGCCGAGCTTAGTTCCGTCCCAGATGTGAATGTTTTTAAACTCGTGATTATCAATATTTTTTTTGTGCTTACTCCAAGAGGCTCATATAAACTTGGTCAATATTTTTTTTTTATGTAATGGTGTAGCAAACGAGCAGAAGGGCCACCTGATGGTAAGCGGCCACCTTCGCCCATGAACATCCACGATACCAGAGGAATCGTCGATACGTTGCCGGCCTTTAAGGAGTCTATATGCTCTTTTCTTGAAGGGGTACGAATTACACTTTTTAATAACAGCATGGGCGTCGAATTTGGAATTTTGAAGTTCGTTTTAAGTTCTTGTTAAGTTGTTTCTATAAACTGTAGGGTCATGGTATGACCTTGGCGTCTGCGATCGTGATGAGTATAATACACACGTTTTCACATTAAATCATGTTTAAAACATTAAATATACATTGTTTTACTTAAGCATCGCTAAGTATGGACGTGGAATAATTGAAGTCGAATTGTTAAAATCTTGGAAATTGTATTTGGAAAAAATACATCGCGTAAATTGTTCATAAATAGGCTTATAATTATAAAAATACTGTTTTTTAATAGAGATGAGACAAAAATATGTACAGAAATCTTAGAACGCATGAAAGATAAATAATTATTGTTGACTTGCGGTAAAAAGCTTTCCCCGCGAAAAAATATCATTTTCTTTTTATTTTAATCATGCTAAAAAGCTGTGTAGACCTATTTTAAATCCATATTAATTGCGTTTACTTTTTTATTGAAATACGTGTTTTTCATCATCAGGAGCCCTTTTTATCCCACCGCTGGGTATTATCAGCCTATATTTCTCAATATAGACGTACACATGTATAGCTTGTCACAATTATCATCTCATTTGTATTAGTACATACGCAAACAACAACCTGCGAGTTATATCGCCAATCGTAATCGCTGTGGCGGCCAGCAAGCTCCAAGTAATCTGATCCCGGAACGCGACTAGCGTTTGCAACTATAACCAGTTTTTTGCCGTGCTCCGTGTGCATGACTCTTAAGTCTAACTTTTGTTTTTGTTAGAAAAGCAAAAGTGTAGTTAAATCCTTACCGTATTGTTTGCGAATAACTCGTATTACCTGTAACAAGAAATGGTGTTAGAAACAATGGTAAAACAAGGTAAAACTAACTTTATACTGTAAAAACATTGGAGCGCAGCGTGAATGCATTTGATGATGTATTCAATCGGGCTCATTCGTACTGAATACATTTGTTGGTTTTGAAAAAATATCGTCAGTCGAAAGTTTTTTTATTTTTTTTATTGGGAAACAGACAGAACCATAATACATACAACATTAACACTTTTAAGTAATACACAATCCAATAAAGTCTCCACAGAAAAATAATAATTAACAGAAGTTATACATGCATACGAGCCCAAAGACATTCAACAGTACATAAACGGGATAATGGCGGGAAACTTGTGATCCAAAAGTTGTGACCTCGTGGTCATAAGTCAAAAACCTTATAGTCCCTTTCTCTAAACATCATATCGCACGTCACCTAGGCTATCATAAATAGTATGATTTGTTCCATATGTCCCATTCACAGGCGAGCGTGTTATGAGACAAGCGCGATTACATCTGTCCGCCGCGCTGCCACGCTTCTGGCGGGTGTGTGGGCGGCTTTACGCTTGTTACCAGGGTTGACAAAAGTGATTATCAGAAGAGAATTCATGAACCTAGTTAACATCGAATTGGAGATATCTAGCCATCACACATACACATTATATGTATTGTAGTGTAGTCCATATATACAAAAATACAATTTCTAACAATCTAGAGGTAGCAATTACCAATTACATAGTCAAAGAAAAAAAACACCAAAGATTTTCAAAAGAGCAGCGTTCGGAATATGGTTTACACGGGGAAAATTCATAGTGCAGCAAGTGTTGAACAAAATAATTACGTAATGTATTAATAAAGTACTTGATAATTATTCACGATTAAATTTAGAAGACTGCAGGTGCTATCTATCGCCCAATTAGCGAACCAAGGCGCTGACGGTTGCCCAAGACGCGTCGTGATTGGTGTTTTTTGAAAGTTGTTCCTATTTTGTCCGCGAATTTTCGTACGTTACCAAACGTTAAATTTTTAACCGATTCTTTCGAGAGTTGTCACTTGTTACTTGATTCTTGTTCGACTTGCCTAGTACAGTTTTACAAATTCTATTGCGAAATTTATATGTTTTATTTTCAAAAAATACAAGATCCAAAGCAGCCCCTAGCCACTACACAATAAGCCGCAACAATAATATTTTGTCTACCCTACTCTGAATCAGGCATTCAGAGTAAGGTAGACAAATACACGGCACTGGTGAGTGGTGACCCAGTTGCTCGGTTGCAGGTCTATGCTAAAAAAATACAATCGGTGACTTATGATGAGCCTATCTACCTAGTAAAGTATGATAACCCTACCCGTAATAGACAAAACACGGAGGAGTTATGTCCTTAGGTAGGCTGTCGGCCCCACCTGTGGTAAATTACTAACACCTGCTAAATGCCTCCACTATAATAAACTCCTTTTACAAAGAATATTAGATTTCATTATAAAATGATAATGTTGGTAGTAAATTCTATTAACGAGCCAAAATACTGATTTTCGGTAATTTGATGATATATTATAAGGCTCCTTGTGTAATTTTATAGGTGACTGTCTAACAACAAACCTACTGTGTCTAGTGGGAGTGTGAATGGGCTGTGGATCGGGAGGACCTGGTTTCAATTCCCAGGTGGGGTAAAATGATTCTTCTAACGTGATTTACGTTGTTCTTAATATTGTAATCACGGACGTAAAAAAAGATGGACGGAGCGCTAGGAACATCCAAAGTGAAGCAAGATTTCGACTGCTCGAGTGAGCCGAAAACACTGCTTCACTTTCCATGTTCCTAGCGCTCCGTCTTTTTTTTTTCGTCCGTGATTGTAATTTTAATGTTGACTTACATTTTTCAGAGTTCTTGAATATACTTGCATGCTTCAATATTATACGTAAAAATTATAATATGTGTCCCTATCACATCTGGGACGGAACTAAGCTCGGCGAAATGTGGGTGTTCTAGTTCGCTAGTGCGCCTCTGCCTACACATTCTAGGATACAGGCGTGAGCTTATGTTATGTGAATGTTATATGTAAATTTTTTATTTGTGACTTAACAAAAATAATACACCCGCATTTTCATAAAAAAAATCTTTCTTAGTTTTCTGGCAATAATAAAATTACAATAATGAAATTGGCAGCTCTAAAAAAATATAATACCAAAAGAATACTGCATGTGACATGTTTGGAAACATTTAAAACGGACTCCCCGAGGCAGTTTTGCGTTTGAGCGAATAAAAGCTTTTAACTGTACGTAAAATTATTGTTTTTCACAAACCAATAAAGCTATAGACGCCACATACGGTAAGTTTTACATACCATAATAACCATTACGATTAGCACACGCGTTTGTGGCTACGAAGAGCTCTTGCCTCGTAGGCGATGGTCGTAGCATGACACTGTCTTATTCAAAACAAGATTGTTAATAATACGCTAGTTTCTACAGAATAAAATAAAAATAAAAATATTTATTGGTCACGCAGGCATGTAAAAAAACACTTATGACAGGTCAACACAAGCAAATTTCGAATTAAGATTAAAATAACATAAAACATAACATAACACATATTCATATACATAACACATTCTTTTAGCGTAATAATTTACATTATTACGCTAAAAGAATAATTTCTAGAGATACACCTACCACAGAACCTTCATTTTGCTTTATAGATATATCCTGTTGCTGATGATTATATTGATATTTTGTCAATTTGATACCATGTTGATTAGAAACGAGCAACTAGTAGCATTTACCCCGAGCTACAGACACCACACCTAAGCTTGAGTCGGGCGACTTGTATATTTATTTGTCTATGGTTTTTTCTAACCAAATATAGTAGAAAATGAAATGTAGACCCGTCCGCGTGTGGGAGGTTTATTGCCGGCAAAGAATGTGAAACGACCGTTGTACGATTGTTGTTTTTTACATTTAGCCTATAAACATTGTTGCCTTTCCTAGCGTAGTAAATACGGAAAATACAGAATGAAGCGAACTGTTCGTTTTAGTCAAAAGGTCGGTCCAATCGAGATATCAAAGATTTAGGTGTATATAGGCTGTTCTTATATTTGTTCATATTCTAGAAGCGAAAATACGTAAACATCTAAGCGTATATTTTAATAAAACTAGTTTTTGCGGATTCTATCGCAATTTGCGACATTATTATTTCAATGAATAACATTCGCGCAAATCTAAAAAATCATTACGAATACCTTCGTTTTTGGACTAAACTTTGGAGGACTGACCAAATATAATTTATTTATTATACTTTATTTACATTGTTGCATAAAGTCAGACTTAACAGACAGCCTCCGTGGCGCAGTGGACGAGTAGCCGACTGTGAAGCGAGTGGCCGCGGGTTCCATTCCCGCAATGAGACAAATGTTTGTATGGCCCACAGATATTTGTTTCGGGTCAAGGTGTTGTGAGACCGAAAGTCTCTCGTAGTTCCTGATACCCACGATACAAGACTCGATCTTAGTGTGGAGTCAGGACTAGGTGTGTGACTGTTGGGTGTTTTAAATAAAAATAAATAAATGATTAAAGCATTATAAAATAAAATAAATAAAAATCTTTATTAATCACGTAGCAATGTAAAAAAGCAATTATGACAAGTCAACACAAGCAAATTTTAAATTAAGATTAATATAATTTACATTATCTCGCTATAAATTTGAAGACAGGCAGGCAAGTATGGACATAATAATGATGCGATTGCTAAGATATGGTGATAAGTGTAAGGGTATTGGTTGTATGGGAATGGCATATGGCAGGATGGCATATATCTACCAGACATCCATAGGCTGATCCAAATATGTGTAATAATACAGTTACACATAATTTAATATACTAGATTAATAATATCTACTCATTTGCCTCCTACTTCATAAAAATAACAGTTTCATTTTAGATCTAATAGCCTGCGATAAAATCTGCCTACAGAAGTGTGATGTAAGTGAGCGTGCAAATTTTATTAGCTCGTATGACAGATAACAGTTAACATACATTATCTTTTAATAAATAGCACTGGTCCAGAAAGTGGACCAATACATAGCTTATTTGCTTAATACCGTGTGGTCTTGATGACGAGCAGAGCGGGAACGGAAGCTTAAGTTTAAGCGATCTAATTATATATCAAAGTTGTATTCGCTTAGTTTGTTTTTATTTCTAAGATTCGTGAGCAATGGCATGATATTAGAGAGGTCTATGCCGAGCACTGGGACCTTACAGGTCGTGGATAATGATTATTCACATAATATATCCAAAATGCTTGGACGTTTTTTATGCGGTATTTCTTTTAGAGAAAATCATTGTTTTCAACCGACGATAAAAGGATGAGAATTCATCTGTATCTGTAAATTTGGTTATAGTATAGTTAATGGAACTTTTGTAGACGATTATTAAGTTTTTACACAACGCGTTTAGTTATTCACATTATTAAAAGTAATTGGTAGAGCCACGCTGTAGACAATTACGTCTACAGCACGACTGGGCCGGCTCGACCGGTTTGATACCAGTGTCTCACAGAAAACCGATGTACAGATTTAAGGTGGCCCAGTTCCCCCTCTCTTTTCCAATCCCTTTTCCCTCCCCTCCCATTTCATCGTTTTAGGTTGGCAACGCATCTATGATTCTTTTTGTGTCTTGGGTGGCTATGAGCGGTAGCGATCACTTACCATCAGGTGACCCATCTGCTCGTTTGCCAGTCTCTGCTATAAAAAATGAAAAAACCGCTATTGAATTACAGTAATTAGTAATGAAGCTATCACCTCGGTGGAAAGCCCGCGTCGTTTCATGGACTGGAGTTGACAAAAAAATACTATACAAAAACTATGCTTATGGAAGATATTTCTCTTGTGCTAGCACCACACGATCGTCAGCTCAGCCTGTCCAGTCTAAACAGTTTGTGATTTTTTATAATGGTCTTAGGCTTCGTTTAGGTTCGTTTTATTTTTCGTTACGATTTATGTAATGAGCAAATTGTCAGGGTAGACACTGTCTCTTTGACTATATGGCATGCACGCCGCTGTGACAGTCTAGGTAAAGATTTTCTTATAAAAGAGATCTCGGACAAGTCAAAGTTCGATTTAAAAATGTACCCCTGACAATGCTAAATTATATCCTTTGGTAACAACTTCCCAGCTATTTGGGCCATTGGCTCATCTACCTTCGTAAGGCTAAAAGATTGATAGATCGCGAATTGGCGCAATTCAACCCCTGACTTTTGACACTCGATTCGATTTGGACTACGATTCGATTTCATTTAGGGCCTAAAAATTCTACCGAAATTGAAATAAAAAGTGCGTTAATGTCACGTTGGATTCGAGAACTTGCCATTTTGGTAAAAATTTTATGTGACATTAGTGCAATTTTATACTTGATTTTATAATTATACATAAATATTAATTTTTAGATTTATACCATGTAGTTCAAATTTTAAATATAATTTTAATTTTATTCTGAATTTAATCTGTATTTTGTATTTTTTATTTGTATTTGTTGTTTATACATAAATAATTTAAGCCCTCAATAATGTTTTAAAGTTGTGCATGCTGTGATCATCTATAATTTGTAATGACATTAAGCATTAATAATAGTTTTGTTAGTTGTATTAGATTAAATAAATGTACATTGCGTTGATGATCCTATTAATAAATAAATAAATAAATAAATTTCGGTGGAATTTTAAATCACTAAATAAAATCGAATCGAATATCAAAAGTTACCCTACTGTTGGAGTGTTGGCCGATAGTGTAGTGCCGGCATTAGTTTTTGTCCATAGATCCGGCTGAGTTCTAAGAAGGTGTCGACCGGTATATCATTGTTATCGTTATTAAAATTCTAATGAAGACCTATTGAACTATATGTACACTATTAAGTGAGATCAAAAAATACTTTTATTGATGAAATAGAGACCACCATACGACCAACGGCAACGGCAAAAACTCCAAAGTGTTCCGGGTTGAATAATTACAGTGTACAGTACTTTACTAATAAAGCAATATATACTCTATATATTGACGTCATTCGTTCAAATTCAATTAAATGATTTCCATCGCTCATTAATTTCAGAAGAATTATTGGTGCGTTTGCCCTGCGAAGAATCATTAAAAGAATGGGAATTGGAAAAACATAACATAAGCTCACGCCTGTATCCCCGAAGGGGTAGGCAGAGGCGCACTAGCGAACTATAACACCCACATTTCACCGAGCTTAGTTCCGTCCTTGATGTGATAGGGGGCGAGCCTATCGCCATATCGGGCAAAAATTCCAGACTCCGGGCTGATATGGAAAAATCCAATATGACTTTGCCCGACCCGGGGATCGAAGCCGAGACCTCAGGACAGTAGTCGCAACGAAACACAACCACGCCACCAAGGCAGTCATTTCTATTTCGTATATTCTATTCATATATATTTCAGACTTATTTCTAGATCCTTCCTAAAGATTTATTAGTGCGTTTGCCGTGCGAAGAATTATTAAAAGAATGGAAATTGACGCTGAAAAGTTTTACTTTTGGAAATGTCTAACTCAAACCCTTTTAAAACGTTAAACATATTGGGCCTTACTTAAAACAGCATTTTCATCTGAGCAAATAGTTAAGAATAACCTGACACTTTTTCCTTGCGTTACATTGTTTAAAAATGAAAGGGACAATCTATGGTATAAAGATAAGCAGCGCTTAAAGTAAGGGGCAATGGGGCTTACTTACAAAAACAATTTAACTGAGCAAATCATCAATATAATATACCCTAATAAATATACCCTAGATGCACAGTTCTTTGCAAATATCCTCCTAAAAAGTGGTCTCAGGAATAAAACAAACAAAAAGATCACAAGTTCTAATTAAATCAACACAAATATAACCCTATGCACTTGTAATAAAGTAGCCTTTTAAACGAAATGAGCAAGCATTCTTAAATTTGAATATTGAAATTTAGAATTCCATCGGCGTAGGACTGTATGCAAAACGAGTGCTTAAGCACTCTTTTGCTGTCCCATTTTCCGAGCGTCAACTGTGTATCTAGGTAATTAATATATCGATGGAGCAAATGGTAAAGAATAGTTTGTCCCTTTTATTTTCAAACGATGTGACACAAGGAAAAAAGTGAACGGGCTATTCTTAGCCATTTGCTCAGCTAAACTGTTTTTGTAAGTAAGGCCCATTCAGGCTGCAATTTGATTTTTTCAGTTTTTTTATGTTCACTTAGTACTTGTCGCGGAAGACCGCGAAATATGTTATTAATTTCAGTTTCTCTTTTAAACGTAGGTATACGTAAAGAGAATTTTATTTTTATTTTTATTATGAAATAATGTGGGTAGATAAATACTGCATTAGAAGTTATATATTAACAGCAAGAAGGAAGGAGTTCAGTCTATCGTGAATATCCAGTCGGTACAAAAGTCTACCTCTATATAGTGTTGTGTACATAGTGTAGCTAAGGGAGTGTACCGGTGAGTGCTAGAATATAATCATGGTGACTTATAATGCAGTATATCTTTCTATTTTTGGTTTTCTATGTCCTATGTGTTCAATTTGCTACGGCGATGAATCTAGGTGGATATCCTGCTGAGGCAGAAGTGTACTTATTGTACAGAGTGCTGCGAGTAATTTGGTTATCCTACCGGCGGCAGAAGTGTACCTGTGGTACAGAGAGTTACGTGATTATTATGGTTATCCTGCCGCGGTAGAAGTGTACGCATGTACAGTATTGTTGGGTCAGGGGTGACTGTAAGGGGAGGTTGGAGGTCACCTGGGCGAGTGCCCCTTATATTTCGGCAGATCGATTATGCCAGGTTCAAACTGCGGTCACTGAACCTACCTAAAGTATATATGATATTTGGTACCTATTATGAGACAAGTCTAATGTTTTATGTGCACAAATTTTTTCAATGCGCTAGCTATACGGTATGCCGTGTATTATTATTTATTCGCAAACCCGTTATTATTGAGGGTTCCGCGACAGTACTTTTTCGAAATAAACCTAGTTTTTACAAGCTCTGTCGCGAAAAAAAAATAGTTTTATCGCAACGTATGGCATTCGCGTAAACTTAAGAAATTATTACCTACTTATACGAAGTTTTATCCGCTAATCTCCTATCCCTTAGGCCTCACATCATCGACATTTCATGTTGCAGTAAAATATAAGCGAAAAGACATGTATCCGTAGACTAACGGCGGATCGTATTTGCATCCTATCAAGTTAAAATACAGCTCGGGTACTGGCGTTAACCGTCCATTTTCATCTCATTACACCGAGTGACGTCAACAAAGAAATAAAATCAAAGAACTTGCTTTAGGAACGATCAAAACATCGTCAGGATAACGAGGCGTGTGCTACGAGCCAGAGAAATCACTAGCTAGGCTGTAAAGTAGATAGAAGCGTAGGTGTATATATGTTATTACAGAGACGTAAGCAAGCATGGTGGTTCAGCTGGATTCACCGACGATTTAATACATAGTCTCCCCCAAAGATTTCCATATCGACCTGTTGGAAGCGGCCTCTATCCAGCGATTTCCTGCGACCTTTATCAGGTCATCTGTCTTTGGAGGAGGCCTATGTTCAGCAGTAAACGTCCTATGGCTGATTATAGATGATAGTCTGACGCTAATGTCACCGAAGAGGTAAGCAGAAGCTGACCAGAGAACTATAGAAACCCACATTTCACCGAACTCATATCCGTCCCACATATAATAGGGGGCAAGCTTATCGCCATATCGGGCACACAGACTCCAGGCTCATACAGAATAGGGATCAAACCCGAGACCACAGGAACCCTCCTGAGGTCTCGGGTACTACCCAGTCGTACCGCGCAAACAATACCACTACGCCACAAATGCAGTCACGATTTAATATTCTTCCTGAGTCATGATAGACTCGTCATATTATTATACAATCTCAATCTCAATTATAAATGTATGTATGTATCTAAATCGACGATGCCTGGTGGTAACTGATCATTGATTTACCTGTAATTTTCGCTCGAGATGTCAAACACTTTCTAGAGCGAAAGAAACCAAACTAGACATAAATAGCACAGAACAACACTACAAAAACCTTGAAATAAAAAGATTTATACGGATTCTATCACGATTTGGTTTTTAATTCTTATTCCCGACGTTTCGAAGGCTTTGCAGTCTTCGTGGTCACGGGTCGGATTGTCCGACCCGATAGAATCCGTAAAAATAGTTTTATTTGAATGTCTAATATTCGCGTAAACTTAAGAAATCAGTATACAAAAACCTTTTTAAAACAAAGATGTACGCAACAAGTTTCGCAAGGCCTGCGTGGTGTCTCGCTCGTTGACGGGCCGGGCGGGGGCCACATGTGCGGGCCGTCAGCGTTAGGATAACGATCAGCGACATAATATCCGTGTAAACACAAGCAAACTAGTCGCAGAAGTCGCAATATGCCCATTAAGGTGATCCAAGCGAATGTTTTATTTTGTAACTAGCTTTCCACACACGGCTCCGTCATCCTTCTATAAGTACTTTGCCACTTCTTTTCATCCAAGAGAATAATTATAATAATATTAGCCCTGTAATATTACTGTCCCACTGCTGGGCACGGGCCTCCTCTACTGAGGGCCTTAGTCTACCACGCTGGCCTAATGCGGGTTGGTAGAATTCACATACCTTCGAATTTCTTGTGGAGAAATTATCGGGTATGCAGGTTTCCTCGCGATGTTTTCCTTCACCGTTATAGCAAGCGATATTTCACAATGAAAACACACTTAACATAGAAAAGTCAGAGGTGTATGCTCCATTTTGGGGTTGGTCTCGAACCTCCGACACTTGTCTCGGCAGTCTGTAACACACCCAACTGAGCTATCGTTGCTAGTGCTAGAGAATAATTAACCGATTTCAAAATGTATCCAATCGTGACCAATAATCCGATCTGATCGTGAAATAAGTTCTATCGAATACAAAAAGAACTTGAACATCGGTTCACGTTTGGCGGATATCGAGTAACATACATAAAAAAATACAGACGAACTGAGGACTTTCTCCTTTTTTGAAGTCGGTCGAAAGTCTTTTTGATAATACTCGTTAGTAGAGGAGTACCTTATGCTCAGTGTCAACAATGGGGCAGTAATATTACACATACAACATACACACACATAAGCTCACGCCTGTATCCCCGAAGGAGTAGGCAGAGGCGCACTAGCCAACTAGAACACCCACATTTCGCCGAGCTTAGTTCCGTCCGTCTAGAAACTGAGGCCTCAGGACGATAGTCGTACCGCGCATGCACCACTACGCCACCAGGGCAGTATATGTATATACCTTTATAACTTTATCTCCAACAAATTGCACAGCTCACGTACTCTCGTATTTCCCACCGCAGAAAACTCATGATTAATTGCACTGATACATAATGTATGTTAACATTAATATCAAATACACGAGTCTATTTTACTTTAGTGTTGAATGCGTTTCGTGTGGGAATGTATTTACTTCAAACCAGGTTATTATGCGTTTTATCTATTGTATTCGAAAATTGAGGTGTTTTAGTTTATGGATTGGGAGCGAAATACCGTTAATAAAGTCGTAATTTGAATTAACAGTCGTATATTTTACATAAACACAACATTATTTTATTTGGAAAGACTGATACATAATACAAATGTAATAATAATAATGCTGGATGCAGGCCGCTTCCAACAGGTCGATCTGGCAATCTTTGAGGGAGGCATATGTTCAGCAGTGGACGTCCTATGGCTGATGATGATGATGATGATACATTGATTCTTGTAATATAACCCTCAGCCGGTGTGTCGTACTTTTGCACTGCTAACTTAGCTGACATACGCCCGAATGGTCAAACGCTGCTCAACTTTAACGGCTGCTTACATTGATTTTCGCCATACAATTTTGACAGATAAGGCGGCATTCAACGACATAAGGCGACCTTAAGTGTATGAACATTCGGCGGTAACTCTATTAAAATTACTGCAAGCCACCTTAAGTTACATATTCTCTTTCTACCTGCGTTTATCCGACCTTAATGTGGGGCCGCGCAGCACACTTTTTCAAGCATGTTGCAGAAGGATTTGGCTTAGTTTTTATGACCGGCCTGCCTGATGTCAACCCACACTGAGGGATCCAGTCCGGGGCAAACCAAATTAGGAAATTCGCTTTGCCCAACCTGAGATTCGAACCCAGGACCTCCCGGTCCACAGCCCATATATGCTGCCACTAGACCAAGGAGGTGGATTAAAATCGAAAGCAAACATGAGTGGTAGAGCCACGAATGAGACGGCTGAACCGATATTAATGTCACTGTCTCACAGAAAATCGACGTAAAGTGGCTTGCTGTCGCGTTTCGTTCGGTGAGTGAGATTTTCGCTGGCCCAATTCCCCCCTTTCCCTTTCCAATTCCAGTTTCCCTCCTTTTAGGGTGACAACCTACTCATGATTATTTTTGTGTCTTTCGTTTCTATGGGCGGTGGAAACCACTTCACGATCAGGTGACCCATCTGCTCGTTTGCCAGTCTTTGATATAAAAAAACAATCACGCTGATCCCTTTTTATAGCGAGCTCCATTACATAAGAGCTAACTGCTAATAGTTTTCCATGAAATGTCTTAGACCCAACTCCTACAGCAACATAGTTTATCTCGCACATGACTCTCTAATGTCGGTGACACGAGGTCTGGCAAGCCGCTAGTAACTAGCGCACACTGGATCCACTGTCTTCAGTATAATTCACACGCAAATCTATGAATCACAGTCTAGATTATGAATGTACATTACATATGTAATGAATAAGTCTTAACTTGAATGGATTAATTTAAACTCCTTATATGACAGATTCATCAATTATTATTTAGGCACTTATTGTAGCGTAAAGTAAAGGAGTATACCTTGCTAGTTATAAGGGTTGTAAACAGCCGGTTTCAATAAACAATCTCAGTTCGAATGTGCAGATAGATTACAAAAATTAGCCAATAAGAACACAGTTTGAACATGACTCCGTCAAATGACGTGATTTGATTGGTTCATAATCTCGATCTATCTGCACTCTAAATGTACTTATGCTAGATTTATATAACACGTTATTTAGTTTATTAGCCTGTAAGCCATCTTCAAAATTAATAGAAAAAAACTGAGATCGTTAATTGAAACCGGCCGTAAATGAAGAACAATATCTGCTGATAGGGATGAATAACTTGTTACATGAAAAAAAAAACTGGATTAGAGTTAAACGCGTCGCTGGTGACAATCAATTACTTATTACATAGAATACTAAAATTGCTGAAAAATGAAACGTGTAAAAGAGTGACTTTAATCCGTATACATATAGTTAAAATGTATACCACATAAATTGCGAAACGTATGCGCCTTAAATGACGCGTGGTCATAACCCAACAATCAGAATTTATTTATTGGATTTTATTTCGCATACACACTGATTAACAAAAAGAATATGACACGTTATAATACGGGTGTCAGTAGGACGTGACATGTCAACTCCACACAGTGAGAACAAACGGCCAATGCGTGTTACTGTCCCAACTCCCAATACTGTTGGCAGAACGGCAATGATCGTAACTCTCCGTGTTAGAGATGACATGTATTTTACGAGGTGACGTAATAAAACGCTCTGGGACACACGGACATAACAGACGGCGAATAAAGTAACTAAGGTTCTAAATAATCTAGTCCGGACAGCTATTATGCTCGTATGTTAAGCTGAGTTTGGGCAACTTTATTTTGTTTACGAAGGCAGACGAACTAGCAGAAGGCCCACCTAATTGTAATTGGTAACTATCGTTCATGGATGTTGGTAATTCCACGGTCATGGTCAATCCGCTGGCCTCCATGAAAAGAAACGGAATGGACGAGCGGAGATTGGGAAAGCCACTCCCTTCCTCTCCTTTCCCTTATATGGATCTCCGGAAACCTCACTCGTTGTACGCAGCGATGCAAATCACGTCGGATTTATGTGAGATTGTTGTAAAAATATGGACGACCCAACCTTCATGGTGTAGATAGAATTGTCTAAAGCTTGTCTACAACTGACAATATTCTATTCTCATTCTAGATACAATAAAATCGTTTATTGTTGAGAATGATTCGTATTACTCCAGCAGAGTATCTAACTAAATTTACTTCTTTTTAATATTACAATACTTTTTTTCTATAAATTGGAACGAAAGCTCTCAATTTACAGTCATGATCCGAAGACGTGACAAAACTTCATCGCTTGCTGTCCGTGTCGCCAATGAGTCCGCGAAGTTTTAAATAGATAAAGTGGCTTTCAACTGAAACTAGTTAATAACTACCACATGCACTGGATACTGAATGCATTTAACTATCAATAAATTATAACACCCAATAGTCATACATAGTCCTGACCCCACAGTAAGATTCGAGTCGTGGTGGGTATTAGGAACTACGAGAGACGCATGGTCACAACACCTAGACTTGAAACAATTGTTTGTGTCACAAACATTTTGTATCGGTGCGCGGTATTAAGGGAGAGACCTTCTCAGTTAATTAAATATCAAGCCCCATCCCATAGGGGTAGGCAGAGACTATGGATTTTCACTTCGCCCGATTCTGCGATTCGATCTACTTTCATCAATCTCTTCATGCATTCGCGACGGTTTAGGGTACTTTTGAGTTGTCCTTTATTCAATATAATAATATGTATTATACAGCAGCGATAGCTCAGTTGGGAACGGTATGGACTGCCCAGACAAGTGTCGGAGGTTCGAAACCAACCCCAAAATGGAGCATACACCTCTGACTTTTCTATGTTAAGTGTATTTTTATTGTGAAATATCGCTTGCTATAACGGTGAAGGAAAACATCGTGAGGAAACCTGCATACCCGAGAATTTCTTCACAGGAATTTCGAAGGTATGGGAAGTCTGCCAACCCGCATTAGACCAGCGTGGTAGACTAAGGCCTAACCCCTCTCATTAGTAGAGGAGGCCCGTGCCCAGCAGTGGGACAGTAATATTACAGGGCTAATATTATTATTATTAATAGGCTCGCCCCCTATCACATCTGGGACTGAAATAAGCTCGGCGAAATGTGGATGTTCTAGTTCGCTAGTGCGCCTCTGCGTACCCCTTCGGGGATACAGACGTGAGCTTATGTTTTTATATATAGTTTACATAAGTACCATGACGTCGACCTTGTGTATCAGTTTCGGCAATCTCCTATAATCTATCCTCTCAATGTATCCGTATTAATCAAAAATCAATACTTGTCAATACATACCCAATACACATTCCTAGAACTTTGCTAAACCACCGCTCTACTATTTAAAAATATATCCAATAATTATGAATAAATTCATAATTGCCAATAAAAACGATATCGCAATTCGGTTTAATATCACGTTTAATTTGTAATGGTCGTGTAATTATTGTAACTGATTGCAATTTACATTGATATATTGACGCAATATTACTGATCTGGAATGTTTGCTATAAATATAATTAAATACAATTTCAACTTATAACTGTAAGGGCCTCATTCACCACCCTCGAGTAAAGTGTCAAGTAGGCTAATCGTCAGTTAAAGTCACCCGTAACTGCACGCGTGAATTTCACGACGTTCGAGTAGCATGCATCTTATGATTAAACTGGCCAGTAAGCTACTTGCCACGTCGTCTGCCAAGTAGCGCGTTTACTTGACGGTTAAAGTTTAAAGTAGGCAGTTAATTGTACATTTTATCGTAGTTAAATAAACTATAAAATCAAATTATAGTAGTCATACCTTAATAACGATGTTTAACATTTTAAATGAACGTGTTAACTGTAAAATAGCCTTTCATTAAAAAAATCGAGTAGTTTCAACAAAAACAAACTGCAATTCGGGCGAAGCAAACACCGATGTCCGGAAGGGGTCACGCAAAACTCGACCGTATGGACACACGATTTAGTACCTGTGTAACTATTTATATAGCAAAAAAAGGGGCCGGTAGGTTTTTGTGTCATGTGGTGCGGACCCGCGACGCGGCACGACTGTTTTTATGCCGTAATAAGATACTTTTGACGTAATATTAAACGAATGGGACGCAGGATTTGTGATATCATTCATTTAACCAGTAAGTTGCTACTCAGAGCTCTAATTTTGCTTGTGAAATTAACAGAAGTTACTCGGAACTCTTACTTGTCAATTAACGCTAGTCAGAAAGTAACTAATCAACACTTTACTTGGAGTTGGTGAACGAGGCCCTAAGTCTTACGTAAGGACTTAATGCCCCTTACTTATAAAAATATTTAAGCGCTACTTATCTTTATACCATAGGTTGTCCCTTTCATTTTTAAACAATGTAACGCAAGGAAAAAAGTGACAGGCTATTCTTGACCATTTGCTCAGCTAAAAATGCTGTTTTAAGTAAGGCCCAAAAAATCTGAATTAAAAAAACTAAAGGCTTAAAACAAAAAAACAAAAGTGGAGAGTTACTTAGACTTTTTGAGTGGTGGAGCCAGGCTGACTGTTACGTCTACAGCAAGAATGGGCCGGGTCGACCGGTTTGATACCACTGTCTCGCAGAAAACTATGCTTTTCTTAGATACCGGCAAACGAAGAAGCGGGTCATCTGCTGGTAAACGAACTTTGCCTTTTCAGAACATTGAACATCAAGAATTTTGGATGCGTGGCCGACCTTATCACACTAATATCATAAAGGCGAAAGTTTGAGTGTGTTTGTATGTTTGTTACTTCTTCACGCTCAAACGGCTGGACCAATTTTGATAAAATTTGGTACGGAGGTAGCAGACAACCATGATTAACACAGGCAAATTCCCGAAAAATACATTTCCACGCCATCGGAGTCGCGGGCAACAGCTAGGAGGAAATAAATAGAAAATAGAAGAATTTGGTCCTCCAAAATCTTCACAGTTTTGTAAATTGGTAATAACCCTGTGAAGCCAGCACATTCATGGTACAGGCTTCGTCTACTTGATCGCAGTTCAAATCCTAAGAAACGAAAGTTACAGTAACAGTACTCAAAATAGCTCACATATCTTTTTTTTTTCTTTATTTTATAGCAGAGACTGGCAAACGAGCAGATGGGTCACCTGATGGTAAGTGATCTCCACCGCCCATATACATCCAAGACCCAAAAAGAATCATGGGTGCGTTGCCATCCTAAAAGGAGGGAATAGAAGGGGAGGGAAAAGGAATTGGGAAAAAGAGGGGGGAATGGGCCACCAAAATCTCACTTACCGAACGAAACGCGAGAGCAAGCTGCCATTTTACGTCGGTTTTCTGCGAGACAGTGGTATCAAACCGGTCGAGCCTGCCCATTCGTGCTGTAGACATTTCTGTCTACAGCGTTGCTCTACCACTCATAACATCATCTCATCTCTTACGAACCAAGATATAAGACGGATAATAGCCTGCCATCATCCCACGGTCAAAGGTCAATCTCAATCAAACCAATCAATAAATTACATTTGAGGCACATATTAAAGTAATCAAGCAATAGCGTTGTGAAATAAAACAATTGTGCAATCATGGCACGCACCATACGTCGTACAGTTATAAATACCATGTATGGTTTACAACATACTTAAACTTTATGGTAACGTGTGCGGGTAACAAAATCGACATAATTATGGCGTTGGGACTGGGGCGGGCTTGACGGAAACTATTGGGGGAGTTGGGTCCTAGCCCCTGCTATCTTGAAATTGAATCCAAGCTTCTATAACAATATAACATACCAAAAGAATTATAAAATATGGAAAAAACCTAATATTGTAAAAATACTTTAATACTATATTAAATATTTAATATTTATTTTACTGAATAAACATTTACTCAATAAACTAAAATTTTAATATCTTAAATAATATATTCAATATACGCGAAGATTCATAATTACTTTGTCTTTAAACCACGATCCGTTGTGTACATAATATTTCTATAGTATCTCATAATAAACTATTACTAACGATAAAATCTGTAGATATCAAGTTCCTAAATCGTAATAGAATATTATTTTGTCAAAGCGAGGGCCTTTTGACCTCACCAATACCACCTGAGTCCACACCTGTGGAGAATGTAGTATTCTTGTCTGAAACGTGGTCCATAATAATAATTAACAATCGCTCTATTGTAAGGAATACTCGTAGATATGCGAAGTGGATAGTAAACGCAAATTACCTGCCCAGATAACCTCGCTAGATCGTGGGTTCGATGCCGGTTTCATTGTTTTTTGAAAATATTGCATACTTAAATATTAATGTTTATTTGATATTAAAAATGTAATGATCTCTATAAATGTTTTAAGCTCTTTGTTTATGGCAAGAGTGTCAAATAAAATTACATAAAGAGTAGAAGTTAATGACCTACGAATTTTAGGAATTGTTAGTTTAGACAAGTTCGCTAGTTTATTTGGGAAACTGACGTGGATTCAATCCCTAATAAAGAGTTCCTACGTGACGTGACATAAAGGTCTCTTTATTAAATCCAAAATAATTTAACTTATTTTTATTTCAACATCATAATTGAACACTTACGTTTTCGACCAACTTCAAAGAAGGAGAAGGTCCTCAATTCGTCTGTATTTTCTATGTATGTTACGCGATATCTCCGCCAAATGTGGACCGATCTTCAAAATTGTTTTTGTGTTCGATAGAGCTCATTTAAAGTGTGGTTCCATAATTTGGTCACAATCAAATAAATTTTGAAGTAGGTCCTTTAAGTTTTTAAACTTGTGATTATAAAAGTCATCTTTTTGCCAAGTATAAGTCACACATAAATAATAAATCAATAAATAACACCCGACAGTCACATACATAGTCCTGACCCCACACTAAGATCGAGTCTTGTGTCGTGGGTATCAGGAACTACGAGAGACGCACGGTCTCACAACACCCAGACCCGAAACAAATATCTGTAGGCCATACAAATATTTCTCTCGGTGCGGGAATCGAACCCGCGGCCTCTTGCTTCACAGCCGGCTACTCGCCGGCTGCGCCACGGAGGCTGTCACATTTGTATTCGTCTAATTCGTGAATAAAACAGTCCGGAAATAAAAACCAGATTATTATAGTCCTACTCACGAAGTACACTTTATAATCGAAAGATATGAGAGATAAAATATCGAATCAGACACTTGCAAATGACCTCCACTAAATAATCGGGGGACATTATCATGGCTGGTAATAAAGCTGGGACAATAACTATTTACAATACAATAAATTGTTTCAAACATTAACTATAACTATGGATTTATCGGTAGTATAACCGAATATAACTGTCTGTTTGAGCTTATCTTTTGGTCTGACAAAGCTTTGTTTTATGTATGTGTGTAGCTATGATAATAATATGGTGTTCGATTACAGACAATGACATTTTATATTTCTATGATTACAGGTCAATATAATGATTTCTGAGATTTACGCGAATGTTATTCATTGAAATCTAGTCCAATTTAACCCCGAGAAGACACAAGTATGCGCATTTACCGCAAAAAAAACTCCCTTTCTCGTATTTCCTCGGTTCGATAACACCCCTATTGGTACCTCGAGCAATATTAGGATTCTTGGCGTCGACATTTCGAGTGATGTTCAGTTTGGCGGTCATTTGGAAGATAAAACCAAATTGGCTGCAAAAGCTCTTGGTGTTCTTGGGAGAGCGAGACGGTATTTCACGCCGGCCCATCGCCTTCAACTTTATAAGGCACAGGTTCGGCCTCATATGGAATACTGCTCTCACCTCTGGGCAGGGGCACCTCAGTACCAACTCCTTCCATTTGACCGTATCCAACATAGAGCGGTTCGGATTGTTGATAGTCAAACGCAATCGATTCGACTCGATCCTCTTGCGTTGCGAAGAGATGTTGCATCTCTTTGCATTCTTTACCGCTTGTACCACGGGGAATGTTCCGAGGAATTGTTTGGCCTAATACCAGCCGCCGAATTCCATTATCGTACCACACGCTACAAGCTGAAGTTTCATCCTTACCACCTGGATGAATGGCGTTCCTCAACAGTGCGTTTTACAAGGAACTTTCTTCCGCGTGCAACGTGCTTGTGGAACCAGCTTTCGGCGGCTGTGTTTCCTGACCGTTACGAGTTAGGGACCTTCAAGAAAAGAGCCTATATCTACCTCAAAGGCCGGCAACGCATCCATGATTCCCCTGGTATTGTGAATGTTTATGGGCGGCGGTGATCACTTAACATCAGGTGACCCTCTTGCTCGTTTGCCCCCTCTTCTATAAAAAAAAAAAAAAAAAAAAAAAAAAACTAGTTTTTATGGATTTTATCGCGATTTGTTTTGTATTTATTTGATTTTTAGTCCAGACGTTGCGAAAGCTTTACAGCATGCTTTACAGGACAATATGTGAATTTTGATTATTAACAATAAACAGCTTTAATATTAGTAATTGAGGCAAGCAAAAAAATAAAAATATCTCAAACGTCAGTAACTCCATCACTTATTACAATGCGAGGGAGCTTATTACAATGTACACCCTAGAATGTTCTGGGAATGTTCAAGAATTCCGTAAAACAATTTTATTGTCTAAACATTATTCTGCTGGCACGACCTTAGGCGCGTATGTTTCAAATACGACTGAGTGACTTATGACCATAAGGTCACAACTTTTGGATCACAAGTTTCATGCTGTTGTCCCGTCTATGTAGTATGTATGTAGGTCCTGTTGAATGTCTTTGAATAACAAATATAATTTATGGTTATTTGCTTGCAATTTATTTTTAAATCCGAGTACGCCACAGCAACACCTTGGCAAGCGCAAAGCAGTGCGGTCTACATAAATGTTTCCCTACACTCCAGCCCGCCTAGCATGCGCGCCACGAAATATCTCGATAATCGACTGTCGAGATGTTGTCTACAATATTGTATGCAAATAAACGAAAACGCATGTTAGTGTCCGTAGAAAAATAGAGAAAACCGGTTATAACAGGACAAAAGGCATAGACAAAATGTTCTCATGGCGCGCATGCTAGGCGGGCTGGAAAAAGCAAATCGAGAGGCGTAAGACAAGATAAGCGGATGAAGAATATAGGGGCAAAAGAATCGGGCATCGAATTATATGGTAGACATTAGCCAAGTTCTTGGTAGTAGACAATTATTGTGATAAGCTTTCTTCATTTCTTTCAACCTACCCTTATCCCCACAATGTGGGGTCGGCGCAACACACTATTTTTTAAACATGTTGCAGAAAGGATTTGGCTTAGTTTTTACGACCATTTATTATTGTGATAAGCATCCCAATTTAATGTTGGTAAAGGTTATATATTCAAGTGTTCATTGTTTTAATATAAAATTTTCATTTACTGCCAAACCGATTTCAGTCCTAATCTACAAATGTATATTTATTATTAACTTGTTTATTAGTGGTCATATTTAGCTGAATATTTTTAAAACTTCAAATTAGCACATTTCCGGGACCTATCTAAAGATTTCATTAAAAAAAACATGGATGTATTTAATGTACTTATTCTAAAATCAACTTAATTTTAATACGGCACTACTAAGTAAGCAGCTTTAAAACTAGCAAAATTACGTAAATGAATAATAATGAGATGGTTATTCCGGTAAAGGAAGGCTGGAAAACATAAATTTTACCAGGATTTATTGTGACCGTAAAGAAAGTCATGATTTATTCATCCCACCCTCTTTACGCACGTAATGAGTTGTATTCATGGCAGAAAATTAAATATGTCACTTAGGCACGAAAAAATATTATTTTTTAAAAGACGTACGCCACCTATCATGGCAAAGGAACTATGTAACACTACATTTAAATTCTAAATGCAAATACTAAGTACCAATGCTGCAGTGTATCTCCCGAAAGCCTTATTACAGGACCTGCTTCTCGACATTATCTACTAACGTTAATTGTAGTTACCAAATCCCACTGTACTTATTATATTACATTATTAATCAGTTGGTTTTTATTTATATGTAACTCACAAATAAGAGCAGATGTTTATTTACACTATTTACGTTTCCGTCATTCGCGAAAATACAAGATGGACGCGTCACGCGCCCCAACTGTCAAAGGCACACAATTGGCGCGCTTTGTGCAAACGCACGATTGTCGCTTTTACGTAAAATTGGGGTATTCGGACCCAAATAAACCGTATAATTTGATGTATGAATAGACTTAATTATGGCATTTATTGTATCCATTTCGCAAGGGGAGTAACCACCCTCGTTCGTTACGCGCCCCAAACTTTATGGCTTATACTAAAGCGAATTTTGAGGCCCGACATTCTTCTATTGGGACCATAGAGCATGAAAAAAATCGTCTACGGCACGGGAAGGTAATAAACCTTTGTGCAAAAGGTTTATTGAGGTTGTGTTAAATTTACCGGAAAATACATTTCGCATTGTACATCTGTGATTTTAATGTATGGTATTTACACGGTGTAACTCAAAGCACGGATTACAGAAAAAAATATACAAAAACCTCCTTTGAGAAACGAGATTAACCCGCGAACCAGACTTAAGGGGAAGTTTTCTAATTCGCAACACAATTTCCCTTTAAAAAGCTCGTTTATCAGGCGGACGTTAATTTATTTAATAAATCAGTTTGCCCGATGCCGGGACTGCCATTAGTCAAACAGAGCGTCCCGGGATTCAATACCGGGATTGCTCCGGGCGGGATGGCGCGGTAAGTACAAATGATCGTGTATGACGGTGATGGATGGCGCGCCCGTCCGCCTCTTTGACGACGTTTAACTTAATATAATAGAACATGCTAAGTATTTTTAATTTGAAAAGTGGTGGGAAACGGTTTGTTGATGTTTTATTTTTCGGTAAAAGTATTAGTAAGTTGTTTCACGTTATATTAACAAAACTAACCGATATCGTCGATAATAATAGATTACTACACAAAATAGTCACAAAGTGTCAGATCTTTTATAATACTATTCTGTTGCACTAGACCACAAACCCGCTTAACATACATTCAAATTCCTCATTCTTGCTACATAAATGTAAATGTGTTTTAAAATGGAGCTCAGCAATAATCGTTTCAATAAAACAAGACTTAGTATAAGCGTGCAGAGTTTCTTGGCACACGCCGCACCGTGGTCCCAGTACAACCGTTAGATATAAAGTGTACTGAGATTGCTTGACGAATGAATAATTCTATGGAGAGCATATCTTAACTTTCATTATACTTATAAAGAGAATTTAAATTGAATTTATAAAGAGAAAATAGACGCTGTTTTTTATTTATTCATTGCCTTAAGCAATAGCTAAATTAAAACATAATTTTATGAAAATTATAGCGACAGGCTCAGGCTCATTTGGGCTAATCTGAGACGGAAGTAAGCTCAGCGAAATCCTAGTTCGCTAGTGCGCATTTGCCTACTCCTTCTAATATACAGGCGTGAGCTTATGCTTATGTTATTTCAAAATTTAGTTTTCACGAAACTAGCTTGATAATAAATGGTAATAGTCTTATAAGATATTTTAGATTCTTAGAATCGGGTAGAGTAGATATTTTTTACTCTCCTAAATATAAATATTCCAGAAAAAACGTACCACACTGTAACGAGTAACGACGTGTAAACATCAACATTGTTCCGAACCTAAAAAAATAACACGGATGTAGCCACAACCTGAGGATCGTATAAAATCGACCATACCTACGTAATCATAAACAAACACTGTATATTTATAAGTAACAAAATATTTACTTTTTAAAGAAAACACAATCCGAGTAGAAAAACATTCTTGATTACTTCGTTTGTCACAAGTTGTCCTCTTGGAAGATGACGTTCGCTTGCACATTTTTGCAGTGTCATTAGAGCGACGCAGAGTATAATTCAGTAGAATGCAGACCGGAGGGTTTAAATTCGATTCACGCTTCGGCACAAATTGATTTAATGATGGGTAGAGACCGTAGCTTATCTAATACGGTCCTGCAATTTACGCTCCACCAATTCCAATGTGATAATTTGGTATTGTTATGTTCTTATTATTTCTGGGAATAAAGAGCCGCCATCTGCTAAGCTTAGTAGAATCGTTCAACCTCATATAGCATAAAATCGAATATAGCAACTGTTGGGTAAATAATTAATGTATTTGGTGATAACCGTAGTGATTCTATCTAAAACATATAATATTTCTTACTGCGTCGGTGGCATGGTTGAATTTAAGGAACGACTACCGTCCTGAGGTCTCGGATTCGATCCCCGGGTCGATCAAGATCATATTGGATTTTTCATATCAGCCGGGAGTCTGGAATTTGTGAAACTTTAAACAATATTAATAGTCATCGTTTTGTATTGCACTAATGTTAAAAACGGCACATTCTTTTTTAAATAAAAGTGAAGTGGTAATGGTAGGTTTTAAAACACTCAATCAAAATTCACGTCAAGCTCTCAGGCATTGTTATGAAATAGCAAGCCATGAAATAATATAGAACATAGATTTGACCAATACAATATCTTGTACCTTACGACCTAAACATAAGGCATTCATAAATCATTGTTTTGATCGAGTTTGACGTAATCGATGCGGTGCTTTGGGTTATTATAACTATGATTAGATAAGCTTTATGTCTTGGTTTTACTACATTTGGTTTAGATTTTTAGTTTAAAACAAACTTCTATAACAATTTTTTCATATAATTATGAAGTGATCTGTTTCTAATTTGTCAAGCTTCGTCTTTACCCAACTTTGCGTCCAATACAAAAATGGTTAGACGTACGTAATATGTAATTATTATTGGTACCAGCAATGAATGTGTTACATCAAGCTACAAATTCATTACTATAAAACGTGTTATTAATCCATCGTACAAAAATAAACCATAACAAAAACCATTAACTACCGTCTCAACATTTCACCGATCGTCCGTGGATCAATCGTCGCGCTTCATTAACAAAGGCCGCGTTTTTTTAATCCTTTCATCGACGCTGTAAACGCTCGCCGACGCGCGGACGCACGTCGCGTTCGGATTAACGCGCCAACACTCTTCCCCTTAATTAGCTTGAGATTGTACCCGACTTACAAGTTTTGATTTAATTTTGTAAAGCTTTAGCGAATACCGTTTGGGGATTGTGAGTATTTTTAGATTCTATATCAAAATATATTATACTCTTATTTGTTAGCTGACAATGATATAGAAGCAGACGGCCACAGGCAAGTGGTTACCGTTGTCTGACCAATGTCTATAGACATTAGCAATCTCGGGGAGATTTTGACGGGAAGTCTGACAGGGTGGGCGTCGCTTGTTAAAATTATTTCATATTCTTCTCTAGAGCTGTGTTTGTTGTTTTTAAGTGAGTTGGTTTAATGCATCAAATTTCAGTGAAGATGAACAGTATAATGTGGAAACTTTTTAACCGGTGATCTTTAATGAGTTTTGCTTGATGCGTTAGCTGGCTTTTTCGGTCGATTCGCCGAGTGAAGGTCATCTAAGGGGCACCGCGCTGGAAGGAATTACCGTCATAATGCCAGCAGGACCTTGAGATCATCCACATCTGGATCACATGGTGATTGTGAAAACATATTTGCTCTATTTACCTTGACATTGGCTAAATCATCGCATATGCGTGGAAGCCATTATTTTTAAAAGAAACCAAACCCCTCCCTGCCGTTAGGCCTTCAGAAATTAAATTCAACTAACTCACCGTACATTACACAATATAAAATATTTCAATGATTTTCGTTATTATTTAAACTCAGATGTAACATAAATAGCTTTAAATGTGTATTATTATTCGCTTGTTTAAGTATAAATAAATTGAGTTTAAATATTTTCAATATTTTCGCGGACGTGATTAGTTTCCCCGCGATCCCGGCAATACAAGAAAGCCGGGAAAACACACTATTCACTTCAATGCCTAACGAGTGCAGATCACACACGACGTGCGTTATCAAATAAGGTACGACACGACGTCCTAAATTACATCTTATCACTTATTAATGTAAATAATAAATATAACATAATGTACGTTAATGTTGTTGATTGTTAAATGGTTTCTCTTTAAATGCAATTAGTAATATCTCGCGAGATGCAGATATTTTTTATACATGTATATTGTATATTCGGTACTCCCGAAGAGCTTGACGTTTGGTTGGGACGGGTATGGGGGTAAGAAAGAAAGAAAGACATATACTTTGTTCAGCCAATGTCTCAGGCAACAGTGAGTGGGAGAGAAAATGAATAAGACAGAATATGTAGCACTAGGTAACAAATTAGTTAATATGTGATTTATAACAGATTTTATCCTTCTGTCCCCTGCCTATGTCTCTATAGCGACCTATGCAAAGAATAAAGTTACATATGATAATGAATCGAAATTGCTTTCTTATTTTTCCGAGCTTATATTGACTTGTATATTTAACGAGTAAATATTATTTTTAAGCTATGTCATAATTTAACTTGTTATTATGTCATAACTTAAAATAAATAATTTACTCGTTAAATATACAGGTCAATATAAGCTCGGAAAAATAAGAAAGCAATTTCGATCCATTATCATATGTAACTTTATTCTTTGCATAGGTCGATAGGTCAACCGCCTGTCCTGCTGTCGCATGCCTTTCGATTTGTTTCTTCCCTCTTCGGAGGTTGAAGAGGCACTAATGCATGATTCTAGTGATTTTTTAGACTGCACTCCGATTACGATGAGGCGTTACTTTGCCGTGCCCGATTAATTTTATAATAATATTTGCAGGATACTATGAAAGTTCGAGGGAATATAAAAATCCATTACTCATTTAAAAATATTAAACATACAGAATACAGACCTTCTTCCTGTTTCACTACCCGCCGAGATTAGCCGTTTTTTATGAAATTCTTAGTAACCTTCATCCAATGTAAAATATACCCTAATTATACAAATCACAGTGCACAATGGCTTGTAGTGTAGTTCCTCAGTTCAGAAGTCCAAGGGCCCCGCGCGCGTGTCCACGCATAATATCATCCACACACTTGAACACGAATGATTTGTCAATATTGTATCATTCAAAGGAATTGTAACCCTATCCTTTTCAGTTTAAGAGTTAAAATCGTGTAGTTTGGTAAGAAGACACGTTTTTTAGAAGCAAAGCTTGTAACCCATTCACGAGACAATCTTGGCAATGTTAAAATAAAAATACGGCTATATTTAAATGTAGTTTAAAAGACACACTGTACTGTAGCAGGAATATACTTGTCAAGAAAAACTGTTTCTTATATTTAGGATACATGGTAAATAAGCGACAGAACGAGCGACGTCATAGCTTTGTTTTCAGAGACTAATGTCAGGTTTACACAAAGATATTTAATATTACCAACTATAGAGGGGCTTGATAGCAAGTTTCCATACAAAAAAAATGATCTCAATCTTCAGTACCGCCATCAACCTCTTATTACAATGCGAGGGCGATTATTACAATTTACACCCTAGAATGTTTTCTGAATGGTTAAGAATCACGTAAGTTAAATTTATTATCTCAATATTATTACGCTGGCCGGCCTGGCGCGCGTATATTTCAAATATACTGAGCGACTTATGACCACTAGATCATAACTTTGGATCACGAATTTTGTGCTGTTGTTCCGTGTATGTACTATCTTTGGGTTTACACCTCGCAGAACGATCAATGCTACATTTAACTAAAAATCTGTTACCATTTCAATTCTCAATGCAGTTGCTAGAAGCATAGTCAACTATTGAATTGGTTCTGAACTGTTTTTACAGTATCAAACATTGGTTTTGATCACAGACAATGGTTTGGATACGGTGAGATAAATGTTAATTAAGTTAATAAATTTCTGAAGCAGTCCAATCACTGCTTCAGAAAATTGTGATAAATCGAAGATGCAGTGACTAACTTCACCACGGCCAAGTTATTTGGCGCGTATTGTAAATCGTAAGCAAAAATACCTCTAAAACTTCGACACAAGACACTATAGCATGTAAAAATAATATTAGCCCTGTAATATTACTGTCCCACTGCTGGGCACGGGCCTCCTCTACTAATGAGAGGGGTTAGGGCTTAGTTTACCACGCTGGCCTTATGCGGGTTGGTAGACTTCACATACCTTCGAAATTCCTGTCAAGAAATTCTCGAGTATGCAGGTTTCCTCACGATGTTTTCCTTCACCGTTATAGCAAGCGATATTCTACAATGAAAATACACTTAACCTAGAAAAGTCAGAGATGTATGCATCATTTTGGGGTTGGTCTCGAACCTCCGATACTTGTCTCGGCAGTCTGTACCATTCCCAACTGAGCTATCGCTATAGCCTGTAGTGAGTTTTAAATGGTTATTATGGGACTATAAAGATATTTTTCCCAAATTCTCGGACAACTTATTTAAAACTCGCCCACGTGGAAATTCAAAGTTAATTCAGTTATAACTTACAACTTCAACTTCAGTAACTTAGTTTTTATGACTTTCGTACAATGAATTCTGTCCCCGGAGGAAAGTAAGTTCCAATTTGATGAATAAGAAAGTGTTTTAATAAAAGTTTATGTTATATTCAGGTTTTAAAATTTATGACTGCCTCGGTGGCGTGTTTGTATTGTATACGCGGTACTACCGCCCGGAGGTCTCGGAATCGATCCCTAGGTCGGGTTAAGTGCTATTTGTTTTTTAACTAAGTATCACAACGGACTGACTGCGGTAACGTAATTGTATTTCGGTACGACTACCGTCCTGACGAAATCTCGGGTTCGATCCCCGGGTCGGGCAAAGTGATATTGGATTTTTCCATATCAGCCCGGAGTCTGGAATTTGTGCCCGATAATGCGATAGGCTCGCCCCCTATCACATCTGGGACGAAACTAAGTTTGGCGAAATGTGGGTGTTCTAGTTCGCTAGAGCGCCTCTGCCTACCCCTTCTGGGATACAGGTATGAGCTTATGTTATGTCATGTTATGTTGAGGACCTTCTTTTTTGAAGTCGGTAGAAACGTTGGTGCAGTAGTTTCTGTCTACCATTTCGAGGATAGGCATTAGTCATGTGTGCATATTTATATTGTATATTTTGTATTATTATAACATTTTGATGTCTTGTTCCCTGGGAGATGAATGGTTGAAGTGTCCCCTGTTTCGATTCCCAGGGTGGAGAAAATATGTCTTACATGTCCCGGATGTGGTTGTCAAAACAATTCACAGTTATCGTAAAATATATCCAATGATTTACAACGTTTTACGTTATTTATGACCCAGTGGATGTGTAATTAATGGACATATTTTAGTGACATTACAGTTTTTGCTTCAGTTATAACTCTCTAGGGATATCAGCGGCCTGAGCAGGAAAATTTCTGACAACCGTAAATGTATTCGAACTCGATGCGCGTCTATGAACTTTGTATGAAATATTAACCAAACGTCATCAGTGCGCAGCGAACTCGAATACATTTACATTAGTTTTTCGTGCTCGGGCTACAGAAGACGCGACTAGGGATGCGAAAAAAAAACAGTATTGATATCTGCAGACTGCGATATCTTTAAAAGTATTGACACTATTATAAATATTTCGATAAACACACTTGGGCTATACCTTAGTTTACGCAGTATTTATTAATCTTTTTTTTAATACACCCAACAGTCACACACACATAGTCCAGACCCCACACTAAGATCAAGTCTTGTGTCGTGGGTATCAGGAACTACGAAAAACTTTCGGTCTCACAACACCCAGACCCGAAACAAATATCTGTGGGTCACACAGACATTTGTCTCATTGCGGGAATCGAACCCGCGATCTCACGATTCACAGCCGGCTGCTCGACCGCTGCGCCACGGAGGCTGTCAATATATTATCTGTTATATTATATTATGTATGTAGTTCATCATTGTTCTGGGTGTCATCATCATCATAAGCCACAGGACGTCAACTGCTGGACATAAGCCTCCCCCAAAGATTTCCAGATCGACCTCTTGGCTATTATTCTGGGTTTACCAACTGCATAAGCATCTAGCGTTTGAGTGGTTTATACTCTTCATTTGTTGTGTATTTAGAATTGTCTCGAAGGACAAAGCCATATCCCCAAAAATTATAGTACTAGTAATAATATCGTTTATCATCGATGTTTCGATAATGTATCGATATTGTTATGCAGCTCTAGAATCCTAAACTGCAAAATATATAATCCCATGATTAACTTTGACTATTAATATACTTCAATTAACAATAAATTAAGATGTATACTGCCAATAAACCTTAATAATCTAAACTTTAACGTTCTATAAATTTTCTTTAATGTATGTACATTATTACTTGTTATAGTTTATTAATAGTACAGTAACATACACAGACAAGGTACAAGACTATTTTCCCATACAAGCAACATTCCATAGAAACAGGAAGCAATGAAAGTGTATAGCTATTATCAAATTTAATGTCGCATTTGTTTAAAATAAACGTGCATTCGTTCGAATATCAGTCATAAAACTCATAAAGCAGTCGCTATATTAATAAAGAGGTAGATAGTGATGTGAAATACAGAAATATCGATATAGACATCGATGTACTTTTTTAACAATGTTTTTTATTGTGAAAGTGTCCTAGTGATTTCAGAGGAAAGTCACGTGAAAATTACCACATAAAGTCACTTTCCTGGCTGATAATGGTAGGTATTACCACGGTTAAATCAAACCATTCAGGGAGATAATACTGTCTACATCGTGGCACTTTCTAAAATAAAAAAACACAATCTATTTGATTTCTAAATTAGGTTATCAACGCATAACTTACATCTTAAACTACATTCACTTAAGTACCAATTAACAACCAGAAAACGTATTTAAAAATAGTCTAAATCGAATTCGTATAATCATCCCAGACTACATATTTTGTAATTTTCTCATCCGAATTATCATTTACACGCTATAAAGGAAGTGAAGTAATAAAATTATCTCACACATTAACACTCACCAAGATTAAGATTGTGTATTAATTTATAAACCGTAATAAACTGGTCGGTAATGTGCTGCCAGATTGAAAATGTCACTTTCACTGATTCGTCGCGCATCGTTAGCAGTGAAGAGAAGATTTCTTGTACATTTCAACTATATTTTTTCTGAATTAGCTGCTGCCTTGTGCGTGTGAAGATGTTATTAAATTTTGTACACATATTTGCTGTGGATATGTATAAAAACTTGTGAGTGGGCCACCGTTTTATTAAAGTTTCCTTTTTTGCTATGTTTTACTAAGATTGTCGCAAGTCTGAGATGGAAGCTTAACAGAAAAATGTAGTTTTCAAGATTTAATTAATGAGAATCTCCTTCTCTTTTGAAGCCGTCAAAAATCTTAAAACTCACCCACATAAATAACAGTTTTCTATAATTTTCTCGAGTTAAACGTGTAATAAAGTATCTCCGTCTAAATCAAGCTTCATTTCTTTGTTTGACCTTATACTAGTGTCTATCAAAATAACTAAAACCAAGTATCTGTAGAATTATATCTTCATCCCGTACCTGCAAAGGTATAAACGAGAGTGTAATAAACGAGAGGGCAACCTCTCGTTTATAAAAAGGTCTGCAACACCAAATTCTAAGTTATTAAAAGAAGGTGATGAAGCCCAGGTTTTTAATAATAATTAATCGATAGTTACTCCCATCACTAGTGAAGTAGTGGAGTAAGTCGCAAGTTATTTTGGACGCATTATGTGTGCATTTACGACACATTTTGTAACTCGAGCCGCGTGTTTTTACCATCTCTCGTAAAAGGAGCTGCAGCTATTATGACACTTATTAATACTGCAGCAGATATTAGTTCAGGTTTATCTTTAATACACGTTTTCTTTCGTCATTATTGAATTTAGTGGCTTTTCCCTTAACGCGACAACCTAAAATCTGTGCTTTGTTATCGTAGTTATTATGTATTTTAACTATATTTGTGAATAAATCATGATGATTGTTATACTGCTAGGAATACATTTTACCCGATCGCCTTTTTTAGGTTTTATATTTCGTAGCTAAATGGTAAAAACTGAATCTTTCTATTTTCTTGACCGTCTCGATCTGTCCGTTTGTCTGACAATCCCGACAGCCCGTCTCATCCGGCGTAAAACATCAGCGGCCCGAGCAGAAATATTTTTGACCGAATTTTGAGTTTCAAAACTATTTTGCATAACGGGCGTTAACGTGTTGCTAAAAGAAGAATTATGTTTAGATGTAACGCGCGGTGTGTCAGCACGCAATACATCTGAACATAAGTTATTAATTAAGTATTCCCATCAAGAAAAATAAATAATGAGTTATAATACCTAGAGTAGCATGTCATCAACTTCATAAATATTCCACGCTTCCATCAAATTATAATAAAAAACGTATCCCTAACATCCAGGGTTAATATCCAAAAATTGCCATAAAAAAAACTCATTCGAATTAAGCCTAAATGATGAGCATCAAAATAATCGTGAGCTCTTTCGTAAACACCAAAATCTCTAGACCCATTAAAGCTCTATAAATTCTCCTGTTTCTTTACAATTTCCTAGGGAGTTTAGGTAAATGAGGGCTCTATCAAAACTGGTGGAGTCTTGTATAATCGGCACTTCGCGTGAGCCGGTGTATAAACAAGTAGGAAATTACTTTAAGTGGCTGGCTGGTGGAAAAGTGAAATAAACACTGTATATTTTGTGGACTATTATGAGGTTCTCACAATTTTTGATATTATGTACCTACTTAGATCCAGTTACGTTGAGGCATTAGGAAATTCACTCAAGAGCTTTGAAAACATACATACGTCATAATAAGCTTCTTCTCTATTGATTTGGGTTATAACATATTTAATTATCGACCAACTTTCAAAAAGTAGAAGGTCCTCAATTCATCTGTATTTTCTTTTAATTTTATATCTCCGCCAAATGTGGACCAATTTTCAAATTTTTTTGTGTCCGATGAAGCTTATTTCAAGGGTGGTCCCATATACATTTGGTCACGATCGAATCAAGTTGGAAGTGATTATTAATTGAAATAAAACTATTTTTACAACAGTGACAACGAACGACGAAGACTGCAAAGCCTTCGAAACGTCGGGAATAATAATTAAAACCTAATCGTGATAGAATCCGTAAAAATAGTTTTATTTCAATGTATAATATTCGCGTAAACTTAAGAAATCAGTGATTATTAAGATCACATATGAATCTGAAGAGTAACAGAGATAGATGAACTAGAGAACTGGATCACATATTGCTGAGCTCACTGTTCCTTCGTATGATAGGGGACAGCCTGTTGGGATACAGAGTAAAAATCCAAACTGTGAGCCTTTAATTTATTTTTTATTTGAAAATCCAAACTTAAATTGTGTTTGCCCGAAATGCCCATGGAATTTAACGCTAGAAACGGTATTTGGTGAGTCACTGATGAAGTTAAATCACCAACGGTTATTGATTTGAAGATATGAAAAGCAGCCAACCTAGAAGACTTGTGAAATGACTAACTTCAGATCAAGAATTTTAGACGAGAACTATTTGGCTTTTTATCACAGCAAAACTGGATGGCTCAACCAGTTTGATAGCACTGTTTCACAGAACACCGACGTAACGTGACAGCGTTGTTGTTTGCTGTTGCGTTGCGTTCGTGAGTGACATTTCCAGTTGCCCAAATTCTCCTTTCCCTTCCCAATTCATTGCTTTCTTTTATGTTATACACCGCACTTATGATTCTTTTGATATCACGAGTGTTACCAGTGATCACTTACCATCAGGTGACCCACCTGTTCGTTTGATAGTCTCTGCTATAAATAAAAAGTGTTTATGATCCTCCGATATCTCTTAATGATTCCTATTCAATTTCTGATTATGAGGACGGGTTTCCAGTCAACCAGTTATTGCGATTTGAAGGAATGTGGTCTCCTATATTATGAGCTTATCATAATTTAATATGTAGCAAATTAATAAAGACAGTAAATCTGACACAATATCGTTTTGAATTATCTACCTATTTCAGTTGTTTTGTAGATATATGATCAAGATTGTATATGTTGTTATACTAGTTTGTAAAATATCTATGACTAGCCCTTAGATAGATAGATATATAGATAACTCTTTATTGTACATCAAGAAAAAAAATTACAAAAATGAATAAGCAATACAAAGTGTAAAAAATAGCGGTCTTATCGCTTATAGCGATTTCTACCTGACAACACTTAATTTTCAATCTTACAGCGCCAAAAATTTGGAGACAGTAACATTCTATGTCATATATATTCAATAAAAAATTGTATTATGCAAAGTACAAAATAAACAGAAACAAACAATATTAATGATTTGTAGGCATCAATAGAGGGCTCCATATAAACTTTTGTAAAAGAATCTCAATCCACTAATATTAGAATCGAAACAAACGTTTTTAACCCTTCGCCGTTGTATTTTTATCCTACTGCCACGGAAGGAGGGTAGATATTAAAGGCAAGTTGCCTTTCCTAAGAATGACACAATACAAAACTGTTACACACTGTTAAAACCACATTTCTCAAGAAGCACAAGTAGTTTAAGTAAAAAGAGATTGTACTGGGATACGTGATATGTGAGGCCCTTTGTGATCCGCCTACGTTTCGCCATGATCCATTTTATCCCACACATGTGAACTTTTATAAACCAACTGCAGACTTGCAAGTCACGTGCTACGCTTACCTACTCAAGTGTTAAATTTACCAATTATTTAAATATAACTATAAAATTAAATATTAGCCCATATAATAATTAAGATCACATTTCAATCTGAAGAGTAACAGAGACTTCTTGCTGAGCTCGTTTCTGTTCCTTCATGTGATATATCATCGTCATCAGCCATAGGACGTCCACTGGTGGACATAGGCCTCCCCCAAAGATTTCCAGATCGACCTGTTGGAAGCAGCCTGCATCCAGCACTTCCTGCGACCTTTATCAGATATATATAGCAAGCAATTTCTTCTTTCTTTCTTTCTATCGGCATCGGGCAGAAATCCAAACTCAGAGTTTCGACTTATTGTTGGGTACGAGCCTCTTGTATTATAGAGATTTCTTTTATAATACTGACTTCCTATTATAACATTATCAGCCGTGTAATATTGTTGTCTCACTACCGGGCACGGGCCTTCTCTACTAATGAGAGGTGTTAGTCTTTACTCTACCACGTTGGCCAAATGCGGATTAGTAGACTTCACATATCCTAGAAATTCGTCTGGAGAAATTCTTAGTTGTACAGGTTTCCTCACGGTATTTTCCTTCGCCGTTACAGCAAGCGATAATTTATAATGAATACATACTAACATAAAAAGTCGTAGGTGTATGCTCTTTTTGGAGTTGGTCTCGAACCTCCGACACTCGTCTCGGCAGTTCGTACCACTGACAACAGTATTGAACTATCGCTGCAAACTCCTATTATAATGAAAATGACAAAAAGAGTAAACTAAGGTGTTAGCACATAGCTCGTAGAACTGTTAGCCGATGGAGCAGAAAAGTTCTCGAGTGGAGACCACGTACCGGCAAGCGGAGCGTAGAACGTCCACCTACAAGGTGGACCGACGACCTGATAAAGGTCGCAGGATGTCGCTGGATGCAGGCCGCTTCCAACAGGTCGGTCGCTCGTCAAAATTGAGTGCAGTCAATGAACATTAAACATCAGTGAGTGCAGTCCAAATACAAGATCAAAATCATTTTCTGATTTGGAATAGTAGAAAACGAGCGATTTATCTACTATTTAACATGACATAATATGACAACTTCCGTGGCGCATTAGGCGAGTAGCCGGCTGTGAAGCGAAAAGCTGCGGGTTCGAGCCCCGCAACGAGACAAATATTTGTGTGGTCCACCGATATTTGTTTTGGGTCTAGCTTGTGAGACCGAAAGTCTCTCGTAGTTCTTGATATCCACGATACTAGACTCGATCTTAGTGTGCGGTCAGGACTGTGTGTGACTGTGGAGTGTTATTTTATTTCATCATCATCAGCCATAGCACTTCCACTGCTGGACATAGGCCTGCCCCAAAGATTTCCAGATTGACCTGTTGGAAGCGGTCTGCATCCAGCGACTTCTTGCGACCTTTATCAGGTCGTCGGTCCACCTAGTAGGTGGACGTCCAATGCTGCGCTTGCCGGTACGTGGTCTCCACTCGATAACTTATCTGCCCCATCGGCTATCAGTTCTACGAGCTACGTGCCCTGCCCACTGCTACTTCAACTTGCTAGGATTATTATTTTAATTATTTTTCCTAAAATATGGGAAAGACTTCCGTGAGGAAAAAGTCGCGAACTCTTACGTCATTTCGGTAAAGATATATGTATAGCTCACGCTCTACTGGCACCGTTAAAATGCTGTTAAGTTATCCATTTGAACGAGTCCGGATTCCTTTAATAAACATAAACAACATAGACGAGTGTGGGATCAAACTGTATTAATGTTAATATAGAACAAATATCGTTCGCTATGGTCCATCAAAACGATCCACGTGGGCGGTCCTCGCGTTGTCATACAACATGAATTATACTGACACAATGGATTGAAACAACAAAAAATTATACTTTTCGTCTAATCACAAGCTTGCCGATGCAATCCGAACCTTATTGCGATACTTTAGAGGCGGGATTAATTATGTCTTGATGTTGATAGATTTGTAAACATTAAACACAAAAGGCGAGACTCAATTTTCTTTTTGAAGCCACGTCAGTTGTGCAAACAAATAGATAAATTATGGCTTCTGTGGTCTGTACATTTTTCTGCGACACGCCTGTTTGTATTCAATATTGTTTTGCGGTTAGGATTGTTGCGCCATATTGGCATGTCACTTTTGACATAAATTACCGGAGGTCCCCGGTAGAGCGTATTGTGATTTTTTGTGTCTTTATCTTGTCTCACAAAGATGTTCTGTTACAAGTCATTTAAAGATATCATTATTATATCGATGGAGATATAGTTTTGTTTATTTTTATTGACACTTGACGACTAGATAACTTGGTCATAGAATGCCACCCAGAGTTCATAACTGTACAACGTATCACGCGGTACTTCATATCGTGAAGTTCACGGTTATCATACACTTATGTCAGATGTTATGTGACTAATTTTAGTAGCTTTTATAGCCTTCGGACTGGATCAAAACAATGCCCAGACTGCTGCCTGGAGGCGATAAAGATCTAAGCTTTGATACCTAGCCATCTAGATCTCCTTTAGACAGTAAAAAAAACAGTCCAGCTCAGTAGCTCTACATAACTTTTTAGTAAACTTTATATGATCTCAATCAAAGACTTCTATAGATACAAATAGAAAAGCTGTTTAGAAGTAAAATTGTGTCACATAACACATTACAGCGAGTGTTTGACGTTTGATAGCTAAGGAAAATATTAGATCTCATAGGTCGGTCAATTAACCAAAACGCAGTGCGCAAATTCTATGTACCGATCAGCATGTCCAGTAATAATACAGAAGTCTTTGATCTCAATTACCTTGATGACATTTTACATCGTCAACAAACCTTTGTAAATTGGAGACGTATCCCGTAAGTCGTAACTAATTACAAATTCGCATTCAGTACTCCCGGTTTGTGTATTTGCACAACATATCCACATGACAGAGAGTTTTGACAAACTCGCTTTAAAGTTTATGTATATGGGCGGTGGAGATTACTTACCATCAGGTGACCCATCTGCTCGTTTACGAGTCTCTGCTATAAAAAAAAATTACAATAAGGTATCATTGGTCTCCATCTTGGGATCGCCAACTCGACAATGAAAAATAACTGCTTTTAACTTCTAACATATTTAGAGCTAAAGCCCGAGGAAACTCGCCCTGCCTTGTATGTAATAATGAAACAGTTACAAGAAGCACAACACGAGTGCAATTAAACGACCGTCTGTAGTGCAAACTTGTGAAGTCAAACAAACGCAGCGTGCCCGACGAGCGTGAGTCGGTGTGCCTGTTTGTGGCACATGTCCAGTGTCCACCGGACAGCAAACGACTGTTTACCATCACTGCGACTATACTTATTTACAACTACGAATTTGGAATGTCTGAAGTCTGAGCCTTCATTTGCATTTTGCCTTACATCTAGAAATTACGCGAACCTAATTAATTTTTTACATCAAAAATATTTTCGTAGCAAACTCGCTTCCTTCTTTTACCTGCTCTTATCCCACTCCACTATGGGGTCTAATAACACACATTCTCAAGTATGTTGCAGAAAATATTCGGCTTAGTTTTTTACGACTGGCTGTCTGACGTCAACCTTCTAGTACTTTCTTTCTACCTCCCTTTCTTTCTTTCTTAATGCGGAGTTGGCGCAACACGCTTGTTCCAAGCATGTTACAGAAAGGATTTGGTTTAGTTTTTACGACCGGCCGCCTGCCTGACGTCAACTCCCTCTGAGGAATCCTTCTAGTACTACTACTGACATTCTAAAAGCACAATGTATTGAATTCTAACATTGTAATTTGACTGGATCTGGGGGTTTAACATCGACATGCAAGGAACCCTAGGTCTATACTCCTATCCTTCCAGCCCAGTTCGCTAATGATACAAGAGACACTCGACGTTGTTTCGCCTTCGAACTGACGGTAAACTGTCATTAATCACAAATAAACGACATTAACTCTTGAGGTATCAATGTGGACATCATAGCATAGCGGTCATAAATGTTTAAATTGTAAATGATAATAATATCCGAAACGTAAGCGATAGATACAATGAAGATATACGTGAAGTACGGGCATATATCGGCAATACTTTAAATTTTCTACAGTATACACGCATCTTAGAAGCTTATCGTATCTAAAATAATATAGGATATAACTCGAAACTGCTTAGAGCTCTTAATTTCTATTTTTCTTTCTTTTCTATCGCATTGTGTCTCATTGATGGACAAAGGACTTCCCCATCTCTTAATGCCCTTTAAGTTATAATTTAAAAGCCTTTAAAAGCGTAGGTAGAAACTTATTACGGACTCGAGAATTATTGGTACAGCACTTAAGCTAATCTGCTATTTTTAGCGTGTAAACAGATCTGTCACAAACATCTCGTCATTTAGCAACTTCAAACAATATTAAAACAATAAGGACGGTAATAACACCGTATTTACGTTATGGCTGTCTAGACAGCTTAACCACTAAAACCCACAATATAAAATTAAACATTTTGAATATATTCAAATACAAAATCAAACAGCCAAAAAGGGCTTGTAAGTTTAGAAAGAATTGGATGCAGATACTCAGGTATATGTGTCTCAAAATCTCCGTATTGGTCTACAAATGCTATTATCAGACATTCAAAGTACATAGATGGGACAACAGCAGGAAACTTATGATCCAAAAGTTGTGACCTCGTGGTCGTATTTGAAACATACGCGCGTAAGGTGGTGCCAGCGTAATAATGTTTAGACAATTAAATTATCTTACGTGATTCTAGAACATTCTAGGGTGTAAATTGTAATAAAGGTCCTCGCATTGTAAGAAGTGTTAGATGACGTTACTGACGTTTGAGATATTTTTTTATGGAAACTTGCTTGGTATCCCCTCTATAGTAAGTAGTACTATATCTCTTTGGTTATCATCATCCTGACGTCTGCTAGATGTCCAACCAAATGGGTCATTATTACAATTTGCTAGTCTTGTGCAAGCTATCAATTTTCATCCATTAACATTTGATGGCTTTTGGCCATTCTTGTAGTTTAAACCGCCCACAGTATCCGTGTTATGGTGATGTCTATTTTTGACAACCGAATCGATACTTTCGTGGTGAATAGAAATTCGCCTACATTAATTTGTAAAACAAAACATATATTTTATTGCTCATAAGATGTCATATTAGGATAATCTGTGGAGAAATCTTTTCTCTCACGCTTCGTGAATATAGACTAAGAAATGTATGCGTGGAAATAATATATAATAAATGTAAATATAAGTACTATATTATTCCTTCGAAGTATTAAAATACTATGTTGACATGCAGAAACTATACGAAGTTATTATAATATGATAACTTAAAAAATAAGACGATCAATAAAAAGTTCATAGACAATCAGTCTTGCTGGTGCATGTTGTAGGATTGATGGGATTTTCGGGGATTCACCCATAACCGACTTCAAAAAGGAGGATCTTTTCTATTTTATCCCATTTCATTTATGTATGTTACGTGAAAACTGACAAATGTGGGTCGATTTTGATAATTATTTGGTTGGTTCGTTATATGTTGTCCATATATGTGTAGTTATAATTTCTAAACGCAAATGCAGCACGCGTGTAGGACCGTAGGTTTAAAGTCAATTATTTTCACTATTTGTTTAATTATAGCCTTAACTTAAGTTATGCCTTTGTTTATCATTAACATTCCTTCTTCCTTTCCACCTCGCACTATCCCCACCTAGTGCCAGGATCCGACTTCCTACTTAAAAGGTCTATTAATATTTCTTCTATTTACTTTTTTCAAAGAGCTAATTATAAAAAGCTTCCTACAGACTACATTTGACATGGAGCCAAGTAAAGATAACTGCAGACATTGGGCAATAAATACAGGCTTATCTCGCTCGGTTTTTTGTCCACCCCACTAGGAATTAGTCTCACGTAAGTGTTAATACTAGAGCTATTGAAGTAATTTATGATCTTATAAGGTAGGACCCAGTTTTTATAAGCGTATGTTTACTGTGTTAATGCTTTAGTATCAATATTATCATTTATGTTGTTAACATTTTTCTGTCGCCTCCTTGGTCCATGGTAGCGGCATATATGGACTGTTAAAAGGGAGGTCCTACGTTTAATTCCAGGTCGGACGGGTATTTTCTAGCATACTGACCCGGAACTGGATCTCTAAAATCCCTTTTTCAAGCATGTTACAGAATATCAGCTTAAGTTTTGCCTGTCTGACGTGGACATTTGGGCGAGTCAGCCCCGAGTAAGTCGTGTTAGAAAAACACCCCGCCCGACCTGGGTGTCGATTACAGAACCTCCCGGTTCACAACCCTTACAGGCTGCTCTTAGAACAAGGAGGCACAATGCCTAAGTATTTTTATACAAATTTGAAATCTTAAAATATATCAGCCTGCATTCGAGCCAACGTGATGGACCAAGGCCAAGCTTTGGCCATATGTCGGACAGCACTATATCTCATTTATATCTAAAATCCTTTACCACCTTATCTTCACCAAATAATACCTTGGATATTCCTCGAACTGGTTTTATTGTGTGTAAACTAAGGACAATGATAATAACGCATCATTTTTATCGTTTCCTACACTCGTAAAGCAAACTATACAAGTTTAAGGATACTGACGCATTAAATTCGTAAAATGGATTTATCTTATTTACATACAAAGATGTGGAGATAGTTTAATGGGTAAAGTGTACACACTAGAATATGTAAATGAAAGTGGTAGCCACGCTGTAGACAGTAACGTCTACAGCACGAAAGGGCCGGCTCGACCGGTTTGATACCACTGTCTCACAGAAAACCGACGTAAAGTGGCAGTTCGCTGTCGCTTTTCGTTCGGTCAGCGAGATTTCCGGTGGCCCATTTCCCCCCTCCCTTTTCCAATGCCTCTCCCCTCCCCTTCCATTCCCTCCTTTTAGGTTAGCAACGCACACATGATTCTTTTTGTGCCTTGGGTGTTTATGGGCGGTGGAGATCACTTGGACTGCACTGCACATACCATCAGGTGTAGTCATTTTACCGAGCTTGGATAGAAAAAAAAATAGTTCAAAAGGGGCGAAGTCCGCAAATGCTGTAGCATTTTGAAACTCCTTCTTACTAAACTCCTTGTGAGAGTAACATCACAACCTGTCCCTTTAGCCGTGGTACCATCAATCAGTCGCCCTGGGGCACGGACAGCGATAAAATAAATCTCTACGCGGACAAAACACACGATTTAACACCAAAATATATGTAATAAAACTGTTTTATCTCAAACAAGATCAATATCATATTACTGGAGTCTGTTTTCCTGTTTATGTTGTAGAAATATAGCTTTATATGTGAAGTAAACTAGTTCTTTAGAGGTTTCTACAATTACATTGGCCGTAGCAAAGTTGAAATCTTGAATCAGCGCTATTCTTGATGGCTTATGTTCGAAATTCCTCTAATAACCTCTCGGATATTATTCTTTATGTATGTAAGGAAATGTAGTCTCCTCTTTAGTTTAGTGGCAGCATATATGTATGTGAACCGGAAGGTCCTGGGTTCGATTCCCAGATTAAGCAAAGTGGTTTGGTCTAACACCGCCAGAGCGGGTTGACGTCAGACAGCCTGTTGTAAAAACTAAAGCCTAATCATGTTCTGCAACATGCTTGGAAAAGTATTACGCCGACCCCATAATAAAGTGGGATAATGGCAGGCAGAGAGTAGTAGAAATGTACAATACATTATATGACAACTGTTAACCGAAAAGGGAGAAATTGTAAATTGAGTGTTCGTTTTATTGTTTAACATCGTTTAGTGGGCTCTAAATCTATCTCATATCAAACTATTTATTATTCGCACCTCGCTACAACGTTTTTATTGGTGTCTTAAATAAAATGAACAAGTTCACACTACCATATTAAATTACCAAAAAATTCCCACGAAATGAAATTATCAACAAATACCAAAGCAGTTTAAAGACTTAAATATACTTTAACAACCGTATAAAATTCCATATACACACTAAACCAATAATATAGGTGAGATATAATAATAGTAAATTAAAAAAGCCCTTGAGACGTCTTTGAAAAGTTTGTAATTTATGGTAATACTAGATAGCTCCCACAAATCACAGATGGCGCTGCGTGGGCGTGCGCTTATTATCGCCCAGTTTGTTAACTCCGCATTGTGATCCAAAAGGCAACACCATAGATAATAGTGTTTATGGAAATATGTTTTCTAAGTGCCACCGTGACACGGACACCAAAATAAGACGTAGTCGTAAATTTTACATTATCGGTTTGAGTTTCTGATGTGTATTTAGAGGCAACGTGCCGTCTAAACAAAGGCTATACTTAGATATTGATACCCCTAAAAAAATCTTATATTAGCCTTGACTCCTTATCCACCATGTCTAAACCATTGAGAATGTATAAAAATCGTATCCATGTTATTATTTTAAATGCAGTTTTTTGTTGCCGTCATTAGTAAAAGAGAAATGAAAATCTGACGATATTTTATTTAGGTATAATCATGATAATATGTTGATATTTAATACTATTTCAAAAATAATAAACACACAAATAAACACCATCAATACACAAAAAATAATTGTTATTTTTAAGATTTATAAATATCCTCAGAGTCTCTACAGAATGATATAAAGGAATACAAGAACTTTCATCGTTCCTTTTCAGACAAATTACTCATAAGCATCGATCGAGGTTCGAGATCAAACGCAAAGAAAGTAAGAAGCTAACCACAAAAAGCATAAACAATTTAATACAGATAAAAACCTCATTGCATAATTCATTAAGTAAACCATAGACAAGCGTGCCGCGTCTAGATAACAGCTATTTAACAAATTGATTTATTGCCCTCGGTACGTAACTATGGCGTAATTGACTTTTATTGCTTCATGATAAATTTCTATAGTAAAAATTTAATATCAATTACTTTGTACTCTCTGATCTCTGTTTGAAGGATGTGCCTGTGATAGATTTACCGGTTTCGCAAGTCACAGAACATCATAGGGATTAGTTATAGTTTTTAATTACGAACCAATACGGCTTGCACTGTAACATCTTTTGTTAAATTACATAATTGCTGATTAGTAATTTGATAAAATTGAGTACTTACGCTACGTCCCGTTATTGGAACGTTAATCAATGCCAACATAAATGGGCCTTACTTATAAACATTGTTTAGCTGAGCAAATGGCTAAGAATAGCCTGTCACTTTTTTCTTTGTGTCACATTGTTTGAATATAATATAAGTAAGGCCCATTATTACTAAATATCTGCAAAAATCAAAATTAGAAATGTGTTACTAACATCATAAAGCTCTGTTAATTGAATGCTAATTTCACCCTTTTGGATTCCAGATCGACGATGATTAAAAAAACACTGTAAAATTAATCAGATAGTATGTTTAGCAGAAAAACCAGCAATTTTATATTCTCCTTACCGTACATTATAATAATATGATTAAAAAGCACTTTAAGCGCTTTGAGGATCTGTTAAGTTAATTAAAAAGCGCTGCGTTGAATCTAAGTTTCAAGATAAACGCTCGCGGCAATTTTGTATCGGAAAGCGGAAGCGAAGTTTCTAACGTGTCTAGCCGTGTGGGGAACACAAATGTACCAGCATTTATGTTCCATCCTGTGCTATTAAACTAAAATATGATAATTTACAGATCGGTGATTATAAATGATAGACAGAAATCAAATATATCGTGTTTACTAATCTTGATATAGCTTGTGAATATACTTTCATAATCAAGTATGTGACATGAACTTCCGACAAACTACTACAGCACTATGATGTCTTAGGCTGAGATCTATAGAGCGAACTTCAACAAGTCTAAGTCAAAGAAACATTTTTAAATCAAACTTTGACTTAGTCAGTCTTTTTTCAACCGACTTCCAAAAAGGAGAAGGTCCTCAATTCGTCTGTATTTTTTATGTATGTTACGCCATATCTCCGCCGAATGTGGACCGATTTTCAAAATTCTTTTTGTGTTCGATAGAGCTTCTTACAAGGGTGGTCTCATATAAATTTGGTCACGATCGGATTTGAAGTCGGTCTGTTAAGTTTTTAAACTTGTGATTATTATACAAGAAAATCTTTGCTTAATCTGTCTGTCAGTCTTTTTTTCTTTGAAGAAATGGCTCGGACTATGTCAAAGTTCGATTTAAAAATTCAAAATCTTCACCGAGTTCGTTTCTTTGACTCAGTCTTAGTCAAAGTTCGCTCGATAGATCTAAGCCTACGTCTAGTCTAGTCACTGTGATATCAGGAATGGATAAATATTAATGAATAGCTGTAGTCCGCATTTTCGTTCACGTGGATTTTTTTTTCTGAGATAAAAAGTCAAAGTTCAAGACGCTGTCTACCTCCACACCAAATTTCAACAAACTTGCTCCAGCCGTTTGAGCGTGAAGAAGTAACAAACAAACAAACACACTCACAAACTTTCGCCTTTAGAATGTTAGTGTGTATCATCATCATCATCATCATCAGCCATAGGACGTCCACTGCTGAACATAGGCCTCCCCCAAAGATTTCCAGATCGACCTGTTGGAAGCGGCCTGCATCCAGCGACTTACTGCGACCTTTATCAGGTCGTCGGTCCACCTTGTAGGTGGACGTCCTACGCTGCGCTTGCCGTTAGTGTGAATGCGTATAATCATTTATAATTATTATAATACTGATATATCTAAACGTTCCAAACATTTAATTACTCTGACCATGGCAGAGAACGGCATGACTTTAGTTTAAAAAAATTACAATCATTTAGATACACTAGTTTGACATGCTGCAAAAACATATCGGACACAAATTCAATCCTGAATCCTTTCATCATCACCATCAGCCAAAGGACGTGCACTGCCGAACATAAGCCTCCCCAAAGATTGCCAGATCGATCTGTAGACAGCTCGTAGAACTAATAGCCGATGGGACAAAAAAGTTCTCCAGTGGAGACCACGTATCTGAATCTTTCTTTGTACCTGCCCTAATGTAGGGTGGGCGCACCACACTTTTCCAAGCATGTTGACAACCTCCGTGGCGCAGCGGGCGAGTAGCCGGCTGTGAAGCGAGAGGCCGCGGGTTCGATTCCCACACCGAGACAAATGTTTGTGTGGCCCACAGATATTTGTTTCGGGTCTGGGTGTTGTGAGACCGAAAGTCTCTCGTAGTTCCTGATAACCACGACACAAGACTAGTATCTTAGTGTGGGGTCAGGACTATGTGTGTGACTGTTGGGTGTTATTTATTATTATTATTATTTATTATTTATGTTGCAGAAAAGATATTGCTTAGTTTTTAATACCGGCTGCCTTGAAATAAAACTATTTTTACGGATTCTATCACGATTTGGTTTTTAATTTTTATTCCCGACGTTTCGAAGGCTTTGCAGTCTTCGTGGTCACGGGTCGGACTGAGGTGTCATTTGTCCAAAAATACCGGCTGCCTGCCTGACGTCATCCCCTCTGTGAGATCCAGTCCCGAGCGAATAAAATTAGAAAATTCGCTATGCTGGCCTGGGAATTGAACACAGGACCTCCCGGACCATGGACCACGTACCTGAATACTTATTAGAAATACCACAAAACCGATGAACGATTTGGAAGTCAAATTAAGAACATCCAGAAACTCTGTATGTACTGACCCTAAGCCAAGGACCCTTTCACCCCAACCAATATTTCATCGCCCATCCATCTTCGCACACTTCCGTGCCGCTTCCTTGCTATCGACAATCATTCAGACAATATACTCCAACCTTGAATGATTTATTGTTTTCTACCCTTATCAATGTTATAGGGACTCCGTGCAACATATACAACAGAAATAAATCCCAGAGGGGGTTGACGTTGAACAAGCGGTGCGGCCGGTCGTAAAAACTAAGCTGAATCGATTCTGCAATAAGCTTCAATTATGTATTACAGCACCCCCATTTTGAGTAGAATAAGCAGATGTCATTTGTCGCTGGATGCAGGCCACTTCCAACAGGTCGATCTGTAAATCTTTGGGGAGGCCTATGTCCAGCAGTGGACGTCCTGTGGCTGATGATGATGATGATGAAGCAGATGTCAGGTGGAGAAGGATATTATATCAAATGCCATTCACATTGAATGTGTTGACGTAATGGTGTATAGGTAGTTAGCGGATCAACCTACACATAAATTATTTGTTTAATAGTTATAAAAATATTTTGGTAATATTCCCTGAAATTATAGGCACTTGAAATTCGATGGTGGAAGCGGATACAACGTTCTCATTGTGGGTGGTAGTACTAACTTGCGAAATATATTATGACAAAAAACACTTAAGAATGTAACATTTTCGTAACACTGTTATTGTGTTTTATTTGAAGTTAAAGAACGATAAAAAGTAACAGTAATCGTAGCAGAAATTGCATTTCTATGTAGCTAATAACTAGCTTTTGCCCGTTGCCCCTTCGTATAAGTCGTAGGGGGTGAATTTTCAAAAATATTTTCTTAGTGCTCGCCTACGTCGTAAAAGAAAGTAAAATTTCACATTCCCAGGTCCAATAGTTTCGGCTGTACGTTGATACGTCAGTCAATCAGTCATTCAGTTTCTCCTTTTATTTATTTACCTAGTACTTATTAGACAACTAAAGAACTTAAAACTTCTCGTATCATTTCATGCTAAAGATCTCATTCATAGAAATCAGTTGAAATGTTCCTACAATGCCAGACACTGATTAAGCCATCATATCACCGCACTTGTAACCAGTCATATCAACACGAATCCCATATCGCATGAACTTGCGCCCCTCGTTTTATTAGACCCAACAACCCTTCAACAATCCACCCCGTTCAAATACAATGACAATAATTACTAACAATATACATGTTTTGAAACTTAGTACTACAATTAAGCTTTGTAGCTTTGCAAATTTACGTCTATTTTGGAATTATATATGTAATGAATGATGATCTGTGATTACATTGCTATTTTTATTACTTTCTGTACCTACATCTTATTTTTTCTCCTAGTGCCTAAATAGCATCAGGGTCGAGGAGCTTATGACATGAATCAATGTTTTTTTTTTTTTTTTTTTTTTATAGCAGAGATTGGCAAACGAGCAGATGGGTCACCTGATGGTAAGTGATCTCCACCGCCCATAGACACCCAAGACACAAAAAGAATCATGGGTGAGTTGCCAACCTAAAAGGAGGGAATGGAATGGGAGGGAAGGGGATTGGGAAAGGGAGTGGGGAAATGGGCCACCGGAAATCTCACTCACCGAACGAAACACGACAGCAAGCTGCCACTTTACGTCGGTTTTCTGTGAGACAGTGGTATCTAACCGGTCGAGCCGACCCATTTGTGCTATAGACGTTACTGTCTACAGCGTGGATCTACCACTTGAAATAATTATTGGGGTGAGTTTTGAAGTCTGTCCCAAGAGCTTAGACCTCTAACTAACTTTTCTTAAGTTAGTGTATTCAATGTGAATTGCTTGTTATAACGGTGAAGATACATCGTGAGGAAATCTATTCCTGATATTTTCTTCATAAGAGTTTCGAGGATATGGGAACAATTTAAAGTCTACCAACTCGCAATTGGCTTGCGTAGTTATCTAAGACTAATTCATCTTATTAGTAGGAAAAGCCAGTGCGTAATGGCTTAACCGTAATATTACCGATATTCTGATAAAATACTACCGCAGGTGATCATTGTGAATTCTTTAATTTACATTTTTCCTCAAAACAGACTATTAACCCGGATATCAATTTATTCAAATCAATCAAATTTAATAAACGCCAATCATTTTTATCACGAGCGAACATAAAATAAACACCAAAAATCACTTTCTGAATAACATTAATAGGAATACGAACCGGTGCCTGTTGTAATTAATGGAGGCGCTATAAAACTTATATTTTATATTCTAGTTTGAAGTCGTGATATCGGCTCGTGATTTCTTCAGACAAATATGTATCGATAAGTCGGATGTTGGAGTGGACGGGTAGGGTATAACTATTCACTATTGATGTGATGCAAGTCATGAGTGTGAGAGGAATTAGAACAATTCGGAATAGTGACGTATGATTTATATTTCTTTTATCTCTTGCTAGCGCTTGGTAGCCTTCACATATCTTTGCAATTCTTGCAGGGAATTCTCAGGTATGCGTTTCGCCACGATGTTCTTCACTGTTACAGCAAGCGATAATTCAGGATTAATACAAATCTTAGAAGTCACTATGCTTTCGGGTTGGGTTCGAATCTGTAAATAGTCCCGGCAGTTCGTACGACTCCCAACTGAACTATCGAGTTTTTTGGGAATTCAATTGAATTTTACATCCTCAGGTATAAGAAATAGAAAAGTAAGGTTTATCTGGAAGATGTTTGCGTAAGACGAAAATACTTTTAGACCATGACTTTTAGGCCAGCTACATTTACGATCACGATTTTTTCCTGGATGGTGATTCACGGACTAACTTGTTTTACGGAAAATGTTACCTTTACCTGCTTAAATTTTACCGAAAACCTTGCAAACCTAGACTAAAGACTTAGTCCTAGAGATACCAGCAGGGTTACCACGACCTCTTATAGCAGTATTATTATAATCGTTCTTCGTTTGTTTTCTATACGAATCGGTACAGGTAAAATTATAATAATACTGCTATAAATGATGGTGGTAACGCATCTGTAACCTACACATCATTATTTTTGGAAGACAAATATATCTACACGTATGTATTTTTAGAAGACTAATCGCTGTTTAGGTACTCTTGGCTCCGCTTCTAATACTTTCCCGGAATCAAAATTTATGACACTTAGGAAAAGTAGGATTTAGTGTCTTTCTAAAAGTGAATTATTTTCAAAATCGGCTCAGTCGTTTCAAAGACTAAAGCTTTTAAACAGATAAACTGTTCAGCTTAATTATTGGTAGATATCTTATATCTAATTTCAATGATTCAATCATTATTGTTATTATAATTCATATACGAAAGCATAAAACGTTTATATCTACATTAGATATAGGTATTATAAATACATAATCTACCGATTTTATCGGGTACTATTGTTAATGATGGCTATAATGTTCAGTAGTTGTATTCTTGTCGTTTATTGCTTAATAAATACCTCTACAATAGCATAATAAACATATAAAAATACCTTTCTAACTAGCAATCGAACAATCTATTCTAAAAAGGTGCAACAAGCCTGCCTTATAGAAGTGTAGAGCTCGAGAGCTCTCGGCTCGTTTAACTTTACTATTACTTTACTATCAGGAAATTGTAGGCTATAAAAGCCAACGTAACATGTTCACAGTGATTGCCTATTTTCATTTTAAATATTTAAAAATCCGAAATTTTCAAACGTTTGTGTGGCGGCCAGTAAACCGGTCTATTGTAAATTCTCGAATAAATAATATGCTTCTTAGATTAAATTCTGGTTGCAACTTTGTGTCGTTTATTAATATTAAACCTCGGCGCGTTGAGCATACGGAATATTAGTTTCAGATTTAGCAAATGCAATAACTTAAAAATATCTACGTATTATAGATATTTCATCACTCTGGTGTTTTGTAAAATAGGATCGAAGAAAACTAAACCTTAAAATCAAAAGCAAAAAGCGGTTCCAAAGCTCATAAATATACAAACAAAAATAAAACAAGTGAACAATGCAGTCGAATGTGAATCTCCTCTGACCTTTGCATTCGTTGGCGTCGCGGGCGGTGGCGCGGCCCCACGGACGGTCGAAGTGGAACGGCTTGCACCGCTCGCAGTCCCTGCCGGCGGTGTTGTGTCTGCACTCGCACGCCAGCTGCTGCACGCCAGGAGCGCCCGTAGAACTCTCGCCCTCCTTCATCGGGATGCACCTGGACGCGTGCCCGTTGCACTTGCATCGACCCCCGACCGCGAAGTCAGACACGGCGTAGTGTTGTGTGCCAGGCGCGGCCTGCTTCTTGGTGTCCACCTCGTCGCCTTCGTTCACCATGTGCAGACGGTTGAACACAACCCGCACGTCGGTTGCGGTCACCCAGTCTTGTAGGACAGGGGACAGATCGAAGTTGGCGGCGCTCGGTCGACCCTCGAGGGTGCTGAATGCAAGTCTCGCGCCGTTTGCACTCTCGCCTGATCTGTGGCTATCGGAGCATCTCGCTTCCTGCTCATTAGCCGCCGTCACTGTTGCTTTATTCGGTCGCCCATAAACCCTTCTACACTGACTGGAGTAGAACTGAAAGGGTTGCCACGTGACACCGTAGTCAGCGCTCTTGTAAATTGCGACGGAGTCCGGCCGCGCAGCCTTCGGGCAGAACTGAAGGCTGATGTATGTCAGCTCGTATTTTTTCCCGAGAGATAAAGTTAGAGACACGTTATCTGGGGGCGAATCGTAAGCTGCCGGTGGTAAAGAAGCCGATCGCCAGCATGTTATGTCGTTAGGGTTGTTCAGATCGGTGAGATGACTTGGCGGGTGCCGTCGGTCGGATCTGGCGGCGTCGCACACTCGGCAGGCATTCTCTGGGATCTGGTCGAAAGGAGGATCGCACAACTTTTCGGGGCCGCGTCTGCCGCAGGCGGAAGAGGCGACCACGGCAGCTCCAAACGCTGCGTTGACGAAGTCCGGGATGCAGCGGCGCGGGCGCGCGTCCTCGTAGCAGGGGTCGGGCGGCGCTGCGGAGGCGAGCGCCGCGGCGGCCAGCGCGGCCACCAGCACCAGGCTCATGCTCACTCACTGCACTCACTCGCGTAAAGTTTGCGGTTGACGTGTAGACACGCAACACATGCGCGCCGCTCGGATGCCGCGACACGACTGGCCGCCACTCGTCGCGGCACTCGCAGCACTCGCGGCGGGGACTTGGGGAGCGGAGCTTACGAGCTTACGAGCTTTTGTGCCGAGCGAGACGTTTTTTTCTACACGTTATTAGTGAAAGTTGGGTGTTTAATAATAGTGCGTGATTGTGTTGATGTAAATGATAATTTATTTTAGTGCGCGATCGCGGATGGACGCCGGCCGGCCGTTACTCCAGTCACGGTCGGCGCTTCGACACGGAAGTAGAGCTTTGAGTTTTGACGAACGTTTTTTATAACGACCACTTCTAAAATTAATTAAAAGCTCCTTCAATTTAATCACATTTTTAATTCTTCTTCCTTTGTGAGGGCCCTTCATTTTATTATATATTTATTTTAAATATACTAATTTATCTATCTAGCATTTAATATTTTAAAACTACTAACATCTTGCTTGTAAGACATTTTAAACTTGAACAATAGAGCAAATGAAATACGCATTAATCTCTTCACAATAAAATGGTTCTAAATCATGATAAACTTAAAGCTTCGCATTTAAGAAGCTCACCATAAAATATTATTTTCTAATGGCTACAAGTCATGCAGCAAAAGAAAGCAAACGTACGAGTATTTGTTCTTAATTGCACAGGTTTACCAAGACAAATATTATTTAGCTTTAGAGGAGCTTATGCCAGTTATTACAAATAGAGGCGAGCGGTAAAGCCAGGGAAGTCGACAGGAGCTAATAGCACACTTTATGAATGAATTACTATGAGTGGGGAAATAAGTACCTGCTGGTAATGGTGTGGTAGATGAAATCTGAATTAACATAAATATTATAGGATGTAATATTCCTAGAATATTATTATAAATAATAGCAAATTTCGCTTTCCGTAACACCTAAATTTGTTCTGGTTTATAAGAAATGTATCATTTAAGGAATCAAACCTGCAATCGTTTCTCATTTATCTCGCGGACGTACCTATTTGAGTATCGTCAGCAAATCTGGATTTACCTCCCGTGAGTATTGATATTGATCCGATATTAATTTAGTTGAAAGAAGACGTAATATGAGAGAAAAATGGAAACCTCCCCAAATTAGCTTCAGACTTTAAAATCGTTCAAATTTCAGCTTATACACCCTAAAATATTTTTACACTTCAACCACAAAGAAATAAACAAATAAATCACTCAAAGAACGATCCAAACCCAATTAAAAGGGGTTGAATGGTGCAATTATTATTATCAGTAACCGCGTGTACATTTGTACAACACAACGCGGCCCTTATCGGCAGACGGGTGGCTTTTATTCGAAAAGCATTGAAGGAATGCGAGTCACTCTATCATACGCACCCATTACGACTACCCATAGCTACCTGACAAATAAAGCTTACACACGACAGATTTTATTACTCTGACTCTATCTGCAACTTCATTGGTGGTAGAACTCTTACAAAAGAGAGTCCGTCTGGATAGATACCACCGTAGTGTCTATTTCTACCGCCAACCAGCATAGTGTATGTTGTATTAGGCTTAGGCCTCATTCGCACGAACACTTTATCAACGCGCGTTGTAATGGAACAAATGAGTTCTAGCCCTCATTCGCACGAGAACTTTTCAACGCGTGTTTAAAAGCGTCTTAACGTGTCTGTTCATATGATTGCTTGTAAATCATTCATGTCTATTTTCTAATAAGGTACATTTTACATAACGCCCAAAAAACGCCGTGTTTTAAAAGAGCCAGCGTGTGAACAGCTATACGAAAACATCATTTGTTCTATTACAACGCTTTTTTAATGCGCGTTGAGAAAGCGCTCGTGCGAATGAAGCCTTAGTATAGTTATTCACACGCCGGCGCTTTTAAAACGCGTCTTTTTACTCTGTCCACGCCTTCGATGATAAAAAAATAATAGCGTTTCACACAACATAATAATTGAAATCAATCTAAAATTTAAAAAACAAACGTCAATACGAGTAATAAAACTTTGTTTGTACATTAGCATATAACAATCAACCTGTAACTAGTGCAATCAGTGGGTAAGCAGAGACTATAGAGTAGTAATAACGTCTCGCTCTAGTTACCCACACCCCTTTCATTTACATTTTAATTAGGACGAGAGCTCATTCTAGCTAATTCTAAGGGGCCATTGTATTACATTCGCAACTTGTTACAATTACTTACACATAAGCTCACGACTGTATCCCCGAAGGGGTAGGCAGACGCGCACTAGCGAACTAGAACACCCACATTTCGCCGAGCTTAGTTCCGTCACAGGTGTGATAGGGGGCGAGCCTATCGCCATATCGGGCACAAATTCCAGACTCCGGGCTGATATGGAAAAATCCAATATCACTTTACCCGACCCGGGGATCGAACCCGAGACCTCAGAACCGTAGTCATACCGAAATACCACCACGCCACCGAGGCAGTCTTACAATAACAATAAAAATACTTACAATAACAGCTTTTAATTGTAAATTGTAATCTTAGAAATAGACCTTCTATTATTATAGAAGTTGAATGATAGAGTGAGAAATAGCAGCATAAGATTATTTAAAGTGGTAGAGCCACGCTGTATACAGTAACGTCTATAGCACGAATGGGCCGGCTCGACCGGTCAGATACCACTGTCTCACAGAAAACCGACGTAAAGTGACAGCTTGCTGTCGCGCTTCGTTCTGTTAGGCGACCTGTCCTGGTTGTCTTTTTAAAAAAAACTACGAACTGAAACTACAACTAGTTTATTCAAAATTAAATGAATTTACACTAACACACTTTTTACTTGACTTCCCGATTTCTAAATTAGGGGTTCGCCAAAGAAGCGAGAACCGCCCGTCACGAATGCCAGATACTAACTGTTATAATAATTTAATAAAATTGAAAAGGAAAGATAAAATTGCAATTCAGCATTTCTACAGCTAGCAACTAGGTAAACAATGTGAAATGCTGACGTTTCAAAAGTACCATAGAATTAAGGGTTGTAACAGCTCCCCCTTTTTGACGGAGCTTCATACTTTAAAATAATGAAGCGAAGTCCATAATATCGGACATAATAAAAATCGATTGAAATTAGGAAGTCAGTTTACAATTATAAAAATTACAATTACAATTTGAAATAGCAATTACAATTACAAGTTGAAAATATAACTTCAACATTTTTCTAAACTAACTTCAAATAATAAAATGTTGCGGTAAACATTTTATGAAACTATCATTTATAAGACAGTATGAAAATAATAAACATTGAAAAACTATCTTTATATTCTGATAGTATGCATTTATAGAAATAAAAACTATCTTTAAATCTGATAGTGTGTAAAAACATTGAAAATAATTATCTTTAAAATATTATAATATAAAAAATATGAATTCAGAGAAACTATCTGTAAATGATAGTATGTAATATCAATAATAAAATAACATAGAAAACATGACATTCATTGTATAACATTTGTTGTATATAAGTATAAAAATACATTTTATTTCAAAATTAAAAATTCAGATTCCTTCTAGAGGAGTGAGCAAAATTAACTTCATTATCATATCTCTGAAGTTTAGAATTTATTATCGGCATAGATTTAACTGATTTATCATCATCAGATGTAGAGATTTCATGTATCTCAATTGATTGGGACATTTTTATATTGTCCTTTTTAGCCTTTTTGTTGTAACATTGATTAATGATTTGAATACAACATGCATCAGTCTGCTTATTTTTAAAGCAACGACAAACTTTATATAAAATATAACAAAATATGCACACAATTAGAAAATATGTAAAACTTGAATAATATGTGCCATATTTAATAAAATGAGATTCTTTCTGAAAATTATTTAATTCATTTTGTAATTTATCAATATCATGATTTGTATATTTTAAATATTCTAAATTAATTTTGCTCAGAGAAATAGGTGCCAGGTGAGGCAAAGTATGATTGAAAGTTTCCTTCTTACAACAGTTATCAGTTGTTATATCAAAATTAATATCTAGAGGAGACTTTAACACAAAGGAATACGAACTTGTTGGTATTAATTGAATTGTTTTTGAAAATCTGATAACTTTGCGATACCTGTACCAACAATAGAATAGTCATTAATATCATTTTCGTTACATTTAACAGTCAATTTATTTATTTCGGACTGTACATAAATCCATTTATTATTTCTTAGCTTTTGCCATATATCTATATTACCATATAATATTTTGGAATTACATTGCGGAGGTAATGATAAAATAACTTCAGTTAACAAAATTGATTCACAATTAGGATTACTTAAAGTAGAATAAAATGAAATTTGTTCACAAATAGAAAAATCATTATTTATTTTCTTACAATTATTTAAATTGTCCATCATAGTATAATGTAATCTGTCATCGCTTAAAGCAGTGTATGAATTAGAAGGTTGAATTAATGCAAAAGTTTGAACATGAGACTCATCGTGAGGAGTCGGTAAAGGAATATTTTTATAGACAATAAATTTGTCAGCACTTATAAGTGGAATTTGCAATACAAAAATAATCTTTTTATTATAATAATATGAAGTAAGTTGTGAAATATCAATTAAAGTATGAATATTATGAATATCTAATGAAACTGAAAAATCTAATCTTTTATTAACGAAATTAATATGCTTGTTCAATTCGTTTAAAAGATCTAAAGGTGTAATAACACTTGGATGCAAAATGTTGACCTTGGAAAACAAAATAGCATTTAATGTAGTATCTAGTAAATTAGAAATGCATAATAAAGAACTTTCAATAATATTAAATAAGCTATTTAATCTTGTAATATAATAAATTGTCGTATCGACTTTAGTTACTTGAGATAGAATTTGATTCATATTATTTAATTGTGTATTTAATTTTAATTCATTTTGATTAAGTTTAGTAATAGTAGAATTGAAATTATTAATAGTAGATTTAACAATATGCATATTTTCTTTCATTAAATTAAATAATTCTGATTCACTCTTTTGACATGACTCTATGGCGGCGTCATATTTTCTTGCGTCATCCGCGTCTAGAGTACCGAAGAAGAACTTTAATAATTCTCCACCGAATTCTAAAGATCTTTTGACTTTAGATGGTGTTTGTTCATTAATAATATGAGACAATGATTGTAATTTGATATAATTAGATTGAATTAAAACTTCAATTGGACTGGAAATGTCCTTACATTCACTAAAATTAGACTGAATTTTATTACAGAGACTTTGCGACTTATGCAATAAATTTTCAATATTATTAAGATAAGGTTCTACAGAAATAACGTTAATATTAGTAATAACTTTCCAATAGTCATTATAAAAATGCACCGTAGTAACGGGCTCAAAATATATTCCAGGACTATGAGCTATAGGAGTAATCTTGAGTTCTCCATGTATTTCGTAAAAACGCATAGTTCTGAAAATAAATATATTTAATTAAAATTATGGAGAAGCAGGTTTAATTTCATTAGTATGGTATTTAATATGTTTACGACCTACTTGCAATGTGACATTATGTTTATTATGAACTTTTATAATTTTATAAGGGCCTTTCCATACAGGGGAAAGTGCTTTACGCAACCTATGATGTTGCTTTAAATAAACCATGTCACCTGTTTTATAAGTTACTTCGCGAGAATTAGAATCATAGTACTTTTTAGATCTCTCTTTACTGTCAATAATATTTTGCAAAGCTTTATCTCGACTAAAACGCATTCTATACTGTAATGCGCGAATATACTCATTGTAAGTAGTAGAATTAGAAGTATCATATAAGGAATTCGGAATAGAAGGTTTATAACCATATAATAACTCATGCGGAGTGAATTCCGTAGTACAATGAGGTGTAGTATTATAAGATAATATTGCAGTAAATAAGTAACAATGCCAATCGTTTTGATTCTCATTTACAAAAGACTTAAGGTATTCTTTCAAAGTAGCATGAGAGCGTTCAAGTGCTCCATTTGTTTGTGGATGATATGGAGTAGCGAATAAAGGTTTAATTTTCATTATTTCAGTTAATTGCTTAAATAATTCTGAAGTAAAACATGTACCCATATCAGTTAAAATGGTTTTTGGAAAACCAAAATGAGCCACAAAATGGACGAGATTTTGAGCTATTTCTTCACTCGTAGCTGAAGTCATAGGATAAGCACTTGAGAATTTGGTTAAGTCATCTTGTAAAGTTAAAATATATTTAAATTCTTGAAAACCAGCCTCGGGTAAAGGACCTACGACATCTAATGCTAGTCGTTCAAATGGTCTTGTAGAAGAGGAAGTTATTTCCATTGGAGCTTTATTTGATTTCCTTAGAGGCTTATTAACTTGGCATAATTTACATTTCTTTACATATTGCTCAATATCAGAGCGCATGCCCTTCCAATAATAAGAGGCTTTAATACGACTATACATTCTCTTTGAACCTAGGTGACCAGCGATAGTCGAATCATGATTTTCTTTTAATATCTTTGGAACCTCGACTGGAGTCGGGTAAATCATTTGATTTTTGTAAATATGTACTTTAATATTAGTATCATTAAAAATATAAGAGATCATGTTGTAAATTTTAATATAAGACAACTTAGAAAATGGGTCAGTAAAGTCAGAGATTGCGAGATCTGTGACATTTGAATTATTTTGTAAAATATCATTTCTAAGTAAAATTAATAAATTGTATATATCTTTAAATTTAGTTTCTTCATAATGATGAACTTTTGTAAATAAAAAGTAATAAGTTTTATTTTTATTTATTTGCTTATGAACAGTAAAAGGTTCGCGCTCGGAATTTAACAAGTCAGCGGAATTATCGAGCTGCGATAGTATTTCTTCGCAATGTGGCAAAGAATAATCAAAGTCTAAAGAGACTGGACAAACAATTGAATTAAACTTCGATAAATGTAAACCTTGAGAATGTTCTTCAATAATAGTATTTGAACTTGGAAGTTTATTTGTAAATTGAGCTTTAAAATATTGTTCATAAGATAAGTTATTTAATCGCTCTATATCAATAGCATTAATAGGACAACGTGATAGCGCATCGGCATTTGAATTAAGGCGACCTTGTTTATAAGTTATTTCATAGTCATATTCTTCGAGTTTAAGGCGCCAACGAATAAGTCTACTGCCGGGATCTTTAACATTAAAAAGCCAGACTAAAGGCCTGTGATCCGTCACAATTTTAAATTTGCGACCAAATAAATATGGACGAAAAGTCTTGACGGCAAAAATAACGGCTAGAAGTTCCTTTTCCGTAGTGGAGTAGTTGCCTTCTGCCTTATTAAGTGTCCTAGAAGCATATGCGATAGGTTTATCTTTACCTACATCGCCTTGAGAGAGAACTGCACCTACGGCATAATTAGAAGCATCCGTTGTGACAATAAACGGAGCCAAAAAATCTGGGTATTGTAATAAAGGAGCCGTGGTAAGCTTCTCTTTGAGAATTTGAAATGCAGCGTTTTGACTGGAAGTCCAATTAAATGGTACATCCTTTTTTAATAAAGAGGTTAACGGTTTGGTTAACTTGGAAAAATTCTCAATAAAACGACGATAATAGCCGACTAGGCCTAAGAAAGATTTTATTTGTTTAACATTCTTCGGGATAGGAAATTCAGCGACAGCCTTGATCTTATCTGGATTTGGAGAAACACCTTTATCGGTGATGATATGACCTAAGTAAGCAACTTCTCGGCGCAAGAATTCACACTTGTCCGGTTGCAATTTGAGATTAAATTTTCTTAATCGGTCAAAAACAAGGCTTAGCTTAGAAATATGTGATTCAAGGTCATGTGAATATATAATACAGTCGTCTAAATAAACATAACAATGAAGACCTTGAAGACCCGAAAGCGCCGTGTTCATTAGGCGTTGAAAAGTAGTAGGGGCATTTTTTAACCCGAAAGGCATCCTCGTAAACTCATAATGTCCAGAGGTGCTTGAATTTGTACTAACAGTGAAACCAGTTTTGGGAGCATCATTGGAACTCATTTTAATTTGATGAAACCCGCTTGCAAGGTCAAGGGTACTGAAATATTTAGAATGACCTAATTGGTCAAGTATATCCGTAATTAAAGGAAGCGGATAGCTCTCCGAAACGGTCACGTCATTAAGTCGACGATAGTCGATAACAATTCGCCACTTTCTTTTGCCTGAAGCATCGATTTTCTTAGGGACAACCCACACTGGGGCACTCCATGGCGAAATTGAAGGACGTATGATATTTTGATCGAGCATTTTACGAATTTGCGAATCGACTTCCTCCTTATGAACTTCTGGGAAGCGATATGACTTGACATGAATAGGAGGTGCATCTCCTGAATTGATTGAATGCTCGATAGCATTAGTAAAAGACAGAGGTTCGCCTTCAATATGAAAAATGTCCGTATATTCGGAACATAGTTGTAAAAGTGACTTTTTCTCTTCACTATTTAGATGAGAACAACGTATAGAATTTAAAACCTTATCTAGACGGTTTGAACTAGTAGTATAAATAGAATTTACGTGTTCATAAGAATTAGAATTATGAAAAGGAGACAATTTGACACAATAGTCTTTAATTTCTACATTAGAATCTGTAGTATTCAAAATAGAAATATTTATTCTTTTATTAGGTTTAATACTAACAATGCAATTTGCGACATAAACACCTTCACATATGGTGTGATCTAATACGAGAGCTTCGTTATTTTCATATAACTCGGGCGAGTAATTTGATACTGCGCACTCGATAACGGCTTCAGAGCGAGCCGGTACAATGTAAGTCGGTTGATTATAAACAATGGGTATTGAATGTCCTTTAATAGACAATGACTTTGACAAATAATCTATATTTGCTTTAAAATGATTAAAGAAATCACTACCGATTATTCCATCGTAGTTTCTTAAATTGACGTCATCCATTGTGACGTGGAATTTGTAATTAAATGTATCATTCGATAACATAAATTCCATTTGAAAAGTACCCAATGTCTCAACAATAGTTTCCGAATTGGTTATTCCTCGTAACCTTACAGTTTCGGAAGATAGATCTGGAATTTTAATTAAACTAGACTGCTTTACTAAGCTAATACTTGATCCAGTATCTATAAGAAAACATAATTGCTCTTTAGAATGCTTCGTATTTAAATAAGTATGAGGTAAAGATACCTTTTTAGTATAAGTTTCATTGTTAGAAACATATATATTCCTACTTTCATCACAATTAGAATTAATTAATTTATTTTGAACATTTGGTTCACAACATAATATAGTAGGATTTAAAGTACAAGACGCCTTTTTTGGCTGATGCTTGTCATAATTAGTAGAATAAGAACTCGATTTTCGAGATGTACCACTTTGGGTATTTATGAATGTAGAAGAACTCGGTTTGTCCCGAGGTGAATTTTGTAAATAATTATGACTCAACTTAACGTCGTTTTGTGACGGTTGAGATGCAATAAATTCAGTGAAACTCTTGTCGTTTGACAGAGATGCATTAAAAGAACTCGGAGGTTTTTCCTCTCGAGGTGTAAAAGAATTCGTCTTATTTTTATTTGACGAATGTGAACTCAGATGAACCTGAGGTGAACTCGGCTTTTGTGTCCGAGGTGAATTTTGTAAACTCAGGTGATCCTGAGATGAACTCGGTTTATTCCGAGATGAATTATTCATTAAACTCCGAGAGTCCGGAGGTGAACTCGGCCTTTTGGTCCGAGGGGAACTTTGTAAACTCAGGTGATCCTGAGGTGAACTCGGTTTATTTTCCCGAGGTAAATGATTCATTAAACTCCGAGAGTCCGGAGGTGAACTCGGCCTTTTGGTCCGAGGGGAACTTTGTAAACTCAGGTGATCCTGAGGTGAACTCGGTTTATTCCGAGATGAACAATTACAACTCAGTTGAGACTGAGATGAACTCGGCTTACTTGTCCGAGATAAATAATTAGAACTCAGATGAGACTGAGATAAACTCGGCTTACTTGTCCGAGATGAATAATTAATTAAACTCCTAGTATTCGGAGGTGAACTCGGTATATTCCGAGGTGAATAATGTTTACAATTATGTGATTCGGTGCAATTGGTAAAAATAGAACAATTAAATTTGGTGCCATTTCTAACATAAGATTTCGGCAGGCACGCATCCGAAATCATTCTTCGTTTAAATTATTCTGACAATCACATAACTTTACATTAGCGTTATTCGCGTTAGAATTTGCTTGGTGCGGCAAAGTGGGTTTCCCACGTGAAAAATGTGCTTTATTATTATGCGCACTTTGTTTGTTGCGGTATTGTAATTTGCGACACTCTTGTATCAAATGACCCGCAGACTTGCAATAATTGCAAAACATAGAACCGTTAGAATTAGTAAAATGATTAATATGATACGATTTATGGAATGTGGTTCTATCTCTAGAGTGTGAATTTTTATTTTTGTAACACTCATGCGAATTGTGCCCAATTTTGTTACAAATTGAACACCTCTTAATAAATTTCTGAGAAGAGCTACTACTTGATTTTGACAAATTATATAACTTCTCTTCTTGAATGGCGTACTGAATCGCCTCATTTAAATTACAAGGATTTTTGCACCTTATAATATTGGATATATATGGGTTTAAACCAAGAATAAACGTATTTAAAGCTAGATCTTCCATAGCGGCTATTCTACCTGGAAGCTCGTTTTTATCCTTACAGCAATAATGAGTATCTGACTGAATCCTAGTTAGAATTGCTTCTACGCGTAGTGAAAATTTTGTAACGTCTTCAGAGCTTAACTGTTTACAATTCTGTAAATCGACTAACAGATGTGTGGCGTGTTTCTTTTCGCCAAAGGTCGATTTTAGGAATAATTTAATTTCGTCCCAGGTGGAAAACGTTTTAAGGCTGCAAGCGACTTGGGCTTTACCCTCAAGTTGCGATAGTATGTATTTACAGAGAACATTTTTTTGATCGGAAGTCGCGAGCGACATTGCGTTATCGCAATTGGTGAGAAATGCAGGGAGAGTTTCCCTGTCACCATTATAACCTTTGATAAATTTAGTTAGGACATTTAGCGTGATTTTTTCAGACATTGTGGTGTCTTCTAATGGAATTGAACCTTTTGGTCTAATAGGCTCTGAGTCTTCTGATTTAAGCAGTGACATAAATGCGTTCTGGACAATTTGCAAACGCTTATTAAAAAATATAAAACACACACAAAAATATGAAAACTGGAAAAACACACAAAAATATGAAGACTGGAAAAACACACAAAAATATGAAGACTGGAAAAACACACAGTAATCGACAATGTAAAAACACGAAAATAGAATCAAATATAAAATTGTATATAAATCGATTACAAAGTTAAGTCTAAGTATAGAAATAACTTCAAAAATTTTTGTAGATTTAAGCTTGTAAAATATTGTATATAAAATTCTTTAATTGTATAAAATTGTTTAATATATTTTAATTTAATTATTTATTTAATTTATTTATTTCTTTATGAAATTGCACCTTGTAAAAATTTTATAAAATAGAAAAATAGAATTAACTTTGTAAATAAAATTGTTATAAAATTCTTTAAAAATAGAGTAAAGTCTCTAAAATTTAATATTCACTTTTATTTGCACCTTTTCTTTTAAATTGCACTTTTATGAAATTAGAAAAATATAGACACTCACAGAACAATGACGTAAGCGATGACGCTCATTTCGCCGTGTGAAGTAACGCGAGTGGTGAAGATCTGATGCAGGCTCATGCGACGACTGAGGCTTACTGTCGACCAGGTGAGTTAGTCTGGTGGGTCTGCTGATGCGGGCTCACGCTGTACAGCGGAGGCTAATCGTCGACCAGGCTGATGTCCCAGGGAAGTCAAGGTGTGCGGACTGCGGGCTCGTACAAGGAGGCAGAGGCTTACCGTCGAGTCCGTTGATGTTCGGCGTAGCTCAGTGCAGGCTCACAATACGATGAGGCTTACTGTCGACTGAGAACAATTCCAGGGGGTCGTGGATTCGGATGCCAGCGTCTATATGACGTATGTTGTCGTTAGACCTCTCTGACATCCCACTTCTGACACCAGTTTGTTAGGCGACCTGTCCTGGTTGTCTTTTTAAAAAAAACTACGAACTGAAACTACAACTAGTTTATTCAAAATTAAATGAATTTACACTAACACACTTTTTACTTGACTTCCCGATTTCTAAAATCGCCAAAGAAGCGAGAACCGCCCGTCACGAATGCCAGATACTAACTGTTATAATAATTTAATAAAATTGAAAAGGAAAGATAAAATTGCAATTCAGCATTTCTACAGCTAACAACTAGGTAAACAATGTGAAATGCTGACGTTTCAAAAGTACCATAGAATTAAGGGTTGTAACAGTTCGGTGAGTGAGATTTCCGGTGGCCCATTTCCCCACTCCCTTTCCCAATTCCCTTCCCTCCCCTTCCATTCCCTCCTTTTAGGTTTGCAACGCACCCATGATTCTTTTTGTGTCTTGGGTGTCTATGGGCGGTGGAGATCACTTACCATCAGGTGACCCATCTGCTCGTTTGCCAATGTATGCTATAAAAAAAAAAAAGAAAGAGAGAAATGTGGATTGAAGGAAGATGTAGTGACGAGGATTGAGAAAGGAATGCTTCGGTGGTTTGGCCACGTTGAAAGGATGGATGAAAGTAGAGTGACGAAAGAAATTTATGTAGCGGAAGTGAATGGTAGTGTCGGCCGAGGACGTCCTAGACGTACTTTTAAGGACCAAATTGGCGATCTCCTGAAAAAGGGCCAAATAAGGAGTTCTCGTAACCGACGAGTGCATGAAAAAAATTATATTATTATATTACTGGCAAAACCCGGGGCTGCCTTCCTACTTAAAGACTTTCATTTCACTCCGTCTTGAGCATCCTCCATAGTGAAGCCACTGGCTCTCATATCTTTCTCTAGAACGTCTAACCAGCGCTTTTTGGGCCGCCCACGGGCTCGCACCCCTGGTACGATTTGGGCCAGACACATGCGACCGTCATACTCCTGTGGTTTCCTCAAAACGTGGCCATACCTTAATAAAATTCTTTATCTTTTCGAGCGGAGCCGCAAGCTAAACCTAGTAGAGAAAATAATATTAAGAATCTAAGTAACAAATTCCTCAATCCCATTGATGTATTATAATTTTTATTATTAATTTCATGTCTGTAATATCTTTTTAATCAAATTATCGGTACCTAATTAGGGCATGTCAAATTGCGGCCGACGGCAAGGCACGCTCGGGTAGAAAAGTGCTTGAATTTACAATAACATTCGTATTAAAAATGTTTCATTTGATTCCCAAACGATTTTTTAAACCGCGTCACATTCTTCGCATAGCTCCTTTGAGGGTTTACATTAAAAACTACTAGTAAACACCTTCCCAAAAAGTCCCGGGCTTTTTGCATAGATTTTCACATGGATAAAGACTCCCTAAACATAATAACTCAATTAAAGCCGGCCAATCGGACTGCCGGCCATTCGGACTGCCGGCCATTCCGTAAAGTCCGGTCAGTCCGGAGTTTCCACGCGACTGTACCACGAGATGTAATTATACCCTTATCTGGTGCACGGACACCGGTAATTAGAGTTCCGGTTTGCGAAGGGGTTGAACCACCCTTGTATACGTTTTACAAATTATATGTGACGGATTTTAGAGACGAGGGTAAGTGCTGATAAAGCGCTTGCTGAATTCTATCGGAGGGATATTGAACGTTAGAAAGGTTGGCTTTTCATGGATTAAGTATCACTCATTCATATAGAGTATAAATTATTAGATTTATATACTCTATACTCTAATTATGAGTACGGTAATCCAAGGCTGGTAAAAGTGAAGATAATTAATACGCATTTGAAAATTCACCTCTGCCGAAATCATAAGCAATGGTAGTATTTCTTATACACCCAACAGTCACACACCTAGTCCTGACCCCACACTAAGTATAACCTGTATCGTGGGTGTCAGAGACTATGAGAGACTTTCGGTTTCACAACACCCTGACTTGAAACAAATATCTGTGGGCCACACAAACATTTGTCTCAATGCTGGAATCGAACCCGCGGCCTCCCGTTTCACAGCCGGCTCCTCGCCCACTGTGCCACGGAGGCTATTGATTTCTGCTTGGGTTTATTGACTAGGTAGCTCGATAATGAGGTAACCAATTAATGAACATCGCACGGCGGCAGTATTAGACTCCAAATAACTTCATCATTATCATGATCAACTTACACAGATTAATTACTTCACACACAGAAATTCAACCTTCATTTCATTATATTACAGGCACCAATGCCGAAAAACATTATCTCAAACAATGTCCTCAACACCTACATCATATTTAACTATATAATATAATATTAGCCCTGTAATATTACTGTCCCACTGCTGGACAGGGGCCTCCTCTACTAATGAGAGGGTTTAGGCCTTAATCTACCACGCTGGCCTAATGCGGGTTGGTAGACTTCACATACCTTCGAAATTCCTGTGAAGAAATTCTCGGGTATGCAGGTTTCCTCACGATGTTTTCCTTCACCGTTATAGCAAGCGATATTTCACAATGAAAACATACTTAACATAGAAAAGTCGAAGTGAATGATCCATTTTGGGGTTGGTTTCGAACCTCCGACACTTGTCTCGGTAGTCCATACTATTCCCAACTGAGCTATCGCTGCTCAACTAATTTAATAATATCATTAGCTTTGTTAAATAAACTGTATCTTCATAAACATAAAATATTTGTTTAATATGTAAAGCAAATTATAGCGCATAATTCTTTGAACAAAAATCCCGTATTTTCCTTTCTACGTACCATTCAAAACCTTTATTGGATTGTCTGGAATTTAAAACAAGAGTTCATTTTATCTTTTTTATCGTCTGTGTGTCTACAAAAGAAGAATGACAAATAACTATGTATGCAGATGACTAAGAATTGTATTAAAATTTATCACATTGCATTTCACCCTTTGCAAAACGGAATATTCCATTATTAGTCTAGGATTTGTTGCAGATTTGTTGTAATTTACTCCGTTATTTTATCTAATTCTGAAATATTGCATGCAATAAACAATGTGTTTAAACAAACCACAATGTTTGTCTTCTATTATATTTCCATTTTGTGACATTTTTCACTTTGTCGGTTTTCTGTGATACAGTGGTAAATATCTGGTCGAACCGGCACACGTATTCCCTACTACGACATTGGGTTCTTTATGTGGAGAGCTAAGAAATATTAATGCAGTCTGGCATTCTTGTGATTATGCATAAATTCATTATTCGTACATTATTTAGGCACAAACTGCAGTCCTAAATAATGTGTGATTTTTCGAATGAAAAGCTTAAGACAAATCCAACCTAATGTATGAACCCAGGACCCCGCGTTTCTCAGTTAAATTACGCAGCCACTACACACTACAGTACACTAGTACGAGTATAGCCAGCTCGTTTTGTGCCCGATATGGCGATAGGCTCGCACTCGTATCACATCTGTGACGGAACTAAGCTCGACGAAATGTGGGTGTTCTAGTTTGCTAGTGCGCTTCTGCCCATCCCTTCAAGTCACAAGCTTGAGCTTATATTATGTTACAGCCAGCCCGCATACCTGTCACATTGTCAACAAACACCGTCAGACAATTTTAGCACCAACTGTCAATGAGTAAAAACTCCTAGACCGATTCATAAGAAAAAAACAATAGTCAACGCACGCACAAACACTCCCACATATGCATATATTTAAATAATGCTATACATTTAGTCGCGGCGTTGCCTGCATCTCTCATTAGGGTTGCAAACCGTCGCGTCGAGTGAAAACAGAATAATTGCTTTCCTGAAATTACATAATTGTTCAATACAAATTATTTATGTTCTTATGGTGGAAATTAGAAATTAGATTTTTTGGTATATTATAGCTAATAAGTAAATCTATATAAGCTGTAACATCCAATCAATTAAAGTTTCGAAACTACACTGAGTTTGGCAAAAACTGTTTGCTACGTTTATATCCCATGACGCCACATGTGGCTTATTAATTTCAAAATCAAAACTTCATTCATTTTAAAGCCTAAATATCTTTCATCATTGGTATGCTCGCATTGCCGATCGCCAATCAATTTTGTTACAGCTTCTTCCTCTATATGTTAATAATATGTCGCCCTCCACACTTTTCCATACACACTGTTTTAGTAGAAAGAGCTGACAAGTGACAACCCTACTCCCATACATGTTTGAAACACGACGCGTTCGATGTTCTACGAATCGACGTGTGAACTAACATTATAATATAGCGTTTATAATCACAACTGGATTACAGGATACAACCTTTGTGCAAATCAAATCCGGGAACATACGTGGCGAGGCGAGGCGACGACTGAAAATGCACCTCGAATCATTCCCACACTAATAAATGATGCCGTAAAGTTGAAATCTTCAATCTTTCTTAATGACACAATTTTTCTATCTTTCCTGACACATTTTAGAAAGCGGTCAGTTTCGACATATTGCAAAAATGATTACCTATAGTTATATAAGGTATAGAATAAGGGTGAAAGAAAGGTATAGATATACCTTTCTTTCACCCTGTTCTTACCCTAATTCCACATTGTGGGGTCGGCGCAATGTTGCAGAAAGGATTCAGCGTAGTTTTTACCACCGGCTGCCTGTATGATACAAACCCCCTCTGGAAGTTCCAGTCCCGGGCAAAGGTGGTATAACGGCAGGTAAAAAGATAAGCTGTAATATAAATTAATAAATAAATACACCCAACAGTCACACACCTAGAACTGACCCCACACTAGTTATAACCTCTGTCGTAGGTATCAGAAACTATGAGAGACTTTCGGTCTCACACCCAGACTTGAAACAAATATCTGTGGGCCACACAAGCATTTGTCTCAATGCGGGAATCGAACCCGCGGCCTCTCGCTTCACAACGTCAACCGGCTACTCGCCCACTGCGCCACGGAGGCTCTCAATATGGTTGATTTATATCTTTATTAATGTTTATTGATATTAAAGAGACGCCATTTTTTGTCCCATGATGAAGTTATAACAGCACATTGTGTATTTATGGGAGTTCGTTTATTTTTCCATGCTCGATTGCATACCGTAGAATGCCATGGTTTTATTTTTCCATAGTAAATTCTATGGACATTCATAGCCATTATGGCGAGACGGAAAAACCCGTCTACACGCTGTCAACTGTGGGAATGCCGAGCCACTAGTTACCATGATTAATTTCGTAGTAAAATAAAATAAATTATAATAATTTGTTTACAAATGCTGTGAACCGGGAGGTGCTGGGTTCGATTCCCAGGTTGGGTAGGTGTGTTTCTAACATTATTTTCCCGGAACTGGATCCCCTGGATGGGGATTGACGTCAGGAAGGCTGACGAAAAATTAAGCCAAATCCTTTCTGTAACATTCTTGAAAAAGTGTGTTGCGCCCTCACATTAATGTGATAAGGGCAGGTAGAAAGAAATAAATAATTTTTTTACACATATTGAAATTATACCGCGATTGCGCAGGATTTAGAAATAACGAAAACCAAAACTTTGCTAAAAATGCATTATTAATACATTGCGATAGACATCTCCAGCTCTATACGTAACTTAAATGACTTTGACCATGTGAACTTCCGAAATGGTAACCAATGTGCACCAATGTTACGCGAGATAATTCAAAATGATCGTAAAAAATATTTAAAAAGACATTTTACAGTTCCAACAGCATATTGAAAAATCATTACACTCTTCCGGTGTATAACATAACATAAGCTCACGCCTGTATCCCCGAAGGGGTAGGCAGAGGAGCACTAGCCAACTAGTACACCCATATTTCGCCGAGCTTAGTTTCGTCCCAGATGTGATAGGGGGCGAGCCTATCGCCATATCGGGCACAAATTCCAGACTCCTGGCTGATATGGAAAAATCCAATAACACTTTGCCCAACCCGAGGATCGAACCCGAGACCTCAGGACAGTAGCCATACCGAAATACAACCACGCCACCGAGACAGTCTTCTCTTACGGCGCAGTCGGGTAAAAAATGTAAACAAATCATACACAGCTCATACAAGTATAATAAATCAATTGGTACCACTTGTATGAGAAGTATTCCTTTGAAACGAACACTCATACATAATCAGTCATCTAGCTACCATTCCGGGTGGTTGGTGGTAAAAACCATAGGTTTGCAAGTGTAATGGCATATTTGTTGGACAGGGGACACGTCAACCCCTTGCGTCGAGGGCGTGATGTTATCTAGTGGACAGAGTGGGCAAAAAGTGGCTGACGGCTAATCGCAGCTATTACCCTACTATGGGCAAACTCCGACGTGACGTAGAGTAGAGGACAAATGTAGAGACTCATAGAGAGCGTAAATTTAAAGAAAAAGGTATATTCTAAATCTTAATTGTAAAGAGACTGATAAATAGGGACGTTAACAAAGTACCATTATTACAAATGTAAAGTGAGTTAGATTGTAGAAATTAAGATCAAATTCAACCGATTTTTACGTATTGTTAGTATTGAAAACATAATCACCTTGCAGTAATGAGTATATCATTGCTTCTTAAGCATGCGTTTGATTTCGAGTTCCAGATAAAATTGTCAATTACCTTAGTCAAAGTCATTATGGATATTTCTTCGGGTTATTATAATATAATATTCGCAACCTTAACAAAAAACGCTATTTTGCCATATAAAATATTGTAGCAAAATCTGAAAGCATTATATCATCTAAATGTCAGCTGACAGCCCGAAGAATTAAATAAATACCCAACAGTCACACAAATAGTCCTGACCCCACACTAAGCTTGACTCTTGTATCGTAGGTATCAGAGACTACTAGAGACTTGTTTTCTCACAAAAACCAGATCCGGAACAAATATTCATGGGCCACACAAACATTTATAGATGCGGGGATTGAACCCGCAATCTCTCGCTTCACAGCCGGCCACTCCCCGCTGGGCAACGGACGCTGTCATTTTGTGACAACGTATGTTTGGCTTGAAAACTTGCCTTTTTGAATTCTCTATAACGTTGAGGTAGTCTGTAAACTACGGCGCTCGTTTATGGTGGCGAGCCTGCCGCGGCCGGCGACAAAAAACTCTCGCAGTAGCGACGTTTAGCCGGCAATTACTTTCCACTGGCCGACAAGTCCATCCAACTAGCATGGCGACACTATTCTGAACAGCTAATGTTTCTATATCTTCACTCGAGTTATTTAATAACAACATAATTTTCTTCTTTTATAGTACAGACTGGCAAACGAAACGATGGGTCACCTAATGGTAAGTTATTTCCACCGCCCATAGACACCCACGACACAAAAATAATCATGGGTTACCAACCTAAAAAGAGGGGAATAGGGAGTGGGAATGGGAGGAGGAAATTGACCCACCGGAAATCTCACTCACCGAATGAAACGCGACAGCGAGCTGACACTTTACGTCGGTTTTCTGTGCGATAGTGGTATCAAACCGGTCCAGCCGGCCCATTCGTGCTGTAGACGTAAATGTATACAGCATGGCTCTACTACTCAAAGTTGTCTACCTACACTAGTTTGTAAAAAGGTAAATGGTAAGTTGTTTAAAAAGTATTTTACCTATAAAAACCTAAATTACCTAAGTATATAACTAAAATAAATGACTTGAATTGAGACTAAATGCCTAAAAACTACTTAGGAGAGATACATACGTACAAACCACATATTACATTCTATAAACATCATTGCAGTATGTAGTAACATAATAAGGTATTGAAATTATAAGTAGGTACATTTATCTTAAATAATCATAAGTGTATAAAGAAAGAAAGGTATTGAGGTCTCAACAATAGCATCCCATGAAATGTGATTGGCATTTAAAATATACGAACCGGGTTCGAGAACAACCACCTGTCTTTGGATAAATGTTTACCTCGACCGAGACTCAAACACCGATTACAGGAATAACACATTCTCAACTACCTAGGTAGATCACCTACATAGTCATATACAATTACATGTTATATTTTTTATGGAATAGGAAGGCATACGAGCAGCGGCCTGAGCAGGAAAATTTCTGACAACCGTAAATGTATTCGAACTCGATGCGCGTCTATGAAATTTGTATGAAATATTAGCCAAACGTCATCAGTGCGCAGCGAACTCGAATACATTTACATTTACATTCGTTTTACGTGCTCGGGCTACAGATGGGTCTCCTGATGGTAAGTGATCACCGCGCCGCCGCCCATGAACACCTACGATACCAGAGGAATCATATATGTATGTATTGCCGGCACTTTTCTTGAAGGTCTCTATCTAGGTCGTATCGGTCTGGAAATACCGCAGTGGGATGCTGATTATTAATAGGAAGAATAATAATAACACAGTAAATTTTAATATACATAAATATTAATAAGCACTCGGGGTAAAATAATTTGTGGATTGATTGTCCCTTTCTTGGGCTGAATCCCGTCTTGGGATTGCCGTCAGATAAGCAGCTGCGACCGGTCGTTAGCCAAATGGTTTCTGCAACATGCTTAAAAATAATGCGTTCTACGCCGACCAAACACTGGAGTGAGATAAAGACAGATACATACTAGAAGATCTGAGAAGCTACGGACTACAAAGAACTCTCTTTCAAACTTCCAAATTTGGACTACAGACGAATACGCTGTTGAGAGTCTATTTCCAATTTAAATAAACCTTGATAATCGTTAGGATTATGAGATTATCGTGATCTATAGCTTCTTATAGTATGTTTCAAATCAACTTACAAAAAGTGTAAATAAAACTCATTTTAAATTTATTACATTGATATAATATTATGCGTTATAATTAAAAAAGGGATCAAAAAGTTCATGGATTAACAGCCAAGACAGCACGAATGTCCAAAAGACATCTAATAACGACGGTCCACGTAACTTTGTGATCACAAGAATAATGCCGGCCTGCCTAATAGCCTCAAATCTCCAATAAATACTATTAAAAACACAATCAATAGAAAAAAAATTAGTAAAAGTTCGACAACGGAATCATTTAGTTCAAACCGTGGTTTGTTTACATTATCGACACATCCTATTGAAAAGTACTATAACAGACTAATGACTTAAAATAGCCATAGAGTTCCAGAATAGGGCGGTCGGCGTGGCGTCGAATGTGACATACTTATCAGAATGGGAATGGGGCTAAAAACGCACCTCAGGTATGCGGAAACACCGACCTCATCACATTCGGCAGTCGGGCCGGGGTGATCAATCAGGTGGCCGAAACCAGGTGCCTTACACATTCCTACGTAATGTAGTGGTGGATATTGATGTTTTAATGATATTTCAAAAATAAACAATAAGCTGAGACAGAGTGATTTTCATGTTGTATTTGTCCCTTTCTGCAGGCCGCTTCCAACAGGTCAATCTGGAAATCTTTGGGGGAGGCCTATATCCAGCAGTGGACGTCCTATGGCTGATAATAATGATGATGATGATTTGTTCCTTTGCATATTATATAATGTGCTTACAATATTAAATTAGTAGATTTTAGCAACTAAATATATTTAATTTGTATGGGCCAATTGAAGCTCCGCTAAATCTCTATTTAGCCAAATCTTGTGACTTATTTTCCGATCCAGCATCATAATCAAAATATAATTATATTTAGCAGGTATATGTATCTGCCGAGATACCAACTCTTATTTAAATTAATGTATATTTAGATAATAATAATTATGGTGTCAATTTCATGTTAAATATCATAATATTATTCTTGACAATTCTTCATCATCATCATCATCAACCACAGGACGTCCGCTACTGCACATAGGCCTAACCCAAAGATTTCCAGATTTACCTGTTGGAAGCGACCTGCATCCAGCGACTTCCTGCGACCTTTATCAGGTCGTCGGTCAATGACAATTCTTATCAATATTACACAAATACAATATTACACAAATTTCCAAAAAATCACCTATGCCTTTTGAAATCTGGCATACACCTACCAAAACAAGATCTCGTAATCAAATAGCGTCAATGATACATTCGCGCAGATTTGTGAAGAGGAAAACATTGTATTCAAAAGTGTTATGTACCCTTTCTCCCAACAATAAAGTAGAAAATCCAGTACATTCATCATTTTTACGAGAAAACGTTGGCACAACCAGCAAAACCATCTTCAAAAAGTTGCAAACAACCTTCTGGTCTGCAACACAAAGCAGGAAATCGCATGCATACGTGTATTTGGTGGGAAACATAAGTGTAAGAGATCGCAAGCCGCTGTCAATCCGTCTATAGTACTTGAAGGTGCTTGACTCATCGACCCTTGGATTTATCTCCTTGTCCTCATACAATAAGACGTTAATTTGGTGTGCGTTTGATGTGATCGCGAAAGTGGCGAGATAATGTACAGATTTTGTGAAAACACTCTTGATTGAACTGATTCATTGGAAATATCTACTTAATAATAGTCCAGAATTGAGTGGGAGAGCTAAGCTGTAGATAGTTACGTCTACAGCACGAATAGGTCGGCTCGACCGGTTTGATACCACTGTCCCACAGAAAACCTATGTGAAATGGCAACTCACTGTCGCCTTTCGTTCGGTGAGTGAGATTTCCGGTTTCCCAATATTTCTGGCATCTATAATTCTTTTTGTGTCTTGAGTGTTTACTGTCTATGCGCGTTGGAGATTACTACTAGCCGGCTATGAAGCGAGAGGCCGCGGGTTCGATCCCCGCACTGAGACAAATTTTTGTATGGATTTTGTAATATATTCTCAAACATCACCGCATTTCTTTGGAGTCGTTAAATTGACAAATAACTTGTATACACTTTTCTCATGATGTCTTTCTTCACTGCAAAATAAAGCTATCATTCATATTAAATCACATTTAAGTAAATATTTGGTGCATCTTGTATGTTTTTAAGGTTATCATACTATGACTACAACCTCATAAACTGCTGTAAAGGTTCATTAGAGTGCATTGAGAATTCCAAATATATTGTCAATTCCGAAGAGACCAAATCCCAGTTATATTACCGATGTGTTCAGTAAAATGATGCTTCATTTCAACTAATAATATAAGTGGTCTATTAGTGAAGTGTTAAACACAGGGCTGGCACAATGCCAACTCACAATCAGGTGCTAACTGGACACTGGACACACAAACGACACCTTGTTCTACATTATAACAAACATATATTGGAGTTAGCATTCAATTCTAGGAATTATAAAAATAATCTCACATCGCCAGGAAGTAGGAAAATTTTGTTAACCCACCAGGTCGTAGTAGCCTACTTGGTCTAGTGGCAGCACATATGGGCTGTGGACTGGGAGGTCGTGGGTTCGACTCCCAGGTCAGGCAAAGTGAATTTTCTAATTTAATTTTCCCGGGACTGGATCCCTCAGAGGTGGTTAACGTCAGGCAGGCAGCCGGTCGTAAAAACTTAGGTACCTACATTGGTAGGATAAGGGCAAGATAGGTTAAATAACTGCTACCTGGTGTCTTTCTACCTGCCCTTATCCCACCTTAATGTGGGGTCGGCGCAACACACTTTTTCAGGCATGTTGCAGAAGGGCTTGGGTTAAATTTTACAACGGGCTGCCTGGCTGACGTCAATTCCCCTGGGGATTCAATCTCGGGCAAATCGTGTTAGAAAAACACCCATCCTGGGAAAGAGATCCCAAGGCCTCCCGGTTCACAGCCCATGTACCACTGCTGTACAGAAAACAGACGCCACGTCAAGTGACAGTATGTTCAGAAAAAAACTTAATACAAATTAGTATAAGGGGTATTTTTGACACAGACAAACATGCAGTTAAAGTACGTAAGATATTTTCGCCAAGAATAATTGCAGGCGTGGAAGCCAAAATAAACAACAGAGCAATTCTTGCATCTGTATATTAGCACGCGTATCTGCACGATTCAACAAAAGATAGGCTAATTCTGATTCAAATTATTATAATATTCTCTGCTGCCTCGACTGCCTCGGTGGCGTAGTTGTATTTCGGTATGACTACGGTCCTGAGGTCTTGGGTTTGATCCCCGGGTCGGGAAAGTGATATTGAATTTTTCCATATCAGCCTGGAGTCTGGAATTTGTGCCCGATATGGCGATAGGCTCGCCCCCTATCACATCTGGGACGGAACTAAGCTCGGCGAAATGTGGGTGTTCTAGTTCTCTAGTGCACCTGCCTACCCCTTCGGGGTACAGGCGTGAGCTTATGTTATATTATGTTATATTCTCTGCTGACGCCCGCAACAATAACAATGGTCAAGATTACATTCAATACCCATAGCATTATAAAGAGTTTAAATAAATACACCCAACAGTCACATACGTAGTCCTGACCCCACGCTATAACTATAACGTGTAATGTTTCGCATTGATAATAGTTTTTTCTTTCTTTCTTCTTTCTACTATTATTTCCCCAGAGGGGGCTGGCGATATGCTGGCAGCCGGTCAGAAAAACTAAGCCAAAACCATTCCGAAACATGCCATGAACATATTATAGGCCTCCACCAAAATCTTCTAGACCGATCTGTTGGAAGAGGGCACATAGCTCGTAGAACTGATAGGCGCTGATGCAGAACAGTTCTAGAGTAAAGACCACGTACCGGCAAGCGAGTTGTGATTGATAGAGCCACGCTGTAGAAAATTACGTCTACAGCACGAATGGGCCGGCCCGACCGGTTTGATACCACAGCCTCACAGAAAACTGACGTAAAGTAGCAGCTTGCCTTCGCGTTTCGTTCGATGAGTTAGATTACCGGTGGCCCATTTACGCCCCTCCCTCCGTTTCCCAATCCCTTTTCCCTCCTCTTCCATTCCCTCCTTTTAAGTTAACAACGCACCCATGATAATTTTTGTGTCTTAGTTGTCTATGGGCGGTGGAGATCTCTTACCATCAGGTGACCCATCTGCTCGTTTGCCAGTCTTATAGTTTGCCAGTCTGTATAAAAAAAAGCGTAGCTTTACAATATCTACACATATAGATGTTTGGATGAAGCACCATAATGGACCCTCGAGTGATCGTGTCGTCCCCGCCACGTCCTCGGCTCGTTGACGTTACGTTCATTACGCAGACGAGTGCATACAAACGGACAGACAGTCGTTCATAACATCGTAATTACGGGGGAACATCGGCAGTGGATGAATAACGACACTTTTCAACACTCCCGTATTTACGAATGGAGTTTTCAGAGGAATGGTATTTAGGTTTTTCCTGTTTGCAGATATTATTTTGGTGCATAGTCACCATTAAAAAGTACTAAAATCTCATCTACATTTCATATTATAGAAACATTTAGCGATCGTAATCAATCAACTTGCACAATTACAATCTAAAACTCGTTCCTGTTCATGTGCATACCACGACGCCTCTACTGCGACCGGAATCAATCTTTCTACCTGCCCTTATCCCACGGTAATGTGGGGTCGACGCAAAAAACCTTTTCAAGTATGTTGTAGAAAGGGTTTGGCATCGATATCGAACTCAAGACCTCCCAGTTCACAGCCGATAGTCACTAGACCAAAGAGGCGACTACCGCAATTTAAATACTTTAGTAAATTGAAAAATAGGTTTTAATAGACTGAAAGACAAAGCTTGTATTGTTTTTAGTCTGCAGGGTTACCACAACCTCTTATAGCAGTATTATTATAATCGTTCTTCGTTTGTTTTGTATCGGTACAAGTAAGATGATAATAATACTGCTGTAAGAGGTGGTGGTAACCCTGCTAAACCTAAATCCTTAGACTATTACAATTTGGAAACTAACTAAATCCAACACACATGTCCAAATAACAACGCAAACACGACTCAGCAAATCCTACAAAGAGAATCACAGGGCAGTACAAAAAAGCGTCAAATGGCAGCGTGACGTGCAAAACCGGCAGGAAGACGCGGATTAGAGCGGCACGCCGGGCTGAGACACCGGGCTGGGACGAGGCGTTGTCGCGTGTAAATTTAAACTGCACTAAACACGGTGAAACATAAATCATTGACATTTTCGAAACGGTTCGCCCTTTTTACGACGCTTTGAACCGGCCATTTCTCATCATTTTATGCCTGATGAAATCTGATTTCGTTATAGCCTTTTTTTATCAAGAACGAGTGTCGCATCATATAGTGTTGATCACTGTCGCTCTTGGACGGATAAAATTACCAAAGATTTTGCCTGCAGTTACGTCCGCCTAAGGCTGAGATCTATAGAGCAAACTTCGACTAAGTCTGAGTCAAAGAAAATAACTCAGTAAGGATTTGGAAAATCTTTGCCTAATCTGTCAATCTATTTTGCTTGTAAAAAATGACTCGTACTAAGTCGAAGTTCGATTTAAAAATTCCAAATTTCCATCTTCACCCCCTTAGAAGATGAATTCCTAAAAATCCTTTCTTAATGCTCGCCTACATTATAAAAGGTAGCCGTGTGTAAAATTTCACGTTCCTAGTTGCCATAGTTTCGGCTGTACGATATATTTTGGTCAGTCAGTTTCACGTTTTATTCTCATATGGGTGATTTCATCGGATATTTTTGGGGTTTCCTTAATCTTACTACTCCCTTAATCTCATCCCACTGCAATGTGATTATCCAATTTTCAACTTCAACACAATTTTTTAAGCATGTTGCCGAAATGATTCGACTTAGTTTTTATGACCAGCTATTTTCATGACGTCAACCCTCTGAGGGATTCAGTCCCAGGAAAATCGGGTTATTCACAATGTATTTATTATTCGAGCAGGTAAATAAAGTTTCACAGGTCCACAGTTATAATAAAAGTTAAATATAACCTAGTGTCGAGGCCAAAATACCTCAGTGCCTGAAGACAAAAGTCTTCGATCAGTGTGTGTTACCAGTGATGACTTATGGCACTGAAACGTGGCCTCTAACTATGGGCCGCATTAGAAAGCTCACAGTCACTCAGCGAGCTATGGAGAGGGCTATGCTCGGTGTTTCTCTACGTGATCAAATCAGGAATGAGGAGATCCTTAAAAGAACGAAAGTCACCGACATAGCCCAGAGGATTAGTGGGCAGGGCACATAGCTCGTAGAACTGATAGCCGATGGGACAGAAAAGTTCTCGAGTGGAGACCACGTACCGGCAAGCGCAGCGTAGGACGTCCACCTACAAGGTGGACCGAAGACCTGATAAAGGTTGCAGGAAGTCGCTGGATGCAGGCCCCTTCCAATAGGTCGATCTGGAAATCTTTGGGGGAGGCCTATGTTCAGCAGTGGACGTCCTATGGCTGATGATGATGATGATAACCTAGTGCGTTGCCAATTGAAAAGGAGGGAAATGGGGAGTGGGAAAAGGAAGGGGTAATAGGGCCACCGGAAATCTCACTCACTAAACGAAACGCAACAGCCAGCTGCCACTTTACGTCGGTTTTCTGTGAAACAGTGATAGCAAACCGGTCGAGCCGGTCCATTCGTGCTGTAGACATTACTGTCTACAGCGTAGCTCTACCACTCAATTTATTCTGTCTGCCTGTTGAATTAACAATGTTAGTACATCAAAGTGTACATGAAGAATATAAATAGAATTTGTTCCTATTTAAACAACTCAATAAAAATTCCACGTCTTCTATTTGGAATCATCGAAATACCTTAAACATTTAATTAAACACGACACAAACGTTTGCAATAAACCAACAGAACTGATGTATAATGTGTTATGTTTATTTACGAGATGATAAATTTTAACAAGTACAAACATGGAGTGTTTGTCTGTCTGTCTGCTTCGAGCCTCCGAGGTGCCTTATCGCGCGGGTAGTAAATTTTATTGGCCCTAAAACAAACTCGAAATAAAGTGGTCGAATAAAACGAGTAACGGTGTGAAGGGACGTTTATATACTACGATTATCGTGTAGTAGTCGTGTCGTTGTCGGAGGCTTAATTAAAGATACATGAAGCTTTGTTTCCATTATTGTAAATGCCGATAAAAGATTAATGTAATTAAATGAGATCGAGCCCATAAAGCAATTAAGAAATAAAATTATTAATGATTTTTTACGCACTGAGGCGGGGTATTTGATTGCCTCGCTGGCGTAGGTGTATTTCGGTACCGTCATGAGGTCGCGAGTTCGATCCGGGTCAGGCAAATTGATATTGGATTTGTCCATATCAGCCCGGACTCTGGAATTTGTTAAATACGCTCGCCCTCTATCACATCTGGGGCGGAACTGAACTTGAAGAAATGTCTATGTGTTCTAGTTCGCTAGGGCGCCTCTGCCTACCCCTTCCGGGATGCAGGCGTGAGCTTATCTTATGTTATGTGTTGTGACGCGGCCTAACCTTATCGTGTTGCAGAATAAGTGAAAATACCTGCGCATACTTAAATCAAACACAGGTCATCTTATCTGTCAAAATTGTATGGCACAAAACAATGTAAGTAGCCGTTAAAGTTGAGTAGCGCTTTTTCGAGGGTTCTTTTAATTTAAGATATGATTAGATGTTTCTCTTCGTGGAATTACAACAAAAGTAAAGGGTGTAAATATCTTTCCTGTGTTTGTATTTGCAAATGTATGCGTCTTATCCCTTATCATGAAGGACTATAATACTTTTAGCTCTCCGAGGGTCCTTACTGTCTTTTACGATTATTGCGAGGATATTGCATCGGAACTATCGTAAAAGGGTGAATAGAATGAGAAGATAACGTGAAATCTTTTGTAATAGGGACAATGTTGATAATGGACCTTGTTACGCAGAAATGATCAACCCACAAAAAAAAATTAAAAAAAATTATCGATGCCAACATGTTCTAAACCATTAATAGACCATATTGGTGTCAAAAAATTTTTTGTGGTTTGGATCATTTCTGCGTAACACGGCCCGATTATCATAACGGTCACGTATCGAACCAAAAACGAATTAGTGGGCTTAGACGACTGGCTTATGCGCTAGTCGAATAACATAACATAACATAACATAAGCTCACGCCTATATCCCCGAAGGGGTAGGCAGAGGCGCACTAGCGAACTAGTACACCCACGTTTCGCCGAGCTTAGTTCCGTCCCAGATGTGATAGGGGGCGAGCCTATCGCCATATCGGGCACAAATTCCAGACTCCGGGCTGATATGGAAAAATCCAATACCACTTTGCCCGACCTGGGGATCGAACCTGAGACCTCAGGATGGTAGTCGTACCGAAATACAACTACACTACCGAGGCAGTCACGAGTAAGAGTACGCTGTATGCGGCATTCTCTTATGTCATCCCCATACATTTACTTTTCTATTCGACTAGCGCATAAGCCACTTGTCTAAACCCGCAGGTATTTTATTTCGATCGAAAAACATAAATAGAATTGCCTAGACTGAGAATCTTACTTAGAGCCCTGGGGGTGAAAAATATGTTGAGACTGCCGGATATTCGTATTTTTCAATTTTACCTTTATAATATTATTATCCCACAGAAATTGGAAGTTAAATAAAAGAGAAGATAAAATGGATAAAAGAGCTTCTACAGCTTCTGTCATTACGGACATTCTACATCTAAGTTGGTATACCGGTGTATATGTATACCGGCGTTATGCCGGTGCATAACGCAGAGAATTCTCATTAATTTATTGTTCTGAAATAGATATTCCTAATGGCCAATTAGTAAACATGGATTTACTAACTTGGATAGTGGAAAATTTACATCTCATAGTTGGAAAATGCAAGGGCTCGTTGTAGACTCATGATTTGTCGCCACACTAACTGCTCTAAGTAAAATCGTATTAATATCGTAAAGTGTAAAACGTTTTATTATATATGCAAGTTCCTGATTGACACAGTCATTAGGTCTTCGGCGTGGTATCTAAACACGGACACCCACGATATCTGGAACGAACCCACTTTTTCCCACCAACCAGGAACCTACGATGACCTTACTAACTTAGGACTAGAAGAGTGTTTCCTGCACTTCGAGAGAATATGTTATCATAGGAATGGAGATCTCTTATTAATTTCGTAGGTTTTTCATGGGTGTCTATGGGCGGTGGAGACTGCTTATCATCAGGTAACCCACCTTCTCGTTTGCCAGTCTCAAGTATAAAAAGATATTCACGAAAAATATGAAGAAATTATTATATATCTATCAATGCCACAATAAATATAGAAATGCTGATGTAGATTTCCTCACGATGTTTTCCTTCACTGTTATAGCAAGCAATAATTCATACTGAATACACACTTAACATAGGTATAAAAGTCAGAAGTGCATGCACTTTTTCGTAGGGACAACTAATTCAAAAGTATGTGAAGTCTGCAGATCCGCACTAGGCCACGGTGGTCAACTAAGATCTAGCCCCTCTCGTAAGTTGAAGATGCCCCGGCCCAGCAGTAGGACAGTGGTACCGGCCTAATCATCATCATAAGCCACAGGATATAGGCCTCCACTGCTGGATATAGGCCTCCCCCAAAGATTTCCAGCGCGACCTGTTGGAAGCGGCCTGCATCCTGCAACTTCCTGCGACCCTTATCTGGTCAGGCCTCATTATAATATTAAAGCATTGATGTAAATATAAGGTTTCAACGTTTTCCATTCTGAAATTAGTGAAATTCCTGTCCGACACTCGACAGGGTCACGGCCCGCAGCCACGGCATGACTGACGGACGTCACAGTAAATCCTACCACATTATTCCGACGCCCTCGCCCTAAGTTAATAAAGGTACGCATTCAAAACATTTAATTAACAGCGGAGGGGCGCAACCCTTTGTTCGACGCCCCCTCGCCCCCTCTAGCCCCCGCGTCGAATACTTCACGTGTAAAGGTATTTTTGATTCTGTTCAACTATCTCGTATAATTACGCGAGATTTATTCTGTTCACGGCGTTTATTTTGCAGTTAGATTGGATGTAATCAAAACCGATGGAGTGTATGATTAGCTCGAATTGAAACGTAGCTATTTTTACACCTAACTGGAAATGCATTTAGGTACAAATACAGGCGTGAAACAAACTTAGGCCAAGAACTCTTGATCCTTGCTTCAATACAAGTATCAGCTCCACAATTTCTATTCGTGGGCTCTATTTGTTCATACAGCCCGTCGTCAAATGATTTTTTAAAGAAAATGACATGCAGCGTCAATTAAGTTACCGATTGCAGAAATGTGAGTGCATCGGACATCCGCCTGTCTTGCCCTTGATTTGCTGCTTCCTTGTTCAGAGTATAAATAAGCATAAATTGGTCTGCATAGGATTCTGTAGACCACTGATAAATCCCTTATGTGTCAGTGCTGAGCAATTTTTTTACAGCACTTACCATCAGCGGCCCGAGCAGTTTTCTGCCAATCGTTGTAAATGTATTCGAGCTCGCTGCGCACTGATAACATTTGGTTATTATTTCATACAAATTTCATAGACGTGGATCGAGCTCGTATACATTTACGATTGCCTGAAATTATCCTGCTCGTGCAGCAGGTGTAGTGTAGTCACTTTGCCTTGCCGATAAAAAAAAACGTCTGCTATGACCATGAAAGATTTAATTTACATGTTTAACCTAGTCAAAGGATTATCACGTATTTAACGACTCAAATTGTAAGACCTAACCCCTAGCTGTTCGAAATATGTATCTGTGTATGTATGTAGTATACCCCTATTTATCTGTATGTATGTATAAGTATATTAGGATGTGTTTACTATTATTACATAAATAATATATATTATGCATATATTTTATTTTAAGGAATTTCCTCTTGCTCTCTCCCTGTACACTTCTGACTGCCCTTTCTTTCTCTTTTTCGCTTATATCCATCCCATGGTTGTCTGTAAGAAATTTCCTAGTGCGATAAGACCGCCATTTGTACTGAATTTGTTTGTGCATATTCCTTGTATTTTGTCCTAAGTGTACAATAAAGGATAAATAAATAAATACCACTAAAGCATTAACAACAAAGATTTTCCGTTGTACAATCAACAGACACCTCGCATCTGGTACATGAATAATTTATAACACCGATAAGGGAAGAAAAGGCTTCGCCTATCACACTAATTTGCCTCTCATCCTATTCAAATCGTAATCGCTGTCGGCGCTTAACTAACTTATCCTATCTGTGTATGATAAATGTTATATTGTGTTATTGGTACAGCGTTGAGTCTGAAGGGTCTGGGTTCGATTCCCCAGCGGAACAAGTTATGCAATATTTCGGTGCATTGATCAGCGGCCTGAGCAGGAAATTTTCTGACAACCGTAAATATATTTCAGCTCGATGCGCGTCTATGAAATTTGTATGAAATATTAACCAAACGTCATCAGTGCGCAGCGAACTCGAATACATTAACATTTACATTAGTTTTTCGTGCTCCGGCTACTTGGAGGCAGGTTTTTAGACTGAGAAACCGTGGGGTCCTGTGGTTGTTTCAATGGTAGAAGTACTTAATTTGATGAGAATGTATAAAAAGATCGATGAAAGTAGATGAAGCAAAAGTAACGTGTCAGAATCTTACTATGTGAATATCCATAAAACTGGCCTAAAATGTCTCATAAATTGTATCTAGGTTTATAGGTATACGTATCCACGATCTAAATAGTATACGTATGAAAGGATCGGCTCGACCGGTTCGATACCACTATCTAACAGAAAACCGACGTCAAGTAGCAGCAAAATTAAGATCCACAAATTAAACGGGAAGAAAACTTTTCCGAAATTCAAACTTACATTCACACAACGCAATGCACTTAAAATATACCGAGAAACCCCAGCAGTGGGAAATAAACATCCAGATCATGTTCCGAGCCTATTCATTACACAATTTAAGGATACTCAATGAATATTCATTAATTTATTGAGCAGTTAATCTACACTGAAATCAGCCGTTAAGATCGGCACAATAATAGACTGGAATCAACTGAGCTCGGAACATTCGCAAACACTATTTTAAGTACTAGTATTGACTGCCTCGGTGGCGTGGTGGTATTTCTGTACGACTAGGGTTCTGAGGTCTCGGGTTCGATCCCCGGATCGGGCAAAGTGATATTGGATTTTCCATATCAGCCCGGAGTCTGGAATTTGTACCCGATATGGCGATAGGCTCGCCCCCTATCACATCTGGGACGGAACTAAGCTCCGCGAAATTTGGGTGCTTTAGTTCGCTAGTGCGTCACTGCCTACCCCTTCAGGGATACAGGCGTGAGCTTATGTTTGTGTATGTTTGTATTTTAAGTACTATAAATGCACATCACTTTCTACCTACCCTTATCCCACTCTAATGTGTGATCGGCTCACCCCACTTTTTCAAGCATGCAGCCGTAATTATTTCGGTTAATTTTTTCTACTGGCTTCCTACCTACAACGGTACCAAAAGAATTATGGGTCCGTTACCAAAACTTAAGGAAGGCAATACGAATTGAGAAGGGAGGAGGGTTTAGACCACCCCAAATATTACCCACTGAACGAGCAGCTTTATGCCGGATTTCTATAAGACAGTGGTATCAGTCGAGCCGGCCTACACGTGCTGTAGACATAAAATATGTCTACATGAACAGCCGTGACTCTGTAATAAGAAACTTGCTGGTTTGCGCCCACAGCTATAAAAAATAAGAACATCCAGTTTAAACGCAAGACCCTTAGAAGGCCATTTTAAAACAGATACCACAATATACATGAAAAATAACTTCCATCCTATCCAAAACGTATTGGATTGTACAAAACCACTTCACCTCTAAATTGTATAGATCCGGTGAGAGCCACGTGCGACAGCGAGTGTTGTGTGTAGCCAATTAATAGTTCCGGGGCAACCGGACCACATGGTTTATTGTTCCATTTAATAGCACAGCACCAGGGCCGTAATTAGAAGCAGCATCGGGGAAATGCCCCACCGTAAGTATCCTAAAATACTTGTCATAAAGCAAAGCAGACATAATAGATGGGTAAAGTAGAAAGAAAGAAGAAAGAAAGAAAGGAGCTTTATGTAGCCAACACTTGACACCAGCCGTAAACACCGAAAATGGGTTTAGGTACACTTAGATATTAAAATAAAAAAAAATAGACTTATTATTTGGCAGAACGCCAAGTGGTAATAACTATACCTACACTCAATATTGAATTAGGTATACAACCTAAAACCATTAATTAATTAATCTACTTGGAAGTACGAACAAACAATCGGAATGAGGACTATAAATGAATCCAAATCGTAGTCTATATCCTCTATGAAAAGAAAAAGTCAATCGAATTTATTACGAACAAAGTACAAACACAGGTCCCGAATATAGCTAGTATGAAGGAAACTAAATTATAACAGTTGAACAGATATTTATGCCAAGAAAGAGTTGAGTGGTTGAATTCGTACCGTATTAATAAATCAATGCTCGTATCCGATGTTTTTTTTTTTTTTTTTTTTTTTTTTTTATCCGAGCACGGCAAAGTGACTACACTACACCTGATGGTAAGCGTAGTGCAGTCCAAAAAAAACCAACGACCATCGATAAACATAGTTTATGAATGGTCGCCAGAGTCATGCCGGCCTGCATAAATGCTTCTTCACGCTTCGCTTAAAGGACCCAATGTCATAGGAGGGAGGGAACACGTGAGACGGCAGACTATTCCACAGCTTAACGGTTCGGCAAAAGTAGGAAGAAGAGAACCTTTTGGTTCGTGCCGCGATGGACGAGACCACCAAGCTGTGGTTTCGTAAGCCGGCCCGCGTGGTTCTGGCTAGGAAAGGAGAAGCTGGGATCAGGTCAAACAACTCTTCGGAGCACTCACCATGATACAGACGATAGAACACGCTGAGCGCTGCAATGTTTCTACGCAGTTGCAGCGGCTCTAAGGCGCTTGTAACGTCTGCATCATTCACAATGCGGACAGCCCGACGCTGCAATCCGTCCAAGGCATCAAGCAGATATTTGGCGGAACCATCCCAGAGGTGCGAACAGTACTCCGCACCCGGCCGTACCTGTGTTTTATAAAGACGACAAAGCTGACCGGGCGAGAAGAATCTCCGCACCCTGTTCAGGATTCCGACTCTGCGAGATGTTGCGGATATTACATCCTCGATATGATGCCTTGGGTTCAGGTCGCAGCGTATATCCATACCCAGGATATTTAGGCCGTTCCGCATTGCGAGCGGACTGCCCCCGAGGTTGGGGAGAGGAGAAAACGGGGACTTTTTGCACGTGAACGCGCACACCTGGGTTTTCTTGGCGTTAAACTCAACCAGATTTTCGGTGCCCCACGCCGCAATGAGGTCTAAGGTCTGATTCAGCTCAACGACAAGATCCCCTCTCTGCCTCTCAGTGACCTCCCGACTACCAGGAGGCTTGCTGCAATAACGCCCATGTACAGTGCTGTCATCTGCATAGCAATGAATGTTGCCAAGTGGCAGCATGTCATTGATATGCAGAATAAACAAGGTGGGCGAGAGCACAGAACCTTGTGGAACCCCGGCACTAACTGACATGAGCCGAGAAGAGTGTCCTTCAACAAGGACACGAATTCTACGCCCACGCAGAAAGCCGGCGATCCACTTACACAGGTTGTCGGGAAGTCCATATGCCGAAAGCTTGGAGAGAAGGCCACGGTGCCAGACCCTGTCAAAAGCCTTAGCGATGTCAAGGCTTACGGCGAGGGCCTCTCCATGCTTATCAACCGCCTCCCCCCAGCGGTGCAATAGGAAGGCCAGAAGATCACCCGTCGATCGTTTCGACCGAAAGCCATACTGCCGGTCATTGATCAACGAGTGATCCTCCAGGTAGCGGATCAGGTGCATGTTGATGATCCGCTCCATTGCCTTACCTATCACTGAGGTTATGGCGATTGGACGGTAGTTGGCAGGGTCCGATCGATCACCCTTTTTTGGGATCGGTTGCACGTTAGCATCCCTCCAAGATTGCGGCACAGTACCCGAGAGAAAGGAAGCTCGGTAAAGGCGCGTCAGCACAGGAGACAACTCAGCTGCACACCTTTGTAGGACTACAGCTGGGATACCGTCCGGGCCACTGGCTTTGCGGACATCAAGAGACCGCGATACCCGCCGCACATCACACTGCCTAATACGGACATCGGGCATAGTATGTCCGCAGTCAGGCAGTGTGGGCGGCAGCGCGTTGCGGTCATCGATCCGCGAGTTAGCCGCAAAGAGATTTGCCAATAAAGTGGCTTTCTCCTGCGGCCCGTGAGCCAGCGACCCATCCGAATACCTCAGCGGTGGCAGTGAAGGGCGACAGAAATTGGATTGCACAGCTTTAGCCAGGCTCCAATAAGCTCGGCTGTTTGTCGGCTGATCTGACAAAGCACATCCAATCCGGTTGACGCGCTGGGCATCCGCCCTGACGTACGCCTTCTTGCAGGCCTTGGAGGCTTGGTTATAAGCTGTTTTGAGAGCGATTATGTTGGGATCCCTCGTAGCGCGACCCCTGATCCACTCGCGATACGCAGCCTGTTTCTTACTTACAGCATCTGCGCATTCACGGTTAAACCAAGGGCGTCCACGGCCACTGCCGACAACCTCAGAGTAGGGAATGTAATATTCCATTCCCAATCTGATCTCGTCGGCAATAGCATCGGCACTCGCAGAGGAATCCTTGCCCTCAAAACAGCGCTGCCTCCAAGGGATGGATGCGAAATAGTCACGCATGCCATCCCAATCTGCTGACGAGTAGTGCCATATTCTACGCCTGATTTTAATGGTGCGTGGAGGCGAAGAACGAGGCACCGTAGTTCCGACCAAACAATGATCAGAGGTACCCAACGGGGCACCTACTGACACATTGTATCCGGCTGGATGACTCGTCAACAGAAGGTCCAACATGGAAGGCGCATGGCCCGCAACATCTGGGATTCTAGTGGGTTTATTCACCAGTTGGGACAAGCCGTGAGTCAGAGCGTATGCGTGAGCAGTACGTCCAGCATGGTCTGTCTTGGAGGAACCCAACCACGACTCGTGGTGCGCATTGAAATCCCCCAAAACCACCAACTCTGCTGTCGGGTACCGCTCCTGCGCGTCGTCTGTCGCCTGGCTGATATAGCTAAACAGCCGAGTCGTCTCGTCATCCCCGTCATGGGACCTGTAAAGACACACGTAGATCCGGCTCTGCGTGCCGAGATCCACGTGTACCCACAGTGTGGAGAAGGAAGGGTCCTCCATGCAGCGCATACGGCGACAACAGACATCCGACCGAACATACAAGCAAACCCCAGCCCTACGTCTGAAGTTTTCTTCAAGCGCATAGCCAGGATAGTGCAGGTAAGTCGCGTCGGCCGGACAACAAATCTGTGTCTCCGTCAGAAATAGCATTGCAGGCCGTGCTGTTTCGAGGTGGTGGTGTACAGCATTGAGGTTAGAATGGAGTCCACGTATGTTTGTGAACTCCATTGTGAAGGCGGTAGTGGGGGTGTGTACCGCTGTAAGGCCTATTTTCTTATTGCGCACTTTCATGGGTATAAGGAGAAGGATAGAAAGAAGAGGGAAGAAGCATATCGAGGGGCTTGCGCCAGGACCCGTGGGCTGATCATTCTGGGTACCGAACCATAAGGTAGCCGAAGGAAGATAAACTGACCCGCCGGACGGAAGGGCCCCCGTACCCTCCCGGGATGGGCCGCCGGGTCCCCACAACCGGTCACCAACCGGCACGACGGACCCACCCAAGATTATGCGCGGCATGGTGGGGCAGCCTCTCGCGATGGTTAGTCGCGATTGGGCCCCTGTACTATACCGCGGGCGGCCAGCGGAACAACCGTTTCTACGGGTCTCCCTGGCCGGCAGGTCAATTCATCTTCGTCCGACATATGCACCCGTTCCGACCAACCGTTAGGTCATGCCGCAAGTCCCTCGAGAGAACCGGGAATACACTGGCTGATCCTGGAACGCGAACCACACAAAGAGTGTGGGTCACTATGGCAGGTTTTAACACCATGTGTACGGTGGTCGCCACCCGGGCGGATACGAGTATCCTACCACCACTATGTATGTTTTCTATAAGAAAAACTCAACTATTAGTCTATTATGTATTAGGGGGTCTTAACATTTGATATCCTTCCAACTCCGGTCCTGCCTTCACTTTATTTATATCGCGGCTATTGTTTCTTCTATTCATTATAAATGCTAACAAACAAACGCTGTGTGTTTTGCGTTTTCAAATAACTATTGGCTTATTTATTTTATTCAACTATTATATTATCTATCTCTATGGACTATAATATTAGCCCTGTAATATTACTGTCCCACTGTTGGGCACGGGCCTCCTCTACTAATGAGAGAGACTAAAGGGTAGACTTCACATACCTTCGAAATTTCTGTGAAGAAATTCTCAGGTATGCAGGTTTCCTCACGATGTTTTCCTTCGCCGTTATAGCAAGCGATATTTCACAATGAAAATACACTTAAAATAGAAAAGTCAGAGGTGTATGCTCCATTTTGGTGTTGGTCTCGAACCTCCGACACTTGTCTCGGCAGTCCGTACCATTCCCAACTGAGCTATCGCTGCTTTTTTTTTTTCTCTATCTCTATGGACTATTTAGATTTAATTAGTGAAAATATTATAGGCCAATTGTTATGATGAATTTATAATTGTTGGGTTGACGTCAGGCAGGCAGCCGGTCGTAAAAACTATGCCAAATCCTTTCTACAACATGCTTGGAAAAGTGTGTTGCGCCGACCCCACATTAAGGGATAAGGGTAAGTAGAAAGAAAGAAAGAACACAACGAAAACAATCGCTTCACAATGTGAAAACCAAACCATAAAGCTTTGCTCAAGATTTTATCAAAAATAAAAGAATTTTATCAAAATATGAATTTTGTTCGATGTCGAGCAAGGATGTCGAGTGATCTCATTAATTTAATCCAAGATCGTCAATATCAAAATATAAAGTTGTAAATACAAAATACGCAAATATTTGCCAATTTTCAAAGTAAATAGTAGAGAAGTAGAGGCAAGTTTACATACTCTTTGGTAGAGGCGTCCATAGCAATTCTTTTTCCAAATTTCCCTGCCTCCATATACAGTTTTGTTTTATATAGTCATAAACCAAAAAGTTCTCATGTTTTAAATTATTATAATAAAAAAAAAGATGACTTTGTTGTCTCCGACTTGTTCGATTTTCAAATTTGACAGATCGAATTAGTTTCAAATCCTGCCGCCTGCCAGCATGTTTCGCCTATTCGCTACGTGCGGTGTCTTCTTCGATGTGAATCGTGTTTTATTCGCATCACGTTCGTCTAATGCAGTCCGCACTCCGCACTCGGTACTCCACGGAGCTGAGGAGGGAGGAGCCAATCCGCTACATTCTGTTTGCCTTTTATTGAAGTATTCAATATTCTGCTGCCTCCGTACATGTCTTGATTTGAGAATACTTAAATAGGTCTGGGAATACAAGGTTTATGGGATGAAGCTTTCCTTTCAGGTTGTATGTATGGACGTAATAAATTACTCGTACGTCTAGTATATTAAATAACACAAGCTCACGCCTGTATCCCCGATGGGGTAGGTAGAGGTGCACTAGGGAACTAGAGCACCCACATTTCGCTGAACTTAGTTCCGTCCCAGATATGATAGGGGGCGAGCCTATCGCCATATCGGGCACAAATTACAGACACCGGGCTGATATGGAAAAATCCAATATCACTTTGCACGACCCGAGGATCAAACCCGAGACCTCAGGACGGTCATACTGAAATACAAGCACGTCACCGAGGCAGTCGAGGTGAATAAAAATACTTTGAAAAAGCCTCTAACGAAAACGCGAATTCCAGTTGTATATGAACATAAGTATAACTGTGAGTAGATAAAAAGAAAAAGTCGAATTGTTTTAGCAAAAGGATGGTATTTAGTAGGAATTAACTACTCTAGAAACATTTCAGAAGACTGGAAGGGATTAATAAAACCTTTGACAGAGACTTCATTTACCAACATTACAAAAATTTTGAAAAAAAAAATACTTACAGTTACAAAAATCATTACTATCCAATTTGTTCCGCAAACACATCGTGTTTGCAAGCTGCATCAGACCATAAGCTTACATCTAAACCCAGTGCAATTATTTAACTGCAACATGAATAATTTGTATTAAATCGCAGAGGGCGCTGCGAGCGACGGGCGGATATTGCGCGCCGCTTCCGGCCCACGCCTGGCCTTCTTGATTCACCCCACACAGCTCCTGCAGGATCACTTCATCGATCGAGGCTCAATTCACGCGCCATAAATGCAATTACAATCTTGGCTAAATAGAGCTTTTAGTACTAAAAATCAGTTGTGTGTTTTTATTTTCAAACTCAAGGTTCAGTTCGTTTTCAATCGATTTCAAAAAGAGGAGGTTCTAAATTCGTCTGTATTTTTTATGTATGTTACGCGATATCTCCGCCAAATATGGACCGATTTTCTAAATTCTTTCTGTATTCGATAGAGCTTTTTTCAAGGGTGGTCCCATATAATTTGGACACGATCGGATGTGAAGTCGGTCAGTTAAGTTTTTAAACTTGTGATTATCAAAAATCAATGTCTGATGATCACACAAACATTTGTCTTGGTACTGAAACCGCGGCCTATATAAGTAGTTTCACAGCCAATTACAATACATTTGTAATAACAGAAAATACATACATTTAGTAAAATAGTTCAATTGGCATTTCTTTGATACAGATAACAGAACCCTAAAATGGAAAGCCCTAGTCGCCTCAAAACATTCGAAGAAAATCCTGTAATGCCATCAAAAGACATTCGCCCAGAGTTCATGAGAGAGGGTGGATGTGAGAGAGCACCATTCCAATTAGCAAATTGCAATTACAGTAAGTACGCGTTGGCACTATTAAGGAAGCTCTCGAGATGGTTAATTATTGCAACATGATGTGGCGAGACGGAGACGAGGTGCTGTGAATGTGAGAGAGATATCGAACTATTGTATAGCAGTAGGAGAAAATGGATAAGTGAAATTTAATTACTAGTAAGTACTGTCGTTGAAAGTAATCAAAATGAACGGGTAAAGGCTGTTAATTCTTCAACGCTTGTCAGAAAAGCTACACTCATTATAATGGTTCAAAAATATGTTCAAAAAGGTAACGAATTACTGAAAAGTTAAGCTACGGTTGGTCGGACATTCAATTATTTCAAAAAAGTAAATTAACGTTGGTACATTGTTAAGTTATATATTGTAGAGGTTTCCATTTAAGACAAATGTTTTCAACTATTCTTATTTTACGCGTTATAAGTCCCATTTCGATGTTAACAATTCACTGCACAGCGCGGCGCACCCGAAAAAAAATTATTTTCCCCTATTATGCAGTATGAAAATAAGCTTCTTATGACACGTTGCAGTAAATTATCTTTATCTGATGTGATATTTTCACCTAACCCACGAGGAAATCGCTCCATTTGACAAAGCCTAATTATCTAGAAAAGTAAGCGCCAATCGCTTACCTCTATCACTAGGACAGCGGGTCTCAATACTCGCGACGTGGTTGTTCATTGTCTTAGACGGGTGCTGAGTGCAGCGCTGCAGCGGTGACGCCACTTACTGCCACATAATGCAGTCTAACTACAGCGACATCTAGCGGTCAACAACTTTAACCTTAAGCCCTGTCGTGCACTCACATTCGTTCAGTGTTTACTACATTCTAGTGTAGTTATAATGCTAACCTTAGTATAATATAATATTTTTCTTGCTAAATCGATAAAAAAAAGATAGCATTTATTCTGTAAATTAGGTGTATTTCTAAACACACGGCAGTATGAGCCAAGTTCGCAAAACAAAAGAACAGCACGCTGACCGATATTTTCCTAAAAGTAGATTGAAACTGGCATTTTTATTTAACCTGATTTGGCAAACAAACAACGGCAAATTTATAATATGAGGCAAAGTAGGGCAAAGTTAAACAATACCTACGTCCTTGAAATGTTTTCAAGATTATCTTGTCGATCACCTAAAACCGTTAAACATTCGAAAAAAGACTACTTTTCCATAAAGCTTTGCAATTGTAGTAATGTCAACATTGACAGCTGTCAATATAAAAGGGAATAGACAATCAAATATGGCGGGTTTATCATCACAATCTATAAACGTCCGAAGGTAACAATAAATCCATCGGCATACAACGGCTCAATTACATTCTGAAATCCATTATCAACGATATGCCAGACCCTCGTCCCGTCACAAATGCGTGACAGAACACTCGGAGCAATATTTTATTTAAATATTCGTCCAATCAATTGCGTTACTTTTCCTTTCTACAATGAAAAATTTCGATAATTGATATAAGTACATTAAGATTAAATTAATACTAGAACAACCTTTTACAACCAAAGGCCAAAGGAAAGGTCCAAATACGATTAGTACGTTTACAAACACTCCTCAATTACACACATAGTCCAGTTGGGCTACCACAGTAAGGCTGAGATCTACGGAGCGAACTATGACTAAGTCTGAGACAACGACTCTGACGAACTCAGAGAAGATTTGGAATTTCTAAATCGAACTTTGATTTAGTCCCAGTGATTTTACAAGAAAATCTTTCATTATTCCAAATCCTCACTGAGTTAGTTTCTTTGACTCAGACTTAGTCGAATTTCTGTTGCGAGATTTTCGGTCTCACAGCACCCAGACCCCAAACAAATATTCGTGAATCACATGTCTCGACGCGGAGATTGTACCGACGTAAACGGGAGGTTTCACAGACGGCTAAGTCACGGAAGCTATCAAAGTAAACTAGTGATAAATATTTATAAAAATAAGTTTATAACTTTATAATTTAATTGAAAAATAGTTTTAATTAAACAGCTCGATGTGCGACTATTAATTCTAGTTAAGGGGCAATTCGTTTCCATTCGGATAAAGTTACCATAGACGGCCGAGCTGCAGGCACCACGCACCACGCACCAGGCACCGTGTAAATCTCGCTAATTTATACACCGCGAGATCGCTTTATGGCGTTTGATTAATTTATTAAATTGACATTTTGATTCATAAGTTTATTTGGATTATTTAATAACTTGTGTTGGCTTGTTGAAAATATGTTATTGTCGAGTAATGAATTTATGAATAAGATCAACGTAGATAACGCCTTTGTGTTATGTTTATTATTTATACAATAAGTGCGTCGTATTTAATCGAGCACAATAATTTACCATTGTACATTGTCATAATGAGGAAACCACGTAGGTATTTGGGTTCCAGGACTTCCAAGCCTAAATTTTCCGTGTGACGGTCCATAAAAAGCTATAATATATTTTCCGTAGATTAGATCACCATTTATTCCACATTTCTACGGTACCAAACGTAATATCGGTCACCATGCGCTCGCCACATACAAACCATTATAAAAAATTTTGTACCTACATACTTGCTGTTTTGTACGATGATCCTATAGATGGCTTGTCGCGTCCTTGGTCTAGTGGCAGCATATATGGGCTGTGGACCGGGAGGTATTTGGTTCGATTCCCAGGGCGGGCAAAGCAAATTTTTTTTAATTTGCCCGGGACTGGATCTCTCAGAGAGGGTTAACGTCGGGCAGGCAGTCGATTGTAAAAACTAAGCCAAATCCTCTCTACAACATCCATGAAAAAGTGTGTTGCGCCGACCCCACATTAGAAAGAAAGAACCGGCTTGTACCTAGAAGTTCACACATCCAATTTATTTTACCAAAAAATCATGCTAATTAATATTACACCTTGCTAAAGCAAGGTAGGGTGCAATTACGTCAATAAAGAATAACTAATATGTCCAACAGGAACACCATACTCCTCGGTGCATAGTGCGCAGCGAGCTTGCATACATTTGCTATTGTCAGAATTTTTACCTGCTCGGGCCACGGACCGTATAATTGCTAGTCATGTTCAAGAATACTATCAGTATCATCATCATCAGCCATAGGACGTCCACTGCTGAACATAGGCCTCCCCCAAAAATGGGTGAGGATTATCAGTATACAAGTATGAAAGACTTTCGACCATACACGCAAATCTAAAATATTTACGTATAACACAAAGGTCTCGGCGCAGGTATCGAAACTGAATTTCGGTTAATTTCACAATTCACAACCGAAATATTCTATTACCAACATGATACAACTGCATGAAACATTCAGCGCCCCAAATCGGTCAAAAACGAAAGCACGTTAATTTATTTTGATGATCGAAGTGCGAAGTACTGGCAGACCGCCGTGTGATTCTACGAACGTCTATTTATGAATCGCACAATACATTCTGAGCCGAATTCACGCGACGAATGCTGACCGATGGGAAGTATTCTAATGGACAATGAGGCAAGCACGACTTCCGGACAGGTGGTTGTAGCTAAATGTGTTGTAAAATAATATAAGGGTATATAAATTACCAGTAACGAAGGGTCCATTCGACCAGATTCCTACCCGCTTCCCTTTCCCAGATTGTAAGCTAATATATGAATATTACATACATAGATAAGCTAACGCCTGTATCGCCTGTATCACTAGTGCGGGCAGAGGCGCACTAGCCAACTAGTACGTACACTCACATTTCGCCGAGCTAAGTTCCGTCCCAGATGTGATAGGGAGCGAGCCTATCGTCCGATATGTTACTAAATTAATTGAAACCGTTTCATCTTCTGCTAACGCCATGAAACACTAAGGGCAACCTTGCACCGTTATTACTATGAGATGAATGAAAGATAAGATGCGTGAAACGGAACTTCTACCGAAGGAGGGCAACACTAATTTAAAAAAAATAAACAGGAGACTCGTGTAAAAGAAGACTTAGGACGTTAAGAAATTAGTTATTTTAAAATTAAAAGTATTAAGAAGTTTATCTCTATTTTATTTTACCATATTACTAATCTACAGTTACTCCTTATCTCGATTTATCTTACAACTCACTCCTATTTTAAATCAAGATTTAGGATAAATAGAGATTTATCGCGGAGCTGCAAGTGCTCCTAACCATTTTGTGCTCATTAATTTGCGTCCAATTTCCTGACATTGTTATTAAATTCCCTACATAAATTACATACATACAATGTACCTTCATTACATTACACTTTGCTATCTCGCTCACCGTGGGTTATTCAAGGTAACCGGTTTAGTTAATTAATAACGGTATCACGTAATGAATTCATATTAATTTGAAACTTATTGTTTCATTATAGTACAAGAGTATGAACCACTTGTCTATATTAACCGTTTTCCGTTGGTCTAAGTTTAAAACGATTTAGTTTTAACGTTTTGTTTACAAAGAGCAACAAGGTTTGCTTTTCAATTTAATTTTAGATTAGGATATTACTAAACATGCTAAATATCTGGTTTATGTAGTCGTGTTTTTGTGTCTCCTGAATTAAATCAAATTAAGTATTTTCTAACAAATAACAAACAAACGCAGCGATACAATGCAGAATATGACTTATTTTCTCATCACTCGTATACAAAAGAAACATATTTGAAAAATATCTCAAACAAAATACAGAATATTTAAAACTACTTCAAGTCTTAAATCAAAGACTTCTGATTTTTCCATAGGAGCACGTAGGCCACTACTCATATCACCGGATATAAAAAGGCTCTGAAATACCGAAACTGAATTTCCGAAGTTGCTTTCTCAAAGTATTCAGTCTGAGGCCTGAATACCCGAGGGACCCTGAAACAGCCCTGCAATTTCGAATTGTATTACATATTTTTTTACGTACGCATAAAAATCAAACGCTTGTACTCTAAGCCACCGTCGATTGAATCGTCACTCGGACGGGCGGATGATTGAGTTCGATAGAAATAGTGGCTCGCTCCCATTGATACCGCCTGATAGAAATGTTTGCCATTGTTTACCACCATACACTACGCCACAGAACTATGATTTGTACCGGGAAATTGTACTTGGTAAGTTTCTAAAAGCATTGTTTGTTTCATTATCAGCCACAGTACGTCCACTGCTGGACATAGCTTGTATATGGACAAATAAAATTTCTTTCTTTCTTTCTTTCATTCTTTCCCAAAGATTTCCAGGTCGACCTGTTGGAAGTGGCCTACATCCAGGAATTTCTTGCGACGTTTATTATTCTTTATTTATACCTACTACTTATGTATATGGTTTACACTAGAGGTATAGTAAAAAATTAAAACAGCTACGATAAATTAAGTACGTAAATAAAGCTTTAGTACTCTTCTAATACAGACTTTCAACATGTAGGGCATGCTAGAATTTGGTCGCGGCTTCGCCTGCGTTAATGTCATATCTCATGGGACTGTAGGTACTACCGAACTAAAAGGATTTTATGTTCTAATCCAAATAATGAACCACTTATGTGCCAAATATAATCCAAATTGGTTCACAAACATTGAAACTTTGATTAAAGTTGTTCTTTAGAAGTTTAGAAGACTCGGGCTACAGAAAATTGAGTTATCTTTACACAGACTATACACTAACAAGTAACATGCATTGAAAATGTCTCTATAAAATACTCTCGGATTTTCACATGGATAATGTCACGGACTAAAACCATATTTATGAGTGGTCAGGTGACCGTAGTGGGCACTGACCAGCGACTCTAAGCGATTAGTAACACTGCGTGGGTCGGGGCTCGATTCTCGGCGCCGGTGCGTGGTGACTGGGCCGTTCTGGACCACCCAGATAACGGCCTGCAATCTCACTGGCTCTTCGGTATTGGATAATTCCTTCGGTAATTCCATCCATTGGACGCCAAAATTGATTTTATTTTATAGCCTAGCAAATAAGCAATGCATCAATAAACATTTGACAGCCTCCGTGGCACAGCGGGCGTGTCGTCAGCTGTGAAACGAGAGGCCGCGGGTTCGATCCCCGCACCGATACAAATGTTTGAGTGGCCCACAGATATTTGTTTCGTGTCTAGGTGTTGTGAGACCGAAAGTCTCTCTAGGTTCCTAATACCCACGACACAAGACTCGATCTTAGTATGGGGTCAGGACTATGTGTGTGGCTGTTGGGTGTTATTTATTATTATTATTATTATCACATAATATAAAGGCAATATTGCCTATTACTACGCTACATTCAAATGTTGCCTATGAGAAAGGAATGCATGATGGAAAATGGGAAACAGAACAGAAAACTGCAATTCAACACTGGCTATTTAATGGAAAATGATGCAATCTCTCCACTGCTGCACAGTAGACGTCCTATGGCTGGTGATGATGATGATGATGATGCGATCTCGTTGGTTCAGTCAAGTAATGGTGTAAATAAACCTAATAACTGTTACTCTACTACTCTTGAAATCTCTAAATGACAATTTTCTTTATAAAATATTCTCATTGGATCTTCCACCTGCTCTACATCCCACTTCGATGTGGGTTCCGCGTAAAACACTTTGTCAAGCACGTAGCAGATGATACGGTTTAGTTATTCCGAGCGGTTACCTGCCTGACGTCAAACCCCACCGACTGTAAACCGCAAAGTCTCGAATTTAATATCTAAATATTGAATTTATTTTTTATATAAATCGTTGAAGAATGCAAGGCATTAAGTTTATTCTTATGTTCATCTGCAGAGACTAAATAAAGCCACTAATCATAGTAACGAGATAGGTCAAACCAGCCGCTCTACCTACAATAATGGTGTAAAAAGATAAATTCATATTATTCGCAAACAACTTTAATAAACATAAATTCACTTCACAATAACGTTTTTGCAAAAAAGATAATCCTCCCCTACAAACAGTTAAACTAACTCCAAAGTAGAGGGGGCAGGGGGCCAGTTAAGCTCTGAAAAATCTCTATCATATTTTAGTTTGACGTTTCATTGCCTGAGGGAGGGTAGACCTTGGGTGGAGGGCACAAACAGATTAAACGAGTCGGATTTGTAAAATAGTGTTGCGTCACATCGAATAAGGTTAGGTTGGCAATATATTTAACAGTATTGCGAACTTGGAAAAACAAAATGAAGAAAGAGAGTCTCAGATCTGAGTCGAATGGAGTTGAGCCATTGTTATTTTCTAACCATTAAAACAAAACATGGGTTTAAATTAGCATCTAGGCTGTCTGTAGCTACTGTCTTCACCTATTCTGCATTATGTGCGTTCTTAAATATGTTGTGATAATATTACGTAAAGAACAAACAGTTTTTAGTTATTCCATCTAATCTTCGCAAACAAAGGCTTTATAAAACCCATCTTCTCCAAGATCCATAGTTTTCAAATCCGATAGGATTATTTTAATGTAATACATGGCAGGAGTCCCCGGAGCGTGGTAGAAAACAGGATAAAACGAGCGACGCCACGTGCCGCGGCTCGCTCGGGTAAATCCGATTTTTAATAAACTCATCTTTCTGTAAGTGAAACTTGGAGGGTGACTGTTCTATAACACGTTTAAGGACATTATTTTCTAATGTTACAAGTTGAAAATACCAATAATATTCAGATGTATAGGAGTGAAATTATGTACGGGAGTTAGTCCTTACCTCTACGATATATATACTGATATACATAGCAATATAACAGCGACAAATTATTATACATATATTACATTAAATTAAAATATTATATTACAAATTACACGGGTTCAAAACACTTTTGTACAACAGAGGAACATACGAAAACATTGAAGTAACAAAAATACGTATTACGTATTTATTACATTTTTATTATATGTCGGAGGGCCAACGCTAACGTTGTTTTTTAAAAACGATGACGTCAGCATGGCTGACGTCTCTTTTGACAATAAGATGATTGCTCATCTTATTTATCAACTGTGAATACTGAAATTCACTAACTCCCTTTATTAACGGTGCTTAACAGCACCGTCTAGTCAGGGATGTGGACAGTCCGAGTGCCGGAGCACGACTGTGTCGAATTTGTTCTGAACACTCCTTTTATAGGGTGCAATATTTGCAACTACCTACTCGATACCGAATATCGAATGTCAAAGAAATAATTATAACGATTATTTTAACTTTTTAGAATCTTTTAACGATTCAGCAGTTTAACAATTGTAAAATGAATTAATAACGTGAAATAACAACGGCTTTTTAAATAAGCGTGCGATTTTGCGCCGATACGGCCATTCTGATAGGCGGTGCGTGCTCTGCACCAGCCTTGTAATTTGTTGTGAATACTCGTAGAACCAAATTTTTTTTTTTTCTTTTCTTTTCTTTCTTTCTTTTCATTTGAAATAGCACGTGCTCCTATTGAAAGCTCATGGTTGTACGCCGATACGGTCATTTTGAAAGGCCTCGTTTATTATTGCGAATTTAAGATTCCGTTTTTTTTTTAACTACCACCGGATCCAAACGCGGCCCTGCCTGAGAAGACCCGGCGAAACAAACTCAGCGGGCAAAATTACCTAGCTCACAAAACAATTTCCCGAAATGACCACTCAGGATTTTTCAAATTGACCACTTATGATTTTTAAAGATGATCACTAACGTTGACATTTAGACTTCAAAAATGACTGCAACAATGTCACATACACCGTCTCGATCAATCCTGACCATAAATCAGGTAGTTTGTTTTTGCATTGAATTCCGAGATGAAATTGCACACAAATCAAAATACGGATATTTAGGTGCACCACATGCCTTGGTTTATATGGTTTTTAGAGGAGGTATCCGACCAACCTTGCCAGACCATATTATAAACATTTGTACAAATGTTACACACAATGCACAATCAGTAGTCAGTACTTAGTGCGAATGCTCCACGCATCTATGCACTTTTCTTACGGGGATGAAATGCTGTGGTGCTGAGCGGTCTTTTACGCCGTGGTCCACAGGGGTTCTAAAGGAACGGGAAGGGTCGATGCTGTGGCGCTGAGCGGTCCTGTACGCCGTGGTCCACAGAGGCTCTGAAAAGTTTTTTTTTTTTTTTTTTGCAAATGTTCCACACATTAATGCACTTGTGCAAATGCTCCACGCATTTTTGCATTTTTATATTGTTAAGGATAATGCTGTGGTTCTGAGCGGTCCCGTACGCCGTGGCCCACAGTTTTTTTTTTTTTTTTTGTTAAGGATGATGCTGTGGTTCTGAGCGGTCCTTTACGCCGTGGTCCACAGGGGTTCTAAAGGAACTGGTAAGGACGATGCTGTGGCCTGGACCTTTATTATTGACCGTGGTCCATAAAGGCCCTGAAAAAACTAGTTCGAAAGTATCGATCGATTGAAAGTATCAGTCGGATTGAAAGTATCAGTCGGATTGAAAAATCAGTCGGATTGAAAAATCAGTCGGATTGAAAAACAGTCGGATTGAAAGTATCAGTCGGATTGAAATTATCAGTCGGATTGAAATTATCAGTCGGATTGAAAGTATCCGTTGGATTGAAAGTATCCGTTGGATTGAAAGTATCCATCGGATTGAAAGTATCGATTATCAGGGCAAAAAGGTTCAAGTTAAATGAGTGGGATAGTGATCCCACTTCTGATGTCGGAGGGCCAACGCTAACGTTGTTTTTTAAAAACGATGACGTCAGCATGGCTGACGTCTCTTTTGACAATAAGATGATTGCTCATCTTATTTATCAACTGTGAATACTGAAATTCACTAACTCCCTTTATTAACGGTGCTTAACAGCACCGTCTAGTCAGGGATGTGGACAGTCCGAGTGCCGGAGCACGACTGTGTCGAATTTGCTCTGAACACTCCTTTTATAGGGTGCAATATTTGCAACTACCTACTCGATACCGAATATCGAATGTCAAAGAAATAATTATAACGATTATTTTAACTTTTTAGAATCTTTTAACGATTCAGCAGTTTAACAATTGTAAAATGAATTAATAACGTGAAATACCAACGGCTTTTTAAATAAGCGTGCGATTTTGCGCCGATATATACTATTCATGTAATTGTTTTGAACATGCTTAGTTTACTTTCGAATGTATTAAGGGAATTGATGTAAATATCCAAATGATGGCCACCAAACATATCCCCCATCCGAAACGAAGACATACTGTTTACAGCACAGGATTACGTCGACGGCGCTCTCGCGATATTTTCACATCGAGAATAGTCTGCACATATTATTCACACTATGAGTTTAATATCTTCTTGTCATATTAGGCAGCGATAGCTCAGTTGGGAATGGTATGAACTGCCGAGACGAGTGTCGGAGGTTCGAGACCAAGCCCAAAATGGAGCATACACCTCTGACTTTTCTATTCTATGTTATGTGTGTTTTCTTTGTGAATTATCGCTTGCTGTAACGGTGAAGGAAAACATCGTGAAGAAACCTACATATCTGAGAATTTGTCCACAAGAATTTCGAAGGTGTGTGAAGTCTACCAACCCGCATTAGGTCACCGTGGTAGACTAAGGCTTAACCCCTCTCATTATCATATATATCATATATCACCCCCCCAGCAGTGGGACAGTAATATTACAGGGCTAATATTATTATTATTCTTTTAAATATGAAGCAAACTCATATTGATCGGCAGGAACAACTCCCAAATGGTTTAATGAAAAGTAATTCATGTCCTTGTCATTAATCCAGCACAAAAATCATAAGGCGATTAATATGGAACGAAATACAAAGATGTAAAGTATCACAATTAGCCAGTGAAGCGTTGCAATTCCACGTCATGATGTGAAACGCAACATTTTCGTGGGCCGCGCTGTCACTGAATTCACTCGGCTCGGCTACATGTCACTTCAGTACGCATAAATATGTCTCTAGTGATGTTCTGACTTATCGACAAACTTACGAAGACGGTGTCCATTGAAATGAATTAACAAAACTTAAAATCGACTTGAAAATTGAACACTCAAAAGTACAAAGAAAACAACAATTTCTTATTCTCTTTGGAGTAGATGCCGGGGCAGATGCAGATCAAATGAAAAAGCACTAAGATAGTTATCTACAGCCGCTGCATCCGTGCCCTTTGGACACTGTAGTCATAACATGTAAATCCTTTTTTTACACAGATATTGACCATAATGGTAGATTTTCAGTCATCAGAATGCCAATTATCAAAACGACAGTAGTTACAAATCGATCGATATCGATAAATAAATGACGCACCACTATAACTCGAGAACGTCTATCGACATTAATCTAAAGAGGCGACATGTTTTTATTTTCGAAAACTGCTGTATTTTAACACGCTTGCCAATTGATAATTTTAATGGACGCTTACTTTTAGCACAGTTAATTTCGGGCAGTTTAAAATACACTTAAGCATTAAATCACGATGTCGGCCTCCAAAAAACTTTGCTCGTATAAAATTATTACAAGCGTGCCGAAAGATCGCTTACAGTAATTGCACCTTCCACTTTTTGAGTAAAAAGAACGTGACGAGTAACACGGAAGATAAGAAAGTTATTTTTTGCCAAAAAAGTTGTAATTATCCTTCAAGATGTTGTGTATGTGCATCTCCTGCATGTGTTTTTCTCGAAACAAACCACAAAAACACCTATACAAAACAATATTTTTCCCTGTCTCCTGCTCCTGGTACAATAGATCATAGACTAAATGTGTAGCGAAAGCAAGTTTTGTTTAGGTGTTAGTAATATTTTAGTGCAGGAGACGCGCCTTTAGTCAAGAAGAGGGAGATCGAGGCAGTTTAGTCGCCTTGGTGGCGTAGTAGTATTGCGTCGGCGATCCTGAGGACTCGAGATCGATCCCGGGCTGGGCAAGCAGTGATTACGTTTTTCTATTCAGTAATTTCAGTATCAACTATCAGCCCGGAGTCTGGAATTTGTGTCCGATGGTGATAGGGTAACCCTATCACATCTGGGACGAAAATGAGCTCGGTTAAATATGGAAGTTCTATAATAGTTCGCTATTTCGCATCTAGGCAGATACAAGCGTGAGTGCATATATGTATATAATAAATAAATAACTCCCAACAGTCACATACATAGTCCTGACCCCACACTAAGATCAAGTCTTGTGCCGTGGGTGTCACTACGAGAGACTTTCGGTCTCACAACACCCAGACCCGCAACAAATATCTGTAGGCCATACAAACATTTTTCTCGGTGCGGGAATCGAACCTGCGGTCTCTCGCTTCACAGCCAGTTACTCGCCCGCTGCGCCACGGAGGCTGTCCAAATCTTGATTTTCTATTATCTCTGTTATTACGGGCCTATTGTTGAGCAAGAGTACTACGTTAAGGCCTATGCTAGTGAGGGATTCTGCATATTAAGTAGTAAGTTGGCAGTATGCGGATTGATAGACTTCATATATCTTCGAAATCCTTGTGAAGAAGTTCTTGGGTTTGCAGGTTTGCTCACAATGTTTTCCTTCAATGTGAAAGCAAACGATTATTTGCAACTTTTACCTTGGCAGTACGTACCACATACAACTAAACTATCGACGACTAAACTTACAATATGCAAATATCAAGAAGTGTTAAGCCTCTTAAATTACCCTCTTAAAACCCTAAAAACTCTTGGCGATTTATAGCTGTAACAATGGCAGGTCCAATCGTAAATAATAATTATAAGATTTGCTTTAGTCCAACATTAAAAAAGGTAAATCCTAACGACGTCATTTTTTATGAACTAGATATCCCGCACAATTTTGGTGGTTGCCAAATGCCAACGTGGACGCCTCAAATTGCCCCCTATTACTGACTCCAGACGAAATTTGCATAGATCCACGTAATCTGACCCCGTGATATCTCTGGTTCAACGGGCGAGTCTCACTTAATTGTTATTATTACTGCCGCCCCGGCTGCTGTTTTTAATTGCCCTTTTAATTATGGGTCTCTTGAAACGTCAAAAGTGGCGGAAAATTGCGATGAATAAATTTCGTTTCGCCTATAAAGATATGAGATTACTTAGTACGTGCGGGAGCGGGCCGCGCTCTGAATAAGCGAAAACAGGATCGTGTCGGCACAGCAGTTCTTTTAGGTTATAATCGTAATAGGTTATTTTATTCAGTATTTAACACATTACACATTGCATTTCCCATTTGTATCTATTTGGTATTTTTAAGATTCGCCATTGTTGCTTTATAAAAATAATTGTAAAATCTTATTATTTTCGCCTTCTTGGTCTCGTGGCAACTTATATAGGTTGAGGACCGAGACGTCCTGGACTCGCATCCAAAATGTCCACATTTCTACTTTTCCCTTCATTACCAAAACATATTATTTCCAATATTGGGTTTTTCCATTTCAGTAGCAGCCTGGTGTCTGGAATTTGTACACGGTATGGCGATAGCCTCGCCCCCTATCACGTCTGGGACAGAACTAAGCCCGGCGAAATGCGGTTGTAGTTCGCTAGAGCGCCTCTGCCTACCCCTCGTGAATACAAGCGTGAGGTGATGTTTATGTTATGTATGTACCAAACCGTTTATGAGCACGATATAAAAGTAAGATCTCCATCTTCTTGACTAAACCCGCGTCTCCTGCACTAAAACAAAACACAAAACACCTATACAAAACATGGTTTCGCTACACATTTTTGTCTAGGATCTATTGTCCTGTGAGCAGAAGACAGCGAAAATCATTGTATCCCGTACGTGTTTTTGTATTTTGTTTCGAAAAAAACAGATGCAGGAGACGCTCCCTAAACTTCTGAATTCTGATTATAAAACATTAGCAAACAATAGAATAGTAACCAAATCACTGTTTTACCTAAGGCATTATATTTAGGTATAGGTAAATAAATTACGAACATCGTAAAATAAATGTTATGGTGGCTGTAAATCTGCTGAGCCCTTAAAATGTCTTTGGCTATTTACTAAAAAAACAAAACGGTAATAAAACTCATCGCCATTTTAGTTTTTAAGCTCTACGTTGTTTATTGGCGTAGGGCTACTATCGGAGTAACGTAAAAGCAAACGACTTTACATTTCTGGACGATCTCCAAGTACGATTTACCTTTGAACTACGAAATGGTGCTGGTGGTAGGATATAATAATTATAATGTATGGATATATCCGGCCGAGGGACACATGGGGCCTTACTAAAAAACGTTTTAGATGAGCAAATGGCTAAGAATACTCTGTCCCTCTCCTCTTTTCAAACAAGAAACATAAGGAAAAAAGGGACAGACTATTCTTAGCCATTTGCTCAGCTAAAATGTTTTTATAAGTAAGGCCCATGGTGGCCCCTCAATTTATTTCATCCCTCTTCTGAATGTGAAGAAGCATAAATAAGCTGGCATAATTCTAGTGACCACCGCTAGACAAATCCATCGTTTGTCGGTTGTATTTTTTTAACTGCTTCGTTTACATTACTTTGCCGTGCTCGGATAAAAAATACAGAGTTTACTATTTCTTATAAAAATGCGCCATTATTTATTGTCAGGTTAGGTAGGTACGTATGTGAATATTGTCAGCATGCACAAGTTTAGTATGTGGGGCCTAAGGTTCCATCCAAGACATAATATATAAAACATTTGCCAGTTAATCGATTTAAAACGCATTTTAACCGATTTCATCGTGATGGAATAACTTGCACCTGATTCGATTATAAATATTCCTTATTATGTAGGTAAATTTAGTTAGTCCCCTACGATTTCCGAAAGACCGTACGACAAATAAGCATAAAAAATTTATTGTTGAATATAATCATTCGGCGCCGCACGTCTCTTCGACCTGCGTTGGTGTTGACAAAAAAAAAAGGCTTAGCAGTTTAAGACGACGCAACGTTCCAACTCCCAACTGGTTTATCTCAAAAATGCTTCCACTATTTTCGTTCCTCTACGGCAGAGATAACAATTTGGCATCGCGCTAAATGGGTCACTGTACCGCGGCCAAAGAACAATATCTCCCAGTTAGTTATGCACGCTGGCTCGACGCAGTTTGGCCGCGGAACCAACTTAGGATTTAGAACTTAAATCGCGTAAAAGCCTTTTAGGCTTTTTTGGTGTTTGAACGTGGTTCTTTACTAAATGGCCCAATGTCCATTTATTATAACGTAAGTAATTTTATCATTTTGGCGATAGGCTTGCCTCTATCACATTTGTGACGAAAATTTGCTCGATCTCGGCGAAATGTGGGTGTTCTAATTCTATAGTTCGCCTCTGTCTTCCCTTGGGGGATATAGGAGATTTGTAATTTTCGACATAACATAACGTAACATAAGCTCACGCCTGTATCCCCGAAGGGATAGGCAGAGGTGCACTAGAGAACTAGAACACCCCTATTTCGCCGACCTTAGTTCTGTCCCAAATATGATAGGGGGCGAGCCTATCGTCATATTGGGCACAAATTCCAGACTCCGGGCTGATATGGCAAAATATAATGTCACTTTGCCTGACCCGGGGATCGAACCCGAGACCTCAGCACGGTAGTCGTACTGAAATACAACCACGCTACCGAGGCAGTCAAGGCATTTTCGAATGTTATTATAACAAGCGTGTTTCAATGGACAGTTTATATTTCTAACCAATAAATACTACCTCTATATCGATTACCATCATTCATAATATATTGTTAATGGCAGTAATAAAACGAAGACATCCCAATATAACCCGCTGACTGTAAAAACACGAATTGCAATGGAATCCTGCAGTGTGCACTGTAGAATAACAAGGCCTATGTAATGATGACTGGCAATCATTTTTCAAGGTACCCTCGTCCTAACTCCTGCCATGTGTCGAAGAAGCCAGAGCCTGGTGGTAATGTCGCGCAGCGGGCGAGTTTTGCAATGCGAGGCCGCGGGTTTCATCCTCGCTCTAAATTAAATTGTTTAAAAAAAAATCAAATGTGGGAGCTGTGAGACGCAAAGTGTCTCGTAGTTCCTGAATCCAATTACGTACGGATTCCTCCAAGCCGAAACTTAGAGGTACCTGTGTCCAACTCACGGTCCTTCCGTGACCGTCTTACAGACTAAACTCCTTGGTCTTCCTTTCTCTCTCTATTACGAAAGTCACGGGGTACGCAATTGCATAGAGACGCAATCTCCGCGGGAGTCAGCGGTCTGAGGACTTGACCTCTCCTCAGACTGAGGGCAGTCAGAAAACCAGACTCCAGACCGTTTCACGGATCACGGCACAAAAACTCGCAGCTAATGTTAATGTTTATGTTTTCTGATGGGTGTTTTTATTTAAATAGGTACCTACCTACCTACCCACTTATTAAAATAAACCAAAAATGCAACTATTAATCGTATTAAATTCACTCACGTGGAATCTCAGCACCTTGCCTTCAGTTCCCGATAATCTTCTAAATAGTCAGTAGAAGACTCGTGATACCCACATCTAGAGTCTCATATGTATGTTTAAAAACCACCAGAAAGTCCACACGCGGCGATAACTGTAAACAACTGTAGGCACTGTATGTGTATGTATAACTCATATAAGGCACCGGGATGACTCTGGAATCCACATTCTGGCCCAGCACTTATAGGTATTACGCGACAAAATCTACAACGCACCCACGTCCAATAATATGTTAGGTATTCATAACTTACAGAATTGAGTACTTAACTATGTTTGATTTTGTACACATTTTTGTATGCACTAGCAAATAAAACAAAAAATAAACTCTTCAGTAAAATCTGCATCGAAATTGGTTGAAAAATGAGTGGGGACGTAGTGGGGATATCTTGCTATCCCTTTCTAACGCACGTGCCGTTATGACATGATTTTTACTGATACTTCTCTTTCCCGCAGTTTGAAGTTGAACTTTTTTATTTTTGAGAATATTTTAATAATTATTTCAGTACTATATTTTAGATGGCGTAAATTTCATATAAAATTAATTTTTAAAAAAATTTCAAGTACCCACACTTATCCACCTACAAGTACAACATTTACAGCCAGTGCAGCGAGGCGCGTTAAAACACTAGGATTTCTATATTATCACCATCAGGACTTTTTAACAGAGTTAGCCACTACGTTCAGCTCAGTTCATGACGTTTTATGGTGTTCCCATATAGTAATTAGTAACTTATAACATAATAGGTTACACACGATGGGCCTTACTTATAAAAACAGTTTAGCTGAGCAAATGGCTAAGAATAGCCCGTCACTTTTTTCCTTCTGTCACATTATTTGAAAATAAAAGGGACAGGATATTCTTTACCGTTTGCTTAGTTAAACTGTTTTTATAAGTAATGCTACATTCGTTACATGGCGCGTACACACCAACCAAACGAAGGCGAAAGATTGTTCATGAAGGGATCGGTGTGGACGCAACACCGAATGGCGGATACACACCGGTCGAAGGCGCAAAAATCTATACCCTGTTGCGTTCACACAAACAAACTCTCGCTGTTGTGTGAATGAAACAGGTATGATTCGTTCGCCTTCGTGCGGCCCGGTGTGTAGGCGCCATCTCTTACGGCCGGTTTCAATAAACGATCTCAGTTTAGAGTGCAGATAGATCACGATTATAAACCAATCAAATCAAGTCATTTGATGGAGTCATGTTCAAACTGTGTTCTTATTGGCTAATTTTTGTAATCTATCTGCATATTCGAACCGAGATTGTTATTGAAACCGGCCTAAAGAAGAATGTTCAATGAGGTCTTCCCGTTCCAACTCCACCATTCACACATGCCATATATAAAAAAAAACTATTCAACCCGATATAGTAATTTGTACAGATTTTACAGAAATAAAACTTCACTTAGTAATTATATATTTAATTTTAAATGTTACATTCTACAATATTTAGTAGTACAATTAAATCCTCGTTACACAATCTACAGACGCGCAAAAATATATTAACATGATTAGTTATGTACCTCAGAGTTCAGTCTGTCTTTGTGATGAATCAGGACTATTCTCTAGTGGTTAGTTATAATTACAATAGTTAATATTATTTATGTATAATATTAATTATTATATACTTTTTACACTAAAACTGATGGTGAGATTACACTGAAACCCACAGTTTTAATATGATACATGAATTAATTTTCAATACAACTTGAAAACGAATAATATAAACCCGAAAATTTGCTTGCTCCTCTCGACTTACTAATATACTAGATTCACATGGCATTTTGAAATGTGGTTCAACTGAGTCAATAAAAAATAAAAAAAATAATTATATAAAATAGTGTTGCCAATCAAGTAATAGGGTCGCACCATGCTATGAAGGAATTGCAGCATTTCGAAAGGTTTATTTAAAAATAGTTTTATTTCAATGAATAGCATTCGCGTAAACTTAAGAAATCAGTATTTCGAAAGGTCTTCATTTATTCCATACCACTGTGAAAATGGAAGGTTGTTGATATGCTTCAATTCGATCGTAGTGTGGCGCAATCCTCATATAATTATATTCCCAAAAAAATTAAAATTAAATGAGACATAAAGATAAACAAAAAATAACTATTTTTGATAAGTAAATCAAGTTTGAGTTTACGTGCATATAAAAGCCTCTAAAATTACGAACACAAATAAAGCCTAATTTATTTATAACTAAGTCAATTTGTTCATAATTCATACATAATTACAACAGATCTAGAATATTCAATACAAAACAGAGTGACAGAAAACATAAACACAATTAAAAATATCAATTAAAATAGATAGTTGAAATGATGTCCTATTGTATTTTAATATAATAGTTTTCCAATATAGACTTTAATATTAAATCGGGTCTTATGAGCTTGCCATAATGTAGGGTGGAATTTAACACATTTTTTCATCATCATCATCGTCATCAACCACAGGATGTCCACTGCTGGGCATAGGCCTTTCCCAAATATTATTTATGTTAAATTAATTGAAAAAACTATTAATAAAATAGTCTCACACCACAGAAGATTCTGAACATTAACAAGGAGCTTCAAACTGAACACATAAAAGAGAGCAACTGGTGTCTAACATACACAGTTGATTCTACACCATGACTGCATTCACATTACTCTTCCGTCTTCTAGAAGATCGTTTTGGCGTCTGGTTTAACTTCTCTTCTATATTGTCCATCTCCTGCAATGCTTTCTTTCTGCCGGACCTCTTCGGTTTACTCTCAACACTGGACTCTACATGTGGTGTATTCATACTCTTGCGTCTGCTTCTCGTGACTACAGGGCTGCGTTCTTCTGTCGCGTCTTGCCTCATTAACTTCGACTTTCTTCTAGAATTCTCTTTATTTTCGACATCCTTCTCCACATCCATAGATGACAAACCACTGTCTGTGTGCTGTTTCTTTAAACTGACGTCTTCTGGTGATTTTTCTTCACTATGCTGCTCAAAACTTACATTTTTCTCAGTTTCATCAGTTAATGAAGTGTTGACATCGCTTTCGGATTGATCAAAGAGGACGACTTTGATAGACTTTCTGCCGGATTTCTCTGCTTTGAGATTAGCTGACTTCAGTATACTACGTCCTGGCGTTGCGTTAATATTAACTGGCGTTAGTGGTGACTGCTGAAGAAGTAAAAAATATTAATAGAATATATCATGAAGACAGAAGTACCTTTTTACATCCTAATAAAATATTTGATAACAGTTTTTTTTACTAGAACTGTAAATATATTTTAATTAACATCCAATCCATACATGTTAATAAAATTAAAATAAAAAGTATGTTTGTAATATCAAAATAATGCTTAGGAATGCTGTACTTGTACTTATACAAAAAAAAACTCGTATGTTCCAACTAATCTACCGAAACAGCTGGACCGATTTTGAGGGGATTCACTAGCATATAATTAATGATAAAAGGAGTAACCTAAACTTAGAGTACTTTTAGAAAAAATGTAGGTTTAGGGATAAACTTATCGTAAAGGTACGAAATATAAGAGTACCGGTAAAGGTGCGACGCCATCCACGTCGACGTTCCTGCCCATCACCGACGCTCGCAGCATCGCGAACGACGCAGAGTTCTACAAACAAAGCATAAACAAGCTCATTAACAGTGCATGTGTTGCTGTGAAAAGCTGTGGGAAGCGTGTATCGTGCACTCAGACTGAATAAAGCAATATATCCCATATTACTGCGTTCAATTCGAAATGTTTTTATTCGAGTTCAATTCAAAATGTTCTGATAAGCGACATCACACGTCATACAACTTAGGTTCCCCACATGTTACAATGTACTAGATGCTGAAAATCTTTTTGCATGTCAGTTATATGACCAACTACCTGCCAAGTACTGTTGCCTCCAAGAGGCTTTTTGTGCGAAATCATTAAACGAAGGCTAATCGGCATCGGTCAATTAGTACTGGAACCTCTAGAGGAGCCAGACCCAGGCAAATTGTATTAGAAAAATTGTTTTCGATCCAAACCGTGGCCTTGCGGTTCACAGCCCATAATATTTTTATCTGCTAATATTACCATGCTTATAAAGCCAAAAAAAGCGAATAAAAATAACTAATTATTAAATCATTCTAATGTTACCTTAGAGGTGGACGCTTTCTTCGCCTCGCTAGATAAGACCGCTTTCAACAGATTAGGCTTGTTAGGTGTCCTATTCCTGACTGGGGACCGAACCGGCGACTTGACGCAGAAGAACCCAGCCTCGAAAGTCTTGCTCTCATCTCCAGCGACTGGGGGTGTGGGTTGTGCAGGTGGTTGTGATTCTTGCTGTTCTTGCTCTTTCTTTGCTTTCCTTGCAGCTATAAAATAAACCATCTTCCTTTAGTTACTGGAGCTTTATTCTAAAAATCTTTATTTGATTTAAATACATTTTATCTTAAGTCATATAATCTAAGGTGAAAGACGCGAATCACTAATCAATTTTCTTATGCAGTGGCTGAAATTATCCAACGGTTGGTAAGATAGTACACTGCCCATCATCATCCATATTACCAAAATAATCATGTGTGTGTCGTCAACCTTAAAGGGAATAGGAATTGGATAAACAAATGGGTTTTGGGTCACCAGAAATTCCACTCACCGAACGATTCGCAACAGCAAGCTAGCACTTAACCTTAGTATAATTGTATTATAGTGATAACCCACCAGGAATTGTGCTCGATATCACAGTGGACTCGCTCTCTATCACATATATGGTTAAGAGATGAGCTGGGCGAAATGTTCTATTCACTAGGGCGCCTCTGCCTACCCCTTGGGGGATACAGGTGTTATCTATGTACTAAGTGACTCACCAGCGATCATTTCCCGCAGTCTGCTGGGTCCGGCGGCTGGTTTGGCTTTTTTAACGGCCTGTTTAACAACTTTCTTCATAGTTTCCGCAGGCTGGTCCTCCACCCAGCCGCGGGACCGCAACTCTTCCAGTTTTTTGAAACGCATGTCTACGTTTTCAACCTAAAATTCATATTAATTAATGAAGCTGTCTATGTATTATTTTTTTTGTAATCTCTGTTAATCAAATGACATTAGCAAGCCACACGCCTGATGTGTTGATGATTACATATGAATAGTATTGGATTATTCGGATTTCATTAGGACTGCCTCGGTGGCGTGGTTGTATTTCGGCACGACTACCGTCCTGAGGTCTTGGGTTCGATCCCCGGGTCGGGCAAAATGATATTGGATTTTTCCATATCAGCTCGGAGTCTGGAATTTGTGCCCGATATGGCGATAGGCTCGCCCCCTCTCACATCTGGGATGAAACTAAGCTCGGCGAAATGTGGGTGTACCAGTTCGCTAGAGCACCTCTGCCTACCTCTTCGGGGATACAGGCGTGAGCTTATGTTTATGTTTGCATTTAGGTCTGACAAATTGTTAAGTCTTCTTCTTCTGTACATTTAACTTTTATAAACAGTATTTACCCAACTATGACAAAGCCAGAAGGTAGGGTTAGGCTTTATTGTGGCTGGCGGTGTGGAGCATCCCGTCCCTAAAGCGCCGAAGAGAGCCACCGCGGCGTATTTAGTCGGTATTGCCGGTGTAGAGTGTACATAGTGTTAGGGACTCGGCCCAGTGTCGCCCTGACGTTTCTATTTCTCCCGGGCATTATGACGCTGGGCCGTAAGACCGACGACTCCGACAAATCGTTACGTCCCCCCAAGCATGGCAGCAGTGGTAAAACACTTTCCCCGCGATAACAAAAAAGGTAAGGCCTTATGATTTTAGCAGCCTATGTATGTTTGTATTTATGTTGTAAATTGTTGTAGTTACTTTGTTGTTAACGCCTAGATTCCTCATTCTATTTTGATGAGTGTTGTGTCAGTCGTATTTACAGTCTCAATAACATAACCTACCTAAAAAAAAATGAGGAGGCGATTTTTTTATTGAGTGATATACACAAGTATTTACCTGCATAAAGACCATGTCCCAAAATCCGTGCAGGTCTGCGGGCGTGACGAGCGCTCCGCCCTCGGGCTTGGCGCAGCGCTCCACCAGCGAGCTGAACTGCATCATCTTCTGCGACATCAGCAGCCGCGCCTGGCCTACCGCAGTCAGCACGCATTCCTAACAAAATATTATATATTCACTTTCATTTATGGTGATAAAGCAGCGATAGCTTAATTGGAAATGCTTTGGAGTGTGGAAACGAGTGTCGGAGGTTCGAGACCAATCCCAAAAAGGAGCATACACCTCTGACTTTTACATGTTACATGTGTTTTCATCGTGCTATAACGGTGAAAGTAAACGTCATGAGGAAACCTGGCTACCTGAGAATTTATCCACAAGAATTACAATGGTATGTGAAGTCTACCAACCTGCATTAGGCCAGCAAGACCCATCCCCTCTCAATAGTAGAGTAGGCCCACGCCCAGCAGTGGCACAGTAATATTACAGGGCTAATATTATTATATATTATTTGTGGTTTGGTTCTTGCAGTTGCACTAAGCACAAACAGCTTGCCTCGCTATTTGAATGAACCATTTCACCCTTATTTATTGTATTAAATAATCTGTGGGTCACACAAATATTTCTCAGTGCAGGAATCAATCCTGCAGCTCTTGCTTTACCCGCGGCTACGGCTGCGCCACGGAGGCTATCAAAAATAGTGTGTTACAAACCTGCACAGCATCTGGCAACTGTGTTTGTTCAGATATCTTGTCCCAAGTGTCGCACATTTCCGTCATGCGTTTTATTTCGGACGCGAGCTGTCGTCTGAAATGGTCCACACTCTCTATGTCGCTTGCATCTTCATCTAACAAACCTAAGAACAGAAAATGTTAATAAAATGTGTATATAAAAATACAGAAAAGTTAGCAGAGCATAGTAACAAAAGAAAACAGATGTTTGTTGGTGCTCTCAACGTATGGGGACCATTAAATTATGTCAATTGGGTAATGGACTATGTCTATACACATATTTATTTGCAAATAAAACATAAAAAATAAACCCTTCTTTAAAAACTGCATCGAAATTCGTTGAAAAATGAGGCAGTAATTCATATTTTAAATTCTGGAGTGGGGGCATATTGGAGATATCTTGCTATCCCATTCCAACGCACGTACCGCAATGGCGGTGACGTGATTATACTGATACTTATCTTTCCTGCAGTTTGAAGGTTTCACCAAACTTCAAAGGCTTATAACTTTTTTATTTTTGAGAATATTTCAATATTTCTTTCTGTTCTATATTTTGACAACGTAAATTTCATATAAAATTAATTTTAAAAAGTAGCCAATTGGTATTAAAAATGTAGTTATGTACTATGTATAATTAAGATTCCTTAATGTTTAGCATACATACAATTACATAGATACTAGTTGGTTAGATGCCCTCCAATTAGGGTATTATATTGACATTACAAACCCACCTTCATCAAGTTTCTCTTTCATTTCTCTCCTAGCATTATCCTTCCCCCGTGACATGGTGATGTATGGACTGATCCTCGCATCATCAGAATGTTCCGGACTTTTAAACACCACATCTGCATTCTTCGGTGACCGCAACCTCTCTTCCGAACTTGATTCACTCTTTGGTACTGGTTTTTGGGGCGTAAATTCTTTTATAACTCCTATAGATTTTCTGGATGTCTTGTTTTTTATGTTTGGTGAATTAGGTGCTGGTAGGGACTTTCTACCTTTCTTTATTGGCATAATAGGGGATTGTGATATCTGGTCCAGCTCACTGCTAGATGAACTTTTCAGTGGACTTTTTTGTTGTTTTTGATTAGGTTTGGCAACTTTTCCTTTGGTAATATGCTGTTCAATTTGCTTGCTACGAGTTACCCTTTCTGTTGGCACTTGTTTTGCAGACTTTGATCTGATTTCCTTGACATTTTCCTTTTTCTGAACAGGAGCATTAGCTTTGTGTATTACTGGTTCAAATGTTATGATATTTTTATCTTTTTTAACTTTTGCTGGAATGAGATTTGGTGCCTTTACTAAGTTTTGTGGTGGACGAAATGTGGCGTTTTTAGGTGCAAATGATTGGTTAATCTTTTCTTTGGGTTCCACCTTTTGTTTAATGTTAGTCTTAGCTGTTTGTGAGCGCGTGACCCTGCCAGACGAACTTGGCATTGGTTTGGGAACTGCCGGTGGGGGTATAAACTTGAGTGGTGCATGAGCCACTCCAGCAATGAACGGCTTTTTCTTCTGAGCCTCCATCTCTTTCTTGCGCTTTTCTTTCTCTGCCTTCCATTTCTCAAGCTGCTGTCTCCGGTGCTCTGCTTTCTGCTGAGTTTCTGACACCGGTGGAAGGATCTCACTCTTTGTCAGATTCCGTATGCTATCAAAGATAGAAAGACGGTTGCTCTTCCTGTACTTTTGACTGTTCTCAAGACGTTTCTTCACCTGAAAAGTACATTAAGCTTAATTGGTGAATAACAATGAAACTAACCTGTTTTGTCAGATATGTCTTTACATATTTATATTGACATAAAATATTTTCTGCAATTATCTTGACAGAAAAACACTTGAGCAATACAAATCTTATGCTTCAAACTCTTAAGATACCTTTAATAAGCTATCTGAGGACATGACTTAATAAGTGTTTGCATAAGAGACGTATGACAAAACAAAATGCATGCACTATGGTGAAAGATGAAAATGTATTCCCTGTAAACTTTAAATTTTGCCAAATAATTTAGATACTTTAAAAAATATGTCCAAAATGTTACAAATCTCATAAAACCAGGGCTACTGTGAAATAACATACCGCATGCATTTTAAGCACCCTCTATGAGTAATAGACTAATGATTAATGGTTCAGTACCCCGCCAGCCACGCTTACGAACTGTGTCGGTTTGTTCTTGTGCTTCTTCTCATGGTTCTTCAACAACGCACCAAAGTCAAAACTCTTCTCTGCAACAAATATATTTTTTATACATAATATTATGAAGGTGGTCTCCTTGGTCTAGTGGCAGTGTATATAAGCTATGAACCGGATGGTTCTGGGTTCGATTTCCAGGTTGGGTGTGGTGTTTTTCTAACACCAATTTCTCGAGACTGAATCCCCCAGGTAGGGGGTGGGGGTTGGCGTCTAGCAGGCAGCCGGTCATTAAAACCAAGCCAAATCCTTTCCGCAACTTGCTTCAAAGGGTATGTTGCGCCGACCCCATGAAAGATTATGAAGGATGAGCATTACTAGTCTAAATGGTAATATACAAAAAACCAACGCAATATTACACTAATAAGTGAAGAAACGGCGTTCCGCGTTGCTAGGATGCCGAGACTAAATAAAAACATATTAATTAGATGTAATATTTTCAACGACGCCTGCTTGGTTCTTGTTCGCTTGTCGATTCGTTAGAAACTATTATACCAAGCAATCCGTTTGAGGACCCGATTTAAGATGAAGTACGAAGGAATTAAAAATACAAATATGGTAAAATTTTAGCAACTTACCCATTTAAACCTGAAAAATAAAACAACAAATTAAAACTCAAACAAAAACTCGAATTTGAAATAAATAACTGTCAGTAGCGTCAATCACAGACGTCAAATTTCAAGAACTATGTTGCAAGCCGTAAAAACAAAATTCAATCCGTGCCATAGACATTTTCGTGAGTAATGTAGATGAAGTTTGGAATGATCCGATAAATCCGGCTGAAAGACTTGTATCCATAGCTATGAACAAATAAAAAAAATCTTACTTCCGGCTGTCAGCTGATGAATTCACTTTGCTTTCCAAAACCTATTTCGATTTTCGCAAAGAAAGAAAACGTCAGGCACCATTCAACATGGGCTTGAAATACGCGATCAAAAGCTAGTTATAGCTAAAATATTGCTCTAATTGTAGCGTTATTGTTATTATAGTTTGATTTTACATGTACGTTGTGTAACTTTATTAGTCGAAAATGGATACGTTTAACATAGGATACCTCGGTTATGGCGTTTGTTGATCATTAAAAAATTACGTTCGGTTCATAGTTTTTCTTTATATTTGATGTCTGCTTTTCGTTTGTGATCGTTTGTTTCGTTCGTGTTTACGTATTTACTCGGAAGATGGTGAAGGAGAAGCCTAATTCTATAAGAATATACGACGACGAAGGCTTTCGGCGACGTGCGGCATGCATTTGCGTACGTTCAGACGCCGAAACGGAGGTTAGTGTATACATCGACGTGGTGAGGCGATGTGAAGATATAAAGTGGGTTGTGCGCGAGTTAACGATGTTGTTGCCGGTGCGTAGGTGCTTCTAGTGACGTCGTCGCGGCGTCCCGACAACTGGATAGTGCCCGGCGGCGGCGTCGAGCCGGAGGAGGAGCCCTCCGTGACCGCCATGCGAGAGGTGCTCGAGGAGGCCGGCGTCATCGGCAAGCTTGGACGGTGCCTTGGAGTCTTTGAGGTGATTACTCACCACTACTTACTAATAATTAAACCATACTCTTTGACAGGTCAATGTTTACGTGCATCTGACATATTATTTACAGACAACGCATTTGTAACCGAATATTCTGCCTCACTTTCATTATGTTAGTGTAAATTACAGCTATTGTGACAACACAGTAACAGTATATGGCAATATAAAATTTTAAATGTAATGCCACTATCCTGTTGTAATCTGCATACATACTCAAGTATTGGGATACAAAACCTTTATAAATATAACAATAACAAGTAGACAGGAAACTTGTTAACTTCATTTTTAAACATCAGTATTATTCCAAGGTTTTTAATCCATAGAATGACAGTGCACTACTTGGTTTAATATTAAATACTAAATAGCCATATTAGTATCTGGAAATCATTGGGGGAGGCCCATGCCCAGCAGTGGACGTCCTGTGGCTAATGATGAACCATATTTATCCTCGATTAGGCAATAAACACAAATACTAGGCTGAAATAACATACAAGTTGGCACTTTTTGGTCTATGTGTATTTTATGCCCGCATTGTGGTACTATTAGTCACCAAAGTTCATTGACCTGAATTATCATTTTGCTGTAATGGATTAACAAATGAATGTGATTAAGAACCTATACATACTTAGGGCAACTTGCACCACTATTACTAACCTACAGTTAGTTCTTACCTCAAGTTAACCTGTTGGAGGTGGCACATATATATGTTACATAAGCGTATGGGCCACCGGAGGCCGGCCCTATTTCAATTGAAAAAAAATATATGAATGACATGTAATTTATAACATGTCATGCAATTTTATCTTGAGGTTAGGACTAACTGTAGCCCTGTAGTGGCTGGTTTCAATTAACTATCTCAGTTCGAATGTGCAGATAGATTACAAAAATTAACCAATAAGTACACAGTTTGAACATGACTCCATCAAATAATGTGATTTGATTGGTTCATTATCACGATCTATCTGCACTCTAAACTGAGATTGTTTATTGAAACCGGCTGTAGGTTAGTAACGTTGGTGCAAGTAGCCCTTAGTTCAATGATGCCTCAATAGTGTAGTGACAAAGTGTTCTATACAAGGGATTGTACGTTCAAATACCACACTAAGAAAATGTGAATATGTATTATTTTACAAACTTCTGTTTATGGTTCGGGTATTTTAACACCATTAAAATGTGATACCCACGTTACACTATCAGAACCTTTCTAAACCATTTGCTAATGCCTATATGCCACCTCAATGTGGGGTCAGCACAACACAATTTTTCAAGCATGTTGGAGACAGGATTTGGCTTAGTTATTAAATTTCATTTTATTTTAATTTTATTAATAATTTAATTTAATTTAATTTTATTGTAATAATGGATCAGGTTGTCCGATTATATATATATAAAAGATTATGCCTGGCTGCCTGCCTGACATCACCATCCTCACACTCATGCATCTTTTCATACATTATTTATTCGTCAGCCTCCGTGGCGCAGCGGGCGAGTAGTCGGCTGTGAAGCGAGAGGCCGTGGGTTCGATTCCCGCCTTGAGACAAATGTTTGTGTGGCCCACAGATATTTGTTTCAAGTCTGGGTGTTGTGAGACCGAAAGTCTCTCATAGTTTCTGATACCCACAATACAGGTTATACCTAGTGTGGGGTCAGGACTAGGTGTGTGACTAATTCTGCTGGTTCAAATTAATTTCTCATTGCAGGTAAATGAGAAGTGAATAAGCCAGTAAATATTTAACATTAATCATACTGTATACATAGAATTTCCTCAGCAAAAGGAAATTGTTAAAATAATATTTACATTGGTTTGATAATTATTAGCATTGTATTTATTGAAACTAGACATTGAATAGCTGTTATTTTAATATTTTACTTTGCATGTGCTTGCAATAAGTTTATTTATAACATTTATTCACTCATAAGTTCAGATATGAATATTATTTTGGATAATAAGGTAAAAGGTTAATATTTCAAAATTGAAACTATTTTTACGGATTCTATCTCGATTTGGTTTTAATTTTTATGCCCGACGTTTCGAAAGCTTTGCAGCCTTCGTGGTCACGGGTCAGACGACGTGATATAATTCGTAAAAATAGTTTAATTTCAATGAATAACATTCACGTAAACCTAAGAAATCATTACAAAAAAAGTTGTTTATTTTTTTTATTCTTTCTTCACTAAAACCATCATCATTATCCCAATGACAATTTAAAATATAAACTAAACATTTTGAAAATACTATTTTGAAAATTGTTTTTGATGATTTATTTTCTTTAATTATCAGGGTAGACAGTGTGTCTTTGTCTATATGTACTGCACTTCACTGGTCTATAGTCAATGGAAACTACTCCTAAAAAATAAAAAAGCTAAAGCAAAAAACTGACCTAATTGAGAATCTTTAACTCTTAATTATGTAAAAAAAAACAACATCCAGATATAACCAGAATCATTGTTTTTAACGAATTAAAAGTGATAATATAACAGACAATGTAGTAAACATTGTTGGCATTGTTTGGTTTATAAACAAAGAACTCATTACACAATATGTAATTAGGACTCATGCCAACACAAAAAAAAAATTTAGGTAGTGTATAAATTGTTTTGGCGAGTTCATAATTTTGGTTAGTTGTGTGATCGCTATGGGCTTACCTTGTGACATCTAATGGACATGCTAATTTTAAAGGTTCTGAAGCCAAATGAGAGACATTTTTTTACGTATACTCACGCCTGTAGCCATGAAGGGGTAGCCAGAGAAACGAATTAAGGAACTAGAATACCCACATTTCTCCACACTTCAGATGTAATAGAGGGTGAGCCTATCGCCAATTCAGGCACAAATTCCACACTCCAGGCTGATATTGAAAAACTCAATATCACTTTGCCCGACCCGGGATCGAACCCGAGACTCGGACGGTAGTCGTAACGAAAGACAACTACGTTACGGTGGCAGTCATTGTTTTTTTATTGCTTGTATTAAGCTCACAATGTTCTGAAGCAACTAAAAATGCGTCTTATAAAGAGAACATCCGTTATCGTCTAAGTACATTGTACCATCGTGTCGTCAACGAATGTTAAAATTGATGCAGGCTCCGTTCAAGCTCATATCATCACACATACACCTGGAGCAGTCATTTAGCATAATCCGCTAACTCCATAGTCCCCGTACCAGAATCATTAATGGGATTATTACAAATAAATATTTATACAAGCACCTAATAACTACACCATAGACAGCGTCCATGCCGCAGTGGGCGAGTAGCGGGCTGTGAAGCGAGAGGCCGCGGGTTCGATCCCTGCACCGAGACAAATGTTTGTGTGGCCCACAGATATTTGTTTCGGGTCTGGGTGTTGTGAGACCGTGCGTCTCTCGTAGTTCCCGATACCCACGACACAAGGCTCGATCTTAGTGTGGGGTCAGAACTATATGTGTGACTGTTGGGTGTTATTTATTTATTTATTATTATTAACTGTTACGCACTGTGCGTGTGTGCACAGTAAAGTCCCAACTCCCAACCTCAAATTAAGATATGTAATTTGTGACGTGGGAAACAGGAACTACACCAATAAATATTTGTCAATCATACGAATATTTTTCTCATTGCGAGAATCGAACCAGTGGCCTCTTTTTTACAGAGGCAGTTACTCGCCCCTTACGGCCTGGAGCTTTAAAAAGCTACAGACTCTTTTTCAAACTGGAATACTCCGGAAATGTATCGAAATATTTATGAATCTATAATTGGCTTTATAAATTATTAATTTACGATTACGACATGTTTTTACTCTGTGTTCAACTATCAACATTATTTATTAGTGAAATGATGACAATACAAATTATGTTTTAAGCTATGATAGATTTAATGAGTCAGTTGATTTATTATCTCCCAAGCCCGCCGTCTATTTTGATACTGCGGTATTGCGAATGCATCGTGCTTTCGAAAACAAATTACATACGCGTGTAATTAAACGTGATTGTGGTGTTGTTTTCGCTTGTTGGCTTTTGGGAAATTCTATTTCGATTCTTACTATATCGGCAGTAGTGTTTGGACGAAGGAAAAATATAAAACACTACTTGCGTATTTACTTATATGGTATAGGTACCAATGCTGTAAGGGTATATCTAAGTGGTCGTAAAAGGTGATGTAGGCACTCCGAGCAATCTTTTTGTTTTCCTTGCAATTTTATGATTCGTTGGCATCGATATATTACTTACCTAGATGCACAGTTGACGCCCGGAAAATGGGACAGCAAAGGTGTGCTTAAGCACTCGTTTTCCCTACAGTCGGACGCCGATAGAATTCTAAATTTAAAAATTCAAATTTAAGAACCCTTGATCTTTCGTTTTAAAAGCTACTTTATAACACGTGGGTTATATTTGTGTTGATTTAATTAGAACTTATGACCTTTTTCTTTGTTTTATTCCTGAGGCCACTTTTAAGGAGGATATTTGCAAAGAACTGTGCATCTAGGGTATATAATATTGATGGTATATACACCCGTTTTGAACTGTAGGAAGAGAATCAGGCCTCGCCCCTTGCTTCAACAATACTACGCATTTTATGACGCTGTGTACTGAAGCGCGATTTGTCTGGGAATACTAACAAGGGGATGTTTTATGCGACAGCGGTTTACGTTATAAACGTTGTTCTTTCGTATACTCTATAAATATCGAGTACCTACATCAAGATCAATAGATTTCGTAAACCATTGCCTCTAGAGTTAAAATAATAATAACGGGCAACGACACGACAGTTATACCAACCAACGCTTTTTTACCTATGTATAATTCACATTGTACCTCTATAATAGTAGGTAAATTAATAATATATGTAAATAGAATTGGAATTACAAGTGAAGCTACGATATTTTCGAAATCATCCTAATTTAACAAGTATCCGCTTAATGGTCTGCCTCTCGTATTATTAATAATGAATAATTAATTGTTAAGAACCTCTCCAGTCTGCTTCAGCGCGCATTGTGCTTGCTACCTCTTGACCTCGACCCTGAGACTTTCCTACAAAGCGAGCAATGTTGTTAAAACAAACTGCAACATCAACATTTCTCAGTTTATTCAGCTGCCTTTGCGGCACTAGTAATAATTAATATATTATTGTTTCCTCAATTCGAAGGAACTCTGCACGGATAACAATGTAATAACGGACGTTGTTACTTGGTTATATTGAATTAGGCGCGCGCCCTACTGTTTACCGCTGTAATTCCACTACTTAATAACAAGACTTCGTGGGGATTCGATTCGATTAGTTAATGTGTCTGCCTTTTGTGTAAGGGGGCGTCCATAAATTACGTGAGGTGTTTAAGGGGGGGAGGGGGTCGAGTCAAATCTCATCTAATCTTACGTTGGAGAGAGGGGGGGTCTCGGCAAATATCACGCAATTTTTTTTCTGAATGAAACAAAAAAAAATATACTATTTTGGTCCATTTAATCCAGGTTGTACATGCGTTTACGTAAGAAACTCACATTTTGAAAAATCTCACGTGAGATTGGGGGATGGGGAGGGGGTTGAATAAAATCTCACGACATCTCACCGGGGGGGAGGGAGGTGCAGAAAATTTAAAAAAACACCTCACGTAATTTATGGACGCCCCCTAATATAGTTGTTACTAAATGTGTTGAAACGTGATATTCGCAAAGTTAGTATAATGCACTTTGAAGAATATTATCTAGGCCACAAAATGTATAATTATAATATTAAGTTAAAATATCGTGTTTACAAACTTATTATACCTAACTTACTTCATGTTTTTTTTCGAGGACACAAAAAATCTATTATAACAAATGACAATCAACTAGACCTAACAGCGAGCTACATTCACACATGAATTATATTTTATTAAATGAATGATGAATGAGATACCAGCAGGTATTAATTTTATTGTATTTAGATAAAATTAGTGTACGGTTATCAAAAAACATTGATTAACATTTAATTATATATAAGCTGTTTATTAATGCCTAAGTTCAAACACTACATTTCTCTTGGTATCGCCGATTAGTGATTACTAATTGGATGATTATTAATTATTGCTTAAATTGGTTGAATATTCTAAGTTCTTGTATGGGAAAAAATATTTGCATGATAGTATTTTTTATCACCGGGTTGCGGTTACTGTTTCCTGAGTTATGTAGGTATTTCTTCTAAGCTAATAAATAATAATACACATTCACATTAATGTCTCGTAATCGAAACTAAATGGCGTATAAATACCGTAATTTGTATAAATAAAAGTATATTATAGTAACAATGATAATTATTATAATCGATACTGCCCGTCACATTGGAAAACAATTCATAATAAATAAGTCAATTTGAGAAAGATAACTTTATTATTTATGTTATTATATATCCATTAATAAACGACCAGGTATTCTATATTTCGTTCATTGCTTTGGCAATCAATTTATGATCAAAACCAATTTGTTAATATCTCTCATTTACCTACGTCAGTTTATGTTACGCATCTCCAGAAATCATTTTTCACCAATAAAAATTATGCTTAGTTGGACTTGGGGATTCTTTATTTTCGATTAACACGTCTTTTGGCGAAACGTTATTGTTTTCCGCGAACGTAGTCGTGAGGACAGCTAGCAATATGTTTGTTTATTGTTTGCCATAGACATGATTTTTTTAGTTTATTTAAATATTATTATGGCTACTTCGTTTTTTACTCACAAAATGAAACCTAGAATGTGAAATTATGATTATAACTGACTGTTGCATGTATACTTTTATTAACTCGAGGAACGGTTTATTGTCCGGTTTCCTCAAAAGACTAGTCTAGAACCCACCTTCTATTAGAACTAGTTCTAAATAAAATATCAATTTAAGAGAGTCAAATGCCTTACCGCAAACCAAAACGATAAAACTTAATATTTATTATGAGTAAAATAATTATATTTATGCAGATAGAAGACAGAATATATCTGACGTTTTCACGAATCTGTGGTTATCTTCGTAAATAACACCAATGGTGCTATTCCTATAAATATTTACACAGCCTGTCCTTGTCACCATCTCCATGACGTGATAACTGTTCCAGAACCGCGAGCACAAACACCGGACAGAAGTGTACGTGATGACGGTGACCCAGGAGCTGGCGGAGTGGGAGGACTCGCGGCTGATGGGTCGCAAGCGGCAGTGGTTCTCGATCGACGACGCGCTCGCCCAGCTCGCCCTCCACAAGCCCATCCAGCGGCACTACCTGCAGCAGCTGCGCCGCTCCAAACAGAACAAGCCCGACGACCCCGGGAGCTAGACCGTCGTCTGTGCAGTCACCACTCACCACTCACCACTCGACAACATCAAACTCAACATCGCCTCACATTTCTCTATTTCTACGTATATTTTTATACTACGGCGGAATACAAATATGTTAATTTTATTTTGTTAGCATTAAAAGGAAAAGACATACCGAGCTATTTTTTATTTGATTGTTTTTTTATTTGTTCGTAATGATTCCGAGACGAATTTTTTAATAAATTTTGTAACGCTCTCGTAAGGTTTTTGTTCTACGTAACGGTCCTTTAGGATATTAAGATTGTAATTATCATCAGCTAACAGTTTTACTAAACCTCTTCGGGTGCCTTATCTAACACTTTGGGCCTTGCAGCAATAGTTTAGCTGAGCAAATGGCCAAGAATAGTCTGTCATTTTTTTCCTTGTGTCACACCGTTTGAAAATAAAAGGGACAGGCTATTCTTTACCATTTGCTCAGTTAAACTGTTTTTATAAGTAAGACCCTTTGTGCTTACTAGCAGCAACAACCAACTCATTAAAAGTCATTTAAATAAACTATATTTATCGATAAAGAGCAGGTAGAGTTACACGCTGAAAAACATTTTCAGGAGTCAGCGGCCCGAGCAGGTATATTTTTTTCAATCTTAATTCGTATCCAGCTCGCTGCGCACTGATGGCGTTGGGTTTATATTTTATACAAAAGTGATTGTCAAAAATATTCCTGCTCGGACCACTGTATATGAGAACACTTCTATAATACAAATTATACGCTGGGGTTTGTTGAAGAGTGCCAGGGAAGAATGTTTATATGACATCGTCATAACAAAACTTTTGTGCTTACTACATCAATATATTATACCCTAGATGCACAGGTCTCTGCAAATATCCTCCTAAAAAATGGTCTCAGAAATAAAACAGAAAACGATCACAAGTTGTAATTAAACCAACACAAATATAACCCTAAGCACGTGGAATAAAGTAGCTTTTTAAACGAAATGAGCAAGCGTTCTTTAATTTGAATTTTGAAATTTAGAATTCCATCGACGTCGGACTGTATGCAAAAGGAGTGCTTAAGCACTCATTTGCTGTCCCATTTTCCGAGCGTCAACTGTGCATCTAGGTAAATAATATATCGATGGCTTTTTAACGGCAAGTTCAACACAAATAACACACTTGTGCTTAATAACAGCATGTTCAACACAAATAAAAGACGTTTTGTGCTTACTAACAGCATGTTCAATATAAATAACGCATCACGTATTAACACAGTTTATTCAAATATTTGTAATAGTGGCGAGGTAGAGCCACACGCTAAGAACATTGTTGGGATATGAGAACACTTCCACGGCCAATGCGAACTCTGCACCCGGTTCCTCTGTCAAATGCAAGCCGAGAGATTTCACGCGGCTTGTCACGCATTTCGTGCTTACGAACGGCATATTTATCGGGAATCCGAATATCTGAAACAAAATTAATTAGCAAGGAAAGTGAATATACAATAAAACTGGCTTGGTTATGTGGTCATCATGAAATACTATATTTACTAAGGAAGTCCCAGAAAAAATTGGCACCAAAATAAATTCAGTTTAATTAAGACCCTTATTTTGAAAAGTGATATTTTAAAGTGACTGAAGAGCAAGACCAATAGCCTGTCAACAAATTAACAGCTGCGAGAAATGACTAAACATAGATAGTTACGGGCGGCTCGGCCTCCGGTGGCCCATACGCTTATGGAACATATATATGTGCCGACTCTGACGGGTTAAAGGTAAGTCCAATCCACTAAAATACACTATACTCTAAGTTATTCAATAATCCCCTCACCTTATAAGTGACCATAAGTTGCTTGAGTTTCTGGCTTAATACCGGTTTGTTTTCAGAAGAGTTGAAAGCCCAATATTCCCAGTATGGTAACATATCACGAAGAACACCGCTGCAATATCTGCAATCAAGCCATCTCAGGTGCATTACACGAACATTATGTGTCAGTCACGTTGAATTTTTTTTTTATAGCAGAGACTGGCAAACGAGCATATGGGTCACCTGATGGTAAGTGATCTCCACCACCCATAGACACCCAAGACAAAAAGAATCATGGGTACGTTGCCAACCTAAAAGGAGGAAATGGAAGGAGAGGGAATATGGATTAGGCAAGGTAGGGCGGAATTGGGCCACCGAAAATCTCACTCACCGAACGAAACGTGACAGCGAACTGCCACTTTACGTCGGTTTTCTGTGACAGTAGTACCAAACCGGGCGAGCCGGCCCATACGTGCCATAGACGTAACTGTCTACAACGTGGGTCTACCACTCAAACCACACTCTTTTCTTACAGCATAATGGGCCCGCTCAACCGGATTGTTACTACTGTCACAGAAAACCAACGTAAAGGATTAACTAACTGTTGCATTTCGTCCGGTGTAATTTCCGGAGGCCTAAATAATGCCCTCTCCTTCAGAATTTCCAAACCTTTCTTCCGCGTGCGACCTGCTTGTGCAGCTTGTGAAACCAGTTTTCGGCGCCTGTGTTTCCACTTTCCAAACCCTTACGACTTAGAGACCTTCAAGAAAAGAGTCTGATACCTTCATACCAGAGGAATCATACCATGATTCCTCTGGTATTGTAAACGTTTATGGGCGACAGTGATCACTTAACATCAGGCGACTCATTTGTTCGTTTGTCCCTTCTTCATTAAAAAAAAACCTTGAAGCAGCGACTTCGCTATGCTTTGCATTGCTGAAAAACTTGGGCGATGACCACTTACCATCCAGCGGGCTGCATGTTCACATGATCAGACCGGCAATAAAAAACGTAGGTAGGGAATGTTATAAACGAAATTGTAAATGATAATTTATGTGAAGAGGGGCCTAACGCAAGGCAGTAAAAACTAAAGTCGCAACTTCCTTGAAAACGTCTGTTCCGTCACCACACAGTGGGTTGGGATAAGGGGAGGTAGAAGAAGAGATAATTTATGTGAATACCTGTTCCATACAGTTTTCATGTGCGGCCTCCACTTCTGCACCTTCCGTTTGATCCTCGCGTCGAGAGCCTGCCTCAACTGCTCGACGCCGGAGGTTGTTGAATACAGGCCTGTCTCCGGTGCACATGCCGATTGCATTACGAATATACTTTTGTCAAACACCTTCGATTTACATGCAAATAATTTTATAGATTGAGTTGCATATTAAAATGTTTATTTTCTGTATAATGTAGGTGCCTAAACTTACCGGTTGCCAATCCGAAGACCTGGTGAAGTCAAACGAGACGTAATCGCAATCTTGCGAAGATTGGATATTTAACCAGATCTGAAAACATCTATAATTATTAAGATCTGTTAAAGTATTAAAGTATCGTTATTTTGGATCACTTTATTCCATTCTTTAGTTTTATTCCTGGATGTTTGAGGACACTCAGATATGGATTTATCACCCCCTACTCCGTACTCCAAAATGGTGCTATTTTATCAATACTTACATTCTCATTATCAAACACGTACTCAGCTGTCTTCATAGGACTACCCACATCTCTAAGCTCATGTCGCTCCCCACTCACTGCATCACAGACATACCATACACAACCATCGTTTCTACCAAATATACCCCTTTTTACCATTACGTCATTGATTTGAACTATTTTCTGAATGACTCTATTATATTTTATGAGGACATAAGAGCTTCGGCCACGTGGAAGACCTAAACCTATGGCGATGTAACATTTAATGCCTAGATATAGGAAGTGGCTTGCGAGGAGTATTGTGTGGTCTAGTGGTGATCCGTGGAGGACTTTCAGCAGTTCCTGTAAGAGCACAGATGTGAAAAGATGTTACACCAAAAATACTTTGGTCCTTTGTACTATTTTTGACCGACTTCCAAAAAAGAGAAGGTCCTCAATTCGTTTGTATTTGTTTTTATGTATGTTTCAAGATATCTCCGCCAAATGTGGACCGATTTTCATATTTATGGGTTCGATAGAACTTATTTCAAGGGTGGTCCCATATAAATATCCAAATTGGTCACCATCGGATCAAGTTGGAAGTCGGTCAGTTAAGTTTTTAAACTTGTGTTTAATTTTTTTTCTATTAAAATAGCGTTTTGCTAATTTTTAACGATAAAGTAAGCAAACTAATCATGTCCTCAATCCTGCATCTAAGGACTCTTCCGAAATCATATTTTGATTTCAATAAGTTTATTCTGTTGTTTTAACTTGGAAAACAGTTGTGAGCCACAAGCTCATTTTTCAATACAAAACTTTTTACGCTTGTAGTAAGTTTGAGCCATTTGGTATTATATTTTTTGTTTATAATTAAAAGATACTTACCAGTCCAGTCAAAGTAACTGCATGCGATTCCGTTACATCATAACTGGGTATCAAAGCAACATATCTCAAACACTCATTCACTACTTTAGTAAGATCATCCCCACTTTTCCAGCTGCCCTCACGTGTACTGTACACATCTCTTTCCCCAGGACTCCCTTTCTCCAAATCAACCTCTCTTCTTCTTCCACTACTTTTAGACGAGGAGCTTTTCGAAAGTCCAGAAGATTTTGATACTGCTGATTCACATGTTTTGGGATTTTTCGGGAAACATTCTTGACTTGGTGGTGGAATGGGCTGTAGGAACTGAGTTACACATTTATTCGTTCCATTGCTGTCTATGAAAGTTAGTGAAAGGTTTCTTGTAGGGAAATCATTGATATAAATTGTTACTATGTTATTCAAATGTTTTATTATATAATCGTCTTCGGCCACATTCAGTGTTGGTTGATTGTAGTCGTGTAACACTCCCAAATTAGATAGATTTGTTGTTATGTTGAGGACTATGAAAGATGTATTTTTCTTTAATAGTTGGTTTATTTCTGGTATCAAAGATGATGAGTCTTGGATTTGCGATGATTCGTAACCAAATATCATTGGAGGTGTTGTAATTTTAAACGTGCCTTTTAGCTGTAAGAGTTAAAATAATATAACATAAGCTCAGGCCTGTATCCCCGAAGGGGTAGGCAGAGGCGCACTAGCAAACTAGTACACCCACATTTCGCCGAGCTTAGTTCCGTCCCAAATGTGATAAGGTACGAGCCTATCGCCATATCGGGCACAAATTCCATACAAACATAAGAGGGCAAAAATAAGAGTTATAATAATTACATACTAAATGCACTGTCGATAACGTTCGTCTCGGTTGGGTTGATCGGGGTGTTGCCACCATCTCACAGTAATTCGACATGCAACACCTTACGACTTTGACGCTGCTTTAGTAACAAAAACCACATTTCATATTGTATTCCTGAGTGGGAGTGATCACTTACCACCAAATGACCCATCTCCTTCCTTTATTTTCGTAATCAACAATTTTATTATTACAAAACTGTGTTTAAAAATACTTACAGTGCCCAAACTAAGCACCGAGCTTAGTGGCACTTCCAAAGTGCCCAACCATTTATTATAATATCTGTAGTGAACTGTTTTGTTCGAATGCTCATCGTCGGAATAGGCATCCTGTATATTGGCTTTGTATTCATCGTAGATGTTGATATGAAGTGACGAAAGCGGTTCTAATCTAAAAAGCATTTGTGAAATATGTTAAATGGTGATGTATTTTTTTCATTAGAGGTAAGTAACGCAAAATATCAGAAATCTGTTCAGATATGGTTCGAAGGACCATTTTTAGTTTACCTCTATTTTGTGGACATTTTGGCGGGAAAATACAACATGACCTGAGTTACACGACAACAAGCCACACTGCATAGTTACTATAATATGGTTTATATTAAACCCACTATATCATGTACACAAATAAGTTACTTACTTGGTTTTTACCTTAAGAGTGTGATTCCAACTCGGATGACATCCGATACCCGTTGTCGTTTGGACACTAGAGCCGTGGTACGAGATACGAACAAATGGACGTAATCGACGTATTTTGTAACCTACGAAGAAGGAATTTATATAATTCATTTACATTACACTACACAACAACGAAACGAAAAAGATGATCATTCCACCATCTTTTGCGTTTAGAAAGACTTGCTCAGAAGAATATTGATTCGAAATGAATGGAAATATGGACGAAAGACCGTATCCCAACTGTGATTGAAGTAGCTGTGGACAAAACATTTGCAAAGCCTTAATTGAAAAACCAGAGATGACTAAATCTCACACTCATGTGAATATCTAAGGAAGATTGAAGTGAATGTTGCTCTTTTTTTATTTATCCAACACCATAAAAATTCCAAAAACTTTATCGATTCTTTGGAAGATACGATGGTACCGAAAGATAAAGGGCCAATCGTATAACACCTCATTTGCATGACGGATAAAACTTACCTGCAATTGTATCACCATTATCATTTTCGTTTTCCATTATAGCAGAACTTCTGTCCAGTAAATTGAAAGCTCTTATGACGGTTACGTTGATTTCCTGTTCTTTACCCAATGATTCTTTGAGAATTAATTGCTTTGTGGCGTTGGAAGAAGCTAGAGTGATCGAGTCATCTCTAGAAAATATACCACTGGAAATTAGGAAGACTACATAGTAACTAGATAGGACCCTATATTAAAATAAACGAAATATTACGAACATAATATGATAAAAATAAAATACACACCTCAAACTCACTTCCCTTACGACATCTTTATGAGTTTTCTTCAACAACAACTCATTTAAGTTGTTCAACATGTTTTTATTTAGTTTCTCCACGTATTTAGCGCTCACGAATCTCTGTAAATCAACTGGATTCATATCGGCTTGTTTGTCAGTAAAATAATCCATATTGAATTCATTCTGTCTGAATTTTTTCAAACAACTTAGCTGTTCAGTGGATATTTGACTTGCATGTATCGGCACCAATTTATTTTCAATATGTGAAAAACCCCCATTGTTTCGCAAATGCAACAATTTAATTCTAACAATTTCTGGACTTTCTTCATCAAATACTACTGTTTCGTCATATTTAACTCGACTTCTACACAAATCCATAAGTACATTTACCATTTTCTCGTCATTTGTTATGTCTTTGTCGTATATCTTACTAATAATATCTTGTAGAGTTTCGAAACTGACATTATCAATGCCTTGCATGAGTCTTTTTATTCGCCTACCAAGTTCCATTGAATTTTTTATTGATTCTACATTATTTTCATTTAGCTCTTTATTCCATTTTACACATAGAGCTACTTCACACACTGTAGTAAGATCGCTTTGAAAAACATTACTACTTTTCAATCTTACTTTATTGGCAGCTGCTATATCCTTGATGCAGACTCTACTACCAACATGTTTACAACTTGATTTAATAGTGTCATTATATATAAATTGTCTGTACGTAAAATCAAAATTTCTGTTATTGCCAATTTCCTTTAAATTAATTTCTAAAGATGCTACTTTATTATCATTTTCATATAACACTATTGACAATAACTTGTTGTACGGAAAAATTTGGATAGAAAATGTCTCTGTAAATTCAATAGAATAAGCACTATCATTAAGAAAATAACGTTCTGACTGACATACGAAAACATTATCAACATACATTTCAAAGAAAAAAACATATTTTTTAATTAGCTGTGCTGTTTTATCCCCTAAAATATTTTTGTCTTCGCTCAATATCAATTCAATTTTATCATTTGCAACAACATCGTTTATTATTTTCTCGGCTTCTGCTTTTAAAGCTTCTTCATCGATAACTAATTTAGGTTTAGAAATCCTCTTTGTTGACGTTTTCTCAGATTTGTGTTCGTCTTTTATTTCTTTATACTCAATGCATCTATTAACGTATTCATATTCTATTTTATCAAGAGCATCAGCCAACTCTAATTTTAACAAATCATTCCAATATTGTTCGAAATTATCTAGCGGTTTATTTTCTTTTACTTCTAAAATTAATGGAGTTAGTGTTATACCTTTCTTCTCTCTCACCATTTCTACATCCGCCCAAACAGATATCATTTTATGTATTACTTCTTTTTTCTTTTTTAATAAAGCTTTATGCTTTTCTTTTGACTGTAACATTTTTCCCGTATACTGTCTTACTGTTGGGTCGAATCTAAGATCGTCCTTTTTATTACTTTTTGCATTTGATATATCGTTTATTAAATTATTTTTAGTGTCTCTGTTGACTTTAATATCTCTAATAGCATCTTTAATTAATATCTGCATGTTATTGTACTCTTTAAAAAGATCGGCAAGTTTAACAGTTAAAAGTTTTTCTAAGGAAAATTCGTGATGATGTTTAAAGTTGATATTTCTTATGGCTATACTTAAGAATTTTGGAGACTGGAGACTATCTTTGTTATCAATATTGCTTATCAAATCTAAGTACATAGTTGGTTCTACATATTCCACTGGTATATCTTTATTATTATTCACAATAACGTTTTCTAGTACTCTAGGAAATATAGGGCTTAAATTTACGATGTCCGCTTTTCTTTCCCACCTAGGAAAACCAATATAAAATTGTAAAATACGTATCTACTTATGAAGTAAGTACAAAAAACTAAAACATGTAATTGGTTATTACAGCCACACTGTAGACAGCAGCAACGTCTACAGCACGACTGGACCAGCTTGACTGGCTTGTTAACACAATTTCAAAGAAGACCGACGTAGAATGGCAACTCGCTGTTGTGTTTCGTTTGGTGCATGAAATTTCCCGTAACCCAATCCTCCCTCTCCCTCCTAATCACTATTCCCGTTCATTAAAGTTGGGAAGCATCCATTTACTTAACTCCTTTGGTATTATGAGCGGTGGCCAATCGCCATATTTACACATCAATTTAAATTCATTTACACAGAAATTAAAAGTTTCTAGTTAGATAGAAGTCTTTCTTTCTACCTGCCCTTATCCCACCTTAATGTGGGGTCGGCGCAACACACTTTTTAAGCATGTTGCATAAAGGATTTGGCTTAGTTTTTATGACCGGCTGCCTGTCTGAAGTCAACCTCGTTGAGGAATCCAATCCCGGCAAATTAAATTAGTAATCTCGCTTTGCCCGACCTGGGAATCGAACCCAGGACCTACCAGTCCACAGCCCATTCGTGCTGCCACTAGACCAAGGAGGCGACTTCTAGTTATAAAGGAGTGATTAAAATAAAATAGGTGTCCCACCCAGGCTCCGAATCACCACGATGCTGTGTCGTTATGGTTCTCCAATCTCTATGAGCTTCGATGAGATGATATTTCACTACATTATCGTCACATTCTACCCTTGTAAGAACACTTTCCACGAAAGGTATTGGCGCCGATGCAATCTCCGAATTAATAATATCCAATACATCTGCCGATTTGTTCCTTTTTGGTTTCTTCTTTTTTACATTTCTTTTTGTACAACTACTAACATCGTACTTGGTAAAAAAGTCATAAGGATCTGAGATGTGAGGTAATACCGTTTCATGTAGTATTTCTTCATTTATTTCATGATATTCTTCTGTATCACTCTCGTTAATCTTTTGCAAAGAGCGCAATTCTATTTGTTCAGACATATTTTATACAAAATAATAATGTACTTAGAGCTACTTACTAACTAACTAAAACTACAGAAATAATATGTTATTTTACTCTGCAATTTCAAACATATCACTGACCTTTTGATTGAACACGATTGTTTGTATTGCCGCCAAAAATTACCATGACAACGAAGAGTGTTGACCATAGACTAGTAACTTGGAGTAAGTCTTGTACGTTAATCTCAGGCGAAGTGGTTCATTTTTCACAATGCATAAAATATTCTTATGACATTTATATTTACTGCGAACCGCAGAAAAGTAATTTTTTTCTCTAATTCAAACAATTACAAAAAATATTTCTTCAATAACAAAAAAACATATTTTTAATTTGTTATCTATGATGAGGGGTTTTGGCGGGAATTCTGACGGTGCGGGTGGTTGCTTGTTTTAATGATTTCATATTCTAGTCTAAAGTTGTGCTTGTGGTTTAAATGTGATGTGAATCTAAGAAATAAACATCAACGAAGATGGACAGTATGTGGAAGCTTTGAAATAAGTTATTTTGGACGCGTTTTGTCGGGTGGATGGGTCGACCTTGTTCGACTCCTCTGCTGCGAGAAAATCGTCTGAAAAGCATCAAACTGGAAGGAATTAACGCCACAACTCCAGCAGGGTCTTGAAATCGAACACATCCGATTTCATTGCACTTGTGAAAAATTAGATATAAGCAAAAAAAGAAATAAAAAGCACTTAAGACGAGGCTGTATGGGCTAGATCTCTTTGCCTTCCCGAAAGGGAAAATTAAAAAAAAAATATCTATGATGAACAAATCGACCATTGAATCCTTGACCAATGAGAAGCGTATATTTTCTGCAATTTTCGCTGTCACAACAAAGTGAATGGGGACTATTATTTTTATTTGATTTTCACGAAAATTCTAATATTTAACATGGCTAGATTTTGTTTAAAAGACAGCGATGAGTACTACTTAGCACTCTCGGAACAACCAAAAAGATTCGACGCTGATAGTCCTGTGACAAATGTTTTTTTCGACGATACCAATGGACAGGTTAGAAATGTTCCTTTGTTACGTCTAATTATTATTCTTTTCCAGCGTAGATAATAATTCTTGGTTAGTAACCATTTTTGGTTCATCAGATCCTTTTACACAAGTTATGTTACAAAACATGCATAAAAATTATACCGCGACATTCAAAAAACCCTTGCATACACTTGTAATAGTACTACAATATCGATGACCAATATATGATTACAACTAATAGTCGCCTGGTGGTCGAAATTTGACCATAATTCTTTAAAAAATAGCTATAACCACTTCTTCTCTATATAAATTTCAACTGTGACTCCATAGAAGGGGTACAAAGTTTTCGCATCACGTATTAATATACAGATATGAACTTCTCGTGCTACCATACCATACCAACGCTTTAATAACTAGCTTTTTACCACTAGATATCAACATAGACGCAATTGGTTTCATAATATTTTTGTGAGTATTTTTTGGCTAGGTATTTAGCGTGCGTTCAGGCGGCATCGGCGGCGTCACAGTCAATAGCATGGATGAGAAAAAGTGCACATCATTCGAAATGGATGACAGAGGCGCAATAATCTCCATAAAATTCTCACCGGATCAGAAAATCTTGGCCATTCAACGTAACCAAGATAACCAGAGTGCTACTGTAGAGTTTGTAAACTTCAAAGACCTGGCGCCTACTAATGTGGAATACACTCATACTTGTAAATGGAAGAATGCCAAGATGCTGGGGTTTGTATGGCCGAGAGTAAATGAAATTGCGTTTATTACTGACCATGGTATTGAGTTGTTACAAGTTCTGCCTGATAAGAAACAACTGAAAAGCTTAAAAAATACTACCTTTAGGTGAGTACAGAGATAATTCTCGTATTTATATTTACATTATTCACATTTGATTTTATATAATTCCACAACTCAAAGCTAATCGAAGGATAACATTTAAGGCCAACTGTTAAGTTTTCTATTGCTTCCCTTCTGATAGTTCATTCTCAGAAGAATAGTAAATTTCATACATAATACAAACTTACAATCATGCTATTTCCAATAGGGATAGGCCTCTGCCTCTACATCAGAGGTCCACTTGATATAATTGTTTTACAACTGCTTTTGCTCATACACACATTACATTCTTCATACATGCATGTGATGGAGGGTACACACCTACCGAATGAAGGCGAAAGAACATTCGCGAAGGGCCATTGGCAATGATGACTGTGTGTTCTCAATCATTCATAAATCTTCGCTGTTGTGTTCACACAACAACCTTCGTTTGGTTGGTGTGTACTCTCCATTAGATAAACATCATCATAGATGATAATAATTACAAGTTTAAAAACTTAATGGACCAACTTCAAATTCGATTGTGACCAAATATATATGGGACCACCCTTGGAATACGCTCTATCGAACACAAAAGATATTTTGAAAATCGGTCCACGTTTGGCGGAGATATTGTATAACATACCTACATAAAAAAAATACAGACGAATTAAGGACCTTCTCCTTTTTGTCAGTCAAAAAGAAAATATCTATTTTCTTTCTTTAAAAAAATATGGCCATCAACGATTTGCCAACAGTGTTTAATAAATGCATTATTCTCAAATTACTCAAACGTTTTAGAAAATTGTAAACAATCTATAGTAATTAATGGTAAACAATTGATGTACATTTTCAGTGGGGCATGGTTCTCATGGTGTGCCCAGAGCAATGTAGTGTTGTTGGCTGGCAACAATGGAGTGTTGTTACAACCATTCTCACTCAACAACTCCACTGTGACAAAGTTGCAGAAACTTGAGTGTTAGTATCTTAGTTCCTATACTTACAATTCATCCTAGAAAAGAAAATAATTATTATTTCTGTCAAAAGTATTAAAAAAATATAATTTCTTATTTCATCTCTCTTTTTTGTATGTTATTTATGAAATATAATATTATGTTATCTCTTTCTTTCTACCTGCCCTTATCCCACTTTAGTGCAGGGTCGGCGTAACACACTTTTTCAATTATGTTGCAGAAAGGATTTGGCTTAGTTTTTACGACCGGCTGCCTGCCTGCCTTCAACCCCCTCTGATGGATCCAGTCCCGGGAATTAAATTAGAAAATTTGCTTTGCCTGACCTGGGAATCGAACCCAGGACATCCAAGTCCACAGCTCATACATGCTGCCACTAGACCAAGGAGGTGATATGATATCTAAGTATTGAAAATACAGCTAAATATAATTTAGTTTTTATTCATAGTAGATGCAGCTAAGCCAGTGGTAGAAAGAGATGTATTCCTGCTGCGATTGTGTGACACGACGTGGTGTGCTGTGTTCCGACACGCGAGCTTTGCCTCCATAGCAGCACCGGGCCCTACTGAGGTAAACATGGATAATAATAATATTAACCCTGTAATATTACTGTCCCACTGATAGGCACAGGCCTCGTCTACTAATGAGTGGGGTTAGGCCTTAGTTTACCGAGCTGGCCTAATGCGGGTTGGTAGACTTCACATACTTTTGAATTTCTTGTGTATGCAGGTTTCCACATGATGTTTTCCTTCATCGATATAGCAAGCAATATTTCACAATGAAAAAACACAACATAGAAAAGTCAGAGGTGTATGCTTCACTTTGGGGTTGGTCTCGGACCTCCGACACTCGTCTCGGCAGTCTGTACTGAGCCAACTGAGCAGTCGTTTCTTTTTAAACTATTACTCTTCTAAAATTGATCTGCTTCGTTTTTCTATTTACAATAGAATAACTTTACGAGCAAGGTGCTTGCTTGACAGTAAGCGATATTACCCACGAACAGAATAGCAGCACCATGCGCACTTTCAATAATAAAGCACTGAGTGGCACGTATGAGGTGATAGAGCCATGCTGTAGACAGTAACGTCTACAGCACGAATGGGTCGGCTCGACCAGTTTGATACCACTGTCTCACAGAAAACCGACGTAAAGTGGCAGCTTGCTGTCGCGTTTCGTTCGGTGAGAGAGATTGCCGGTGGCCCATTTCCCAATCTTCCTTTCCCAATCCCTTTTTCCCTCCCCTTCCATTTCCTCCTTTTAGGTTGGCAACGCACCCATGATTCTTTTTGTGTCTTGGGTATCTATGGGCAGTGGAGATGACTTACCATCAGATGACCCATCTACTCATTTGCCAGTCTCTGATATTTAAAAAAAAAGGTGTGCTTGTTTTATTTGCAGGTGTGGCTGATGCCCATCTCGGGTCCCAGCGGTGGCCACTTCACGCACGTCTTGAAGACTGGGCTTGTCGGACGGTTTGCTGTCAATGTTGTTGATGATCTTGTCATTGTACATCATCAGGTTAGTACTTTATAGTTTATTCTACCTTTCTACCTGCCCTTATCACACTGTAAAAACACAGTCTTTCAATAATGTCGCAATAATCACAAGTTCAAAAACTTAACAAACCGACTTCAGATCCGATCGTGACCAAATTTATATGGGACCACCCTTGAAATAAGCTCTATCGAACACAAAAAGAATTTTGAAAATCGGTCAACATTTGGCGAAAATATCACTTAACATACATAAACAAAAATACAGCCGAATTGAGGACCTCCTCCTTTTTGGAAGTCGGTAGAAAATGATTTGGCTTCGTTTTTGCGACCAAGAGGCGATTGTTGAATGTTACAGTAAATATTCGGCAGTTTTTACAAACGCCTGCAAAGGTAAATATCATAATATTATAGTACAATATCCCATATAGCTTTTATAGCAGAGATTGGCAAACAAGCAGATTGGTCACCTGGTGGTAAATGATCTCCACCACCCATAGACACCAAAGACACAAAAAGAATCATGGGTATGTTGCCAACCTAAAAAGATAGAATGGACGGGGAGGGAAAGGGAGGAGGAATTGGGCTACCGGAAATCTAGAGGAGTAACTTACCATAGTACTTTACTTTAACATTATTTTTTGCAGTCAAGTCAAACATCCCAAGTGTTTGACATAATGGAAGAGTCCACTGTGGAAGGTGCCAATGTATTCCACATACCAATAGTGGATGGGAGCAGCATGAAACCTGCCCTGGTTGATGATAGGCCATGTCCTATGTGTATCCTTTTTACTTGATAATTTGACCCAATGAACATCGATATATTATTTATCTAGATGCACAGTTGACACTCGGAAAATGCGACAGCAAAGAAGTGCTTAAGCACTCGTTTTGCCTACAGTCGGACGTTGATAGAATTATAAATTTCAAAATTCAAATTAAAGAATGCTTGCTCATTTCGTTTCAAAACCTACTTTATAACACGTGCTTAGGGTTATATTTGTGTTGATTTAATTAGAACTTACGATCTTTTTCTTTGTTTTATTCCTGAGACCACTTTTTAGGAGGATATTTGCAAAGAACTGTGCCTCTAGAGTATATTATATTTATCATTCAAAGAAACAATTATATTGATGCCAATGAAACAAAACTTTAAAGAAACCTACATACAAGGCAATATTCTGGAAAGAATTTCAAAAGACCTGCATTAGCTACATTAATTAATTAACACGTAATTCTTTCCAATAATACAATAGATCCTGGCACTGAGACATTAATGCATTAGTAATGAATCTTTTCAAGGCTGCCATTACTAGATTATCTGTATCTTTTTTCTTTATATTTTGCCTATTTTGCAAGTATATTGTATCTAGAATCTATGGAATACATTTCATAAGAGGGAACTTGGAAATTCTCTGAGATATTTATATTTATTCTACAGTAAGACGATAATTCTTTTAAAAACAATCCTTAAAATGTAATCCAGATTCAGGAACATGGGTGGTGTTCCAACCGGACTACATCATAGACGCGCGTTTAGGGTGTCTATGGCAAGTGAAACTTTTACTTCCAGGATTAGCACATTCGGTAATTATTTACAAAAACATATTACTTCCTTACATCACTTACTTGTTAATGAAACTTTCAGTTAATCTACAATTTTGATGAAGTGGGATTGCAATGCCTACACGTAACATAGCAATGCAATCTGGGTCAGGGAAATTATTTGGTATTAGTATATCACTTATTTAATTTGGCTTGTTCCCAGGTACCAAAAGAAGAAATCCCAAAAATAGTGGCAGTGTTATTAAGGCGGAACAAGAATGAACACACAGTGTATAGAATACTGAACCAGCTTGTGAACGATGCCGCCATCTACCTCTTGGAGCTGACCAAAATATTTGACGAAATTAACTCAGTGTACAGGTACTTAATATTATGAATGTAAAAAACACTATGCTCGCCACTACAGATCCCGGGTTCAAACTAGCTAGCTAGGCAAATACAATTTGTGTTTGGGTTTTTCAATTGGAAAAATCATAAAAGTCGCCCTATATCCGGTATGGCACTAACCAGTGGAGTTTTGGAACTTTTTTTTTTTTTTTTTTTTTTTTATTTATTTTATTAAATATATGAGATAAAACTTAAAATTATGCATCCGCACGGTAGACAGACAATTTGATAAAGGTCATAGAAAGACCTGGATGCAGACTGCTCCCCACAGGTTGGACTGGAAATACTTCCACCTAAGTTATTATGAATAAGACCGTTTGTGTAAGTATGTGTATATAACTTTATATACTGCTGATATTTTTATGAGAAACTAGCTGACCCGCGCAACTTCGTCTGCGTATGAGAGAGAGGGTTGAAAGAGTGAGTCTTAGGTATCTATAATCCAATAATTCTAAAGGAGGTAATGGGATGATCTACTTCGGCCGTCAGTCACCCCGTCTCTCACACCGTCAGTCACACCGTCTGTCACCCCGCCTGTCACCCCATCTGTCACCCCGTCTGTCACCCAGTCTGTCACCCGCCTGTCACCCCGTCTGCCACCCGTCTGTCACCACGTCCGTCACCCCGTCTGTCACCCGTCTGTCACTACGTAGGTCACCCGTCACCCCGTCTGTTATCCAGTCGGTCACCCCGCCTGTCACTACGTAGGTCACCCGTCTGTCACCCCGTCTGTTATCCAGTCGGTCACCCCGCCTGTCACCTCGTCTGTCACCCATCTGTCACCCCGTCTGTCAAACCGTCTGTCACCATGTCGGTCACTCGTCTTTCACCCCGTATGTCACCCATCTGTCACCCCGTCTGTCACTTCGTCGGTCACCCGTCTGTCACCCCGTCTGTCACCCGGCTGTCACCCCGTCTGTCACCCCGCCTGTCACCCCGTCTGTCATCTCGTCTGTCACCCGTCTGTCACCCAGTCAGTCACCCAATCGGTCACCCCGTCTGTCACCCAGTCTGTCACCCCGTCTGTCACCACGTCGGTCACCCGTCTGTCACCCTTCTGACACCCGTCTGTCCCCCCTCTATCACCCAGTCGGTCACACCATCTGTCACCCGTCTGTCACCCCGTCAGTCACCCCTTAGTCACCCTACCATTCATCCCGTCGGTCAACACTAAAATATTTTTTCAAATCGAACCAGTAGTTTCCGAGATATAAAATTCCCCGCTAGCAGCATTATTCATTTTTGCTCCGCTCCTATTGGTCATAGCGTGATGTTATATAGCTTTTAGCCATCCTGGATAAATGGGCTATCCAACACAAAAATTTTTTTTCAATTCGTGGATCGAATTGAAAAAAAATTTTAGCCTATAGTCACCCTCGACAATTGGGCTATCCAACACAAAAATAATTTTTCACATCGAACCAGTAGTTTCTGAGATATCAACTTCCCCGCTTTTCAACATTCTTCATTTCTGCTCCGCTCCTGTTGGTCATAGCGTGATGTTATATAGCCTATAGTCACCCTCGACAATTGGGCTATCCAACACAAAAATAATTTTTCACATCGAACCAGTAGTTTCTGAGATATACATTTTCACGATTTTGCAACATTTTTCATTTCTGCTCCGCTCCTATTGGTCATAGCGTGATGTTATATAGCCTATAGCCACCCTCGATAATTGGGCTAACCAACACAAAAATAATTTTTCAATTCGAACCAGTAGTTTCTGTCTGAGATATAAATTTTCCCGATTTTGCAGAATTTTTAATTTCTGCTCCGCTCCTATTGGTCAAAGCGTGATGTTATATAGCCTATAGCCATCTTCTATAAATACGCTATCCAACACAAAAAGAATTTTTCAATTCGAACCAGTAGTTTATGAGATACCAACTTCCCCGGCTTTAAACATTTTTCATTTCTGCTCCGCTCCTATTGGTCATAGCGTGATGTTATATAGCCTATAGCCACCGTCGATAATTGGGCTATCCAACACAAAAATAATTTTTAAATTCGAACCAGTAGTTTCTGAGATACCAACTTCCCCGGCTTTAAACATTTTTCATTTCTGCTCCGCTCCTATTGGTCATAGCGTGATGTTATATAGCCTATAGCCACCGTCGATAATTGGGCTATCCAACACAAAAAGAATTTTTCAAATCGAACCAGTAGATACTAACAACACTCAATTGTTTTGCCTTCCCGGAACCTCTCCACTAATACTTGAACTTTATGGTATGGTATTAAAGTTCAAATTGACTTTTAAGTATTATTACGAATCGATTGTATGGGAGTACAGAAAAGTGTTGTTTTTAGACTTTTTCAGACAATTTTTCATTTTTTTCTCTCCGTAAGAACCATCCTCGTACTTCGAGGAATATTCTAAAAAAAGAATTAACGAAATCGGTCCAGCCGTTCACGCGTGATGCCGTGACAACGGAAAACGGGTTTCATTTTTATATATATAGATAATGAATGACAATAAATGTAATGAACACATAGAGTCATGTACCGTGTTGTGGTCAGGAAGTGGGCGGAGATAGAGATGGCGCGCAACACGGCCGGCAACAATATGGCCGCCGTAGCCTTGGGGGCGAAGCACCCGTCCCGTGCGCTCTACTCGCAGGAGGAACTCTGCGCGAGGGTGCTATTGCCCCACGCAGATCATCAACTTCTTGTGCAGGTCAGCTTTGAAAATTTAAATTGTGTCCCATATGATGATAGGCTATTGGCTACCTACTATTATATTTAGGACGGAAATGAGCTTGGTGAAATGTGAATGTTTTCTAGTTGGCTTGGAAAGGGAGGGAAAACGGGATTGGGAAAGAAAGGGGGGAAATGGGCTACCGGAAATCTCACTCACCGAACGAAACGTGACAGCGAGCTGCCTCTTTACGTCGGTTTTCTGTGAGACAGTGGTATCAAGCCGGTCGAGCCGGCCCATTCATGCTGTAGACGTAATTGTCTACAGCGTGGCTCTACCACTCAAGAGTTATGATGAGGCTATGATTTCTTAAATATTGTTATTAGGCAAAACTCTTAATTTTTTATTCTTTAACATGTTTAATGTTTTCTGTGTTTGTATTTTAGGGGAGATAGGGCATAACTCAGTCTACATAAAAAATGTTATTTAACTTTGGTATATATTTTTTTAATTCAAGTTTTTGATAAATCAAGAAATGTTTGGATATGTATTTTAAATTTTTATTAATCAACCATTTAATTTGAATAGTCTAGACGTGTCATACATGATTACGCTCTATTAATCGAAAAATACTATATTGTCTCAATATTTAAAAATATAGGTTTAATATTGTTTAAATGCACCTACAGATATGTTGGTGTTTATTTATTAATTTTTAAGGGAAATAATAATACCAACAAACTCTAATGTAACTTGAATCACTTATGAAATATTATAATCTGATAAATAAACACGTGTCGCAGGTGGTGACCGCGTTCCTGTCGTCGCTGTGGCGGTGCGGCGTGGGCGTGCAGCAGGCGGCGGGCGCGCTGTGCGTGCGCGCGCTCGTGCAGCGCGGCGCGCGGGGCCGCCTGCGCGCGCTCGTGCGCCGCGGCGCGCTCGGCGACCACAAGCCGCTCGCCTGCCAGCTGCTCTCGCTCGGGCACCGCGACCGCGCCGCCGCGCAGCTCGCGCTCGACATGATGTGGCGGCTCAACGCGTGCTCGGTACGGTGTCGTGTCGCACGACGCGCGCTATACACATCACACACACACAACATACACAACAAAATACACTTACACACGCACGCACGCACGCAACACAATACACTCACTATACCTATACACTTACAAACTACTTTTAAAACTCGATAAACCCCAATTTACTTCCAAATATTTCACCACATTTTTGAACTTGTGTTACGCAATATAATTTCCACCTGTCCTTATCCCACTCCAATATGGTGTCGACACACTATTTTTAAACAATTTACAAAAATATTTAGCTCAAATTTTTATAACTTGTGTACCTGAGCCCTGAGTAAATGGGCATATAATTCAATATTGTTGTATATTATTGCAACCAGACATTTTAACCCTGTCTCCCCTTATACTAATAATCAAGGTGGACCTTATAACCTTTCGTAAAAAATAAAACATCCATTACTGATCAATTTTAAAATTACACCATTTTACGATTACACCATAATTTATCTTAATTAATAGTAATCTTTGACACCAACAACATGATTGCTGATTTTATGGAAAAAAAATTACAAGTTTTTGGTCACCTTTGACACCAATCATAATTACCCATAGCACCCTAATTAGATAACTCATAATGAAGTTATTGCTAATTATTGACTGATTAACAATATTCTTATCATGGTGATTGGATATTTGAAAGAATGATACTGTAATGGTCATTCTGCGCATTAGTCGACACTTTTACCTGAATGTCTCGGATGGACTCGTATCTGGCGAGATATATAAATATAATTTTATACAACGCATTTGATTATTAGTGAGTTACATACAAAATTTGACAATAGCCATTATTATCCATCTCCAAAAAAACTAATATAGATTAGAAGATGGAATAAATTGAAACCAGTCTATTTTTTTTCTCCCATTAGCTTCTTTTCGCCCACTATTGACATGATGAGTTTTATTAGACATGTCAAGAGATTATTTGTAGAGAAAAAACTTTAAATACTTATACACTCTTAAGAAAAATAAGCATTTAGTGTCTCCTGTTGTATGTTCGGTGCCTGATTGCATCGGTGGCGTAGTTGTATTTCGGCATGACTACCGTGCTAAAGTCTCGGATTCGACGTCCGGGCCCGGGATCGGGCGAAGTGATATTGAGTTTTTTAAATTCATTATCAGCCCGGAGTCTGCAGGGCGATTATGTATCTCAGTTGAGAACTCAATATGAAAGTCACTATTCAAAGTGTACAACAAATAACTGTCAATATAAATGGTTCTTTTAATTCAGTATAAGCCCAGAGTCTGGAATTTGTGCTCTATTGGGCAATAGGCTCACTCTTTATCACATTTGGGATGCGATATGTGGGTTTTCTAGTTGTCTATTTTGGATACAGACGTGGGTCTACATAAACATAGCGCAGACATATTTATGTATGTAATACGAACTTGCCGAATCCCTTCTGTAATATGCTCAAAAATTGAGTTGCGACGGGCCCACATGTGGATGACGTGAGATCAGGGCAAGAAAGGAATGAGTATTTCTTTCTTATTGTGTTCGATAGAGCTTATTTTAAGGGTGGTCCCTATCGATATATTATTTACCTAGATGCATAGTTGATGCTCGGAAAATGGGACAGCAAAGAAGTGCTTAAGCACTCCTTTTCTCTACAGTTGGACGTCGATAGAATTCTAAATTTGAAAATTCGAATTTAAAAATGCTTTAAAAAGTTATTTATGACACGTGCATAGGGATATATTTGTGTTTGAATTAATTAGTACTTGTGATCTTTTTCTTTGTTTTGTTCTTGAGACTACTTTTTAGGACGATATTTGCAAAGAACTGTGCATCTAGGGTATATTATATTGATGGTGGTCACTGGTCCCATATAAATTTGGTCACGATCGATAAGTTGGAAGTCGGTCAATGAAGTTTTTAAACTTGTGATGATCTATTTATAATTAGTTTGTATTAATAATTAATTAGGATCGCTTCGGTGGCGTGGTGGTATTTCGGTACGACTACGGTTCTGAGGTCTCGGGTTCGATCCCCGGGTCGGGCAAAGTGATATTGGATTTTTCCATATCAGCCCGGAGTCTGGAATTTGTGCCCGATATGGCGACAGGCTCGCCCCCTATCACATCTGGGACGGAACTAAGCTCGGCGAAATGTGGGTGTTGCAGTTGGCTAGTGCGCCTCTGCCTACCCCTTCGGGGATACAGGCGTGAGGTTATGTTATGTTATGTAATTAGTTTGTATAGCCACGTGTGTCGGCGCAGGAGGTGGTGGAGGTGCTGCTCGGGTGGGAGCAGCCGGCGGGCGCGGCGGGCGCGGCGCGGCAGTGCGACCCCGCGCTGTGGGCCGCGCTGCCGCCGCGCAAGCTGCTGGCGGCCGCGCTGCACCACCCGCACACACCGCACGCCTTCCTCGCGCTCTACCACGCGCTGCAGAACAGGAACGAAGCGCTCAGGGGATCCAGGCACTTCTTGAAAGGTCACCTACCCACAGTTATAGCTGATTGCACTGCGATGACACAATGACTTGACTATCAAAAAAACCTGTTTACTGCTCCGTTCTGAATCTTCTTATTAGCCCATATCATCCCACTGCTGAGCAAAAGCCTCCCCTTTATCTCTCCACTTATCACTATCAGCAGCAAACTCCCACCAGTCGTCGCGGATACCTTCATCTCGCCACCTTTTACGTGGTCTGCCCCGTCTACGCTGTCCGTCCTGGGGTACCCATTACGTGACAATCTGGGTCCACCGCTCAGAGCCCATACGGTTAACATGTCCAGCCCAACTCTACTTTAAAAAAGCAGTCTTGCTGCCGACATCAGCAATTTGTGTAAGGGAACGCAGTACAGTGTTTCTTACACGGTCCACTCTTTTTAAACCTAAAATAATGCTCCGTGCTGAAGCCATAAATAAATACACCCAACAGTCACACGCGTAGCCCCTTAATTATAAAAATATTTAAGCGCTACTTATCTTTAACCATTGGTTGTCCCTTTCATTTTTAAACAATGTAACGCAAGGAAAAAGTGTCAAATTATTCTTAGCGTAAAGATAAGCGGAAATGTTTTTAAAAGTAAGGCCCATAATTCTGACCCACACTAAGATCAAATCTTGTGTCGTGGACATTAGGAACCTAGAGAGACGCACGCTCTCACAACACCGAGACCCGAAACAAATATCTGTGGGCCACACAAACATTTGTCTCGGTGCGGGGATCGAACCGGCTACTACTGACTAAAGTTGATACAGGGATCTACTATCTTACATCACTGTGTCTACATTAGTCATCATGATGGTCACAGGGATGTAACCAATCACTAAATAGTGTTACAAGGCCGGACAGAATCGGATATACTCTGGCTACTCTTGGAACGCGAACTGCTATTCCACCGCCAACAACCACGCGTCTGCACTCGATCGAATATGCGATGAAATAAGAATATTTTTTACCATCATTAAACATTATCAAATATTTATGAATAACTAGCTGACCCGCGCAACTTCGTCTGCGTATGAGAGAGAGGGTTGAAAGAGTGAGTCGTAGGCACCTATAGCACAATCATTCTAAAAGAGGTAATGGGATGATCTACTTCGGCCGTCAGTCAACCCGTCTCTCACACCGTCAGTCACACCATCTGTCACCCCGTCTGTCACCCCGTCTGTCACCCCGCCTGTCACCCCGTGTGTCACCTCTTCTGTCACCCAGTCGGTCACCCCGTCTGTCACCCCGTCTGTCACCACGTCCGTCACCCCGTCCGTCACCCCTTCTGTCACCCGTCTGTCACCCCGAAATGATTAAATTACTAAAATGGCTATTAAAAAATAAGGGTTGATCGTAGAAGGGTGAAAATTGAGGATTGTATGTATTTTTGTATGTTGTATCATAAAAAAAAAGAAATTAAAAATTTTGTCTAAAAAATAAAAAAAAATTTAGGGGTGGACTACCCCTAACATTTAGGGGGATGAAAAATAGATGTTGGCCGATTCTCATAGATACCGGATAAGCACAAAAAATTTCATCAAAATCGGTCAAGCCGTTTCGGAGGAGTATGGCAACGAAAACTGTGACACGAGAATTTTATATATTAGATAAAAAAGTTATGATAAACTGATGTAAAAGATGTTCCCTAGACGCCCTACTTGATCATACTGTGTCTGACTGTTTGCAGTAGTCCTTACCATAATGGGACTCTGGGCCCGTGGCCAGGGCCCCCCGACCCTACGGGGCCCCCGAAAGGCTGATAAGTACTTACATTGTCTTACACAAGAGGTTCCCAAATAGTGAGGCGCGCCAAGAGGGGCGCGAACGTATGGACGAGATATACTTCCAAACTATGAATGTATGAACTGAGTTGGCTAAAAAATGGTCGCCAGGCAAGCTACTAGGTTTGAGCACTTACACTCGCTTCATTACAACTCAAAAACAGTGGCGGTAAACGTCATTCTAAAACTTCATCGATTTACGTACCTACTGAATAACGATGATAAGTCATTTCACCGTTAAACAGTAATCAGCCAAGTTGAAGGCTGTCTCGAGGCCGTCCGTGCTTCATAGAGCATATGACTTCCGTAAACTGACATTGTTCACACAGAAATCAATTCAGTTTACTGAAACGACTTTATTTAACCTAACTTTGTTTCTAACCCTTATCCCACTTCATTGTGGGGTCGGCACAATAGACTCAAGGATGTTGCAGAAAAGATGCACCTTCATTTTTAGCTAGCTTGTAACGTATACCTTTTCTTTTAGTCCCGGGCAACTCAGAAAAACAGCTTTGCCCGACCTGGGATCGCGATGCACCATACTATTCACACCAACAACATTCGCAACATTGTTTTTAACATAACTATAATATTGTGTCCCGAGTCCTGATTCACTAATTTTAATTTCGGCCACATCGCTAATATCACAAAGGTATAGGAACACTAACAACGGATTTTTTGACATATTATCCTTTTATACCCCTTCTTCCCTAAAATGAAATCAAATTATAAATGAGAATCAAATCGGAAATACTGCCTCGGTGGCGTAGTGGTACGACTATCGGTCCTGAGGTCTCGAGTTCAATCCCCAGGTCGGACAAAGTGATATTGGATTTTTCCATATCCGTTTGGAGTCGAGTTATGGCGATAAGCTCGCCCCCATCACATCTGGGACGGAACTAAGTTCGGCGAAATGTGGATGTTCTAGTTTGCTAGTGCGCCTCTGCCTACCCTTTCGGGGATAAAGGCCTGAGTTTATGTGTGTTTGTTTTATAATATTGCTCAACGTTACAATATATGATAAGAATCACGTCGAAAACCTATAGATACAAGGTTTATCATGGTACCAACGTTTTGTCACAAACTCACAAATAATCTTATCGAATAATTAAAACTGGACGAAACTGAACATATCTGACGTAATCTCATGGTGTTATTGAGTATGATAAGTGAGTTAACTACATGGTATTCCTAAAAAACATAAATCGGATTTTCCATTATTTTTGTATCATAATTACTTTCTATCGCAGAGACTGTAAATATTACGCCTCTAGTTATTACTTAATGTATCACAAGAAATACGGTTAAAAGGATAGAAGTCAACCACATAATGTCCCATTTGTATATAAAATGCATTTAACATAGATGTGCAAATAATACGCCGCGCCGCGCCGGTTTGAATTATCTATAGTCTATGAATACACATAATTTAACATACCGTAAAGTGTGTAAAGCTGAAACAAATTAGGTGACATGCCTGCAACAGGGCATCTGCTATTAGCAGTCTATTGCATCATGGACTATTTGGAATTCTCATTACCCCTTGATATTAACAATAGATGTAAGCTAGTATTTAAACTGTAATTCCATTTAGTAACTTCTTATATTGTTTCAGGTGAACAATGCGACAGTTACGTTGAGTATTATAAACAACTGACAAACGAACAATAGTTCAAAGCCAAGCGGATCTTATCGACATCAAATATTATGAAATATCTGTGATGTTTTGACAAAATAATAATACCATATGGAATATTGTTGTATTTATAATTTTTAACATGTAAATAAAAATGAATTGTTATGTATATTTTGTTATGAATATAAGATATTATTTGATTTTATGCGAATTTTATTAACAATCAATATTAGAACATGTCATAAAGAAAATTTTACGACCACAAGTAAGGATAGACCGCAGTTTAAAACTGTCGCAAATCGAAATTTACGAGTACTTATGTCAATTGGACCGTGTTGTGCAGAAATTATCCAACCCATAAAAAAAACTTTTTCACATCAATATGGTCTATAAGATCATGTTGGCATCAATAAAAACAACATTGTGGGTTGAATCATTTCTGCACAACACGGTCCATTATAAGAATTATTATTATTAGCTATTTTATTGAAATCAACTGAAATTGTGATTGTCAATTATTGTAGTTCAATTAGGACATCCTGTTATGTAGCGATAAGAATACTGATTATTTGTCATGAAATGAATTTTGTGTACATAATATTATTTTGTGAGCCTACTTTGTACTTCATTGTGCAATGTATTATGATGTGCAAGATGATGGTAATATTATCTAGTGGAATTATTAGAATGTAAGAAATTATGGCAATATTGGAAAATTGCCTAATAGATTTGATTTTAAAAATAGGGCGAACTTGCAGTAAATGTTATGGGAAGCCTATTTTACAGTTAGTACACTGGTTCTCATATAATAACATATTAAGTAACAATAGTAGGGTGTTTAAAAATGAATAAAACAGTTTTATCATAAATATGTATTTATAAACTTATGACAGAAAACAAGTGCAATAAAATGCTGAGTTACAAATGGAAAAGATACATTTTTACAAAAATATACTCTTGCAATTACATATTGACCACAGCACGGATGGACTTGCCAGCATGCATCAAGTGGAATGCTTCATTAATCTCCTTCAGGGGAACAGTGTGTGTGACAAACTCATCCAAAGGCAGTTTGTTCTCCAGGTACTCATCTACAAGCTTTGGTACACTGTCACGGCTCTTGTAACCTCCAAATGCTGTTCCTTTCCATGTACGTCCCGTGACCAGCTGGAACGGACGGGTGCTGATTTCTTGGCCAGCTGCAGCCACTCCGATGATAACTGAGACACCCCAACCCTTGTGGCATGCCTCCAGTGCAGCTCTCATTGTGTTCACATTGCCAATGCACTCGAAAGTGTAATCCAAGCCTCCATCTGTCAGATCAACTAACACCTGCTGGATTGGTTTGTCATAATCCTTTGGATTGACAAACTCGTTGACACCAAATTTCTTTGCAACCTCAAACTTGTCAGGATTGATGTCCACACCGATTATACGCTCAGCTCCAGCTGCCTTGCAACCCAGAGCAACTGCAAGACCCACGGCCCCAAGACCAAATATTGCACAGTTAGAACCAGCTTCCACCTTTGCTGTATTCAATGCAGCACCATACCCTGTGGGAACTCCACAACCCAGCAAGCAAACTTTATCCAATGGGGCACTATCTGCTACTTTGCAAAGGGAAATTTCTAGAACAACCGTGTACTGGCTGAATGTTGAACATCCCATGAAATGGTACAGCTCCTTTCCCTTGCATCGGAAGCGGCGGGTGCCGTCAGGCATCACACCCTGGCCCTGGGTGATACGCACTTTCTGACACAGGTTAGTTTTAGGGTTCAAGCAGAACTTACACGATTTGCACTGCGGTACGTACAGGGGCACGACATGGTCGCCGGGCTTGACTGTGGTGACTCCCTCGCCGACGCTTTCGACTATGCCGCCACCTTCGTGCCCCAAAATAACGGGGAACACACCTTCGGGGTCGCTTCCGGACAGAGTATACGCATCGGTGTGGCACACTCCAGTGTGTGTGATCTTAATGCGCACTTCCCCGGCCTTTGGCGGGTCCACTTCAACGGTTTCGATGGACAGTGGCTTGCCGGCCTCCCAGGCCACCGCCGCGAGGCATTCGATTACTTGACCAGCTGTGGACATATCTGCACTGGATCACTGCCAAACAACAAGTGAATTAACTCTCCACTGACCGACACAAACCTATTACGTATATTGATAGTCGTGGACGCGACAAGCAATGTGCTTATTGGCTATAGCTACTATGCTACTATCAAAGAGCATGTAAGTAGCTACTATCGTATCGATGATGTAACAGTATTCAGCGACGATAATAAAATCAACTGACCTTGAACCTTGAGCTTGAAGTTAGGCCGTTATCTCGCCGCTTCTATAAAGTAGGTACTTTACTATTTTAAAACATTATTGGCTATTGATGCGTTGTGTCCATGGGCGTAAATAATATGTAAGGCACTGTAATTATGTAGCCCTTTACACTTTATTTTTTCAAAGTATTTCGCTTTTAAGTTTTGATTTTTTGTTCCTTAAAGATTGCTTAACGGCCGCTTCCAATGAACAACATTAGTACGACTGTGCAGATAGATTACAAAAATTAGCCAATAAGAACACAGTTTGGACATGACTCCGTCAAAAGATTTGATTTGATTGGTTCATAATCGTGATCTATCTGCACTCTAAACTGAGATCGTTTATTGAAACCGGCCGTTAGAGGCTTAGGGTCACACCGGCCGAACGAAGGCGAAAGAATGTATGCCTGTTTCATTCACACAACAGCGAAAGTTTGTTTGTGTGAACGCAACAAGCGATGATTCCCGAACATTCGTTCGGTTGGTGGATCCAGTCCCGGGCAAATTAATTGAGAAAATTTGCTTTGCCCGACCTGGGAATCGAACCCAGGACCTCCCGGTCCACAGCCCGTATACGCTGCAGGCTGCCACTTGATCAAGGAGGCGACAATGACACAGACGGCTGCGATAATAAAATATAAAGTACAAAAAACTAGCACTTTATCAATCAGTAAAATATACTATACCTCTATAATAAGGTAAAATACCTATAAATACTTATGATAGCCTATAATATTTATGGTGGTAGCACATTGTGGTTACCTTCGTAGTTGGTACTTGGTGGTAACTTTAGGTTGTCTGTAATGGTAAGATCCTAAGATCTGACCAATGACAGATGAGGAGTTTTGGCGGAAATTCTGATGCGGGTGGTCGCTTGTTTTAATGATTTCATATTTTAGTCTAAAGTTGTGTTTGTGGTTTAAATGTGATGTGTATCTAAGCAATAAACATCAACGAAGATGGACAGTATGTGGAAGCTTTGAATAAGTGCTTTTGGATGCTTTTTGTCGGGTGGATGGGTCGACCATATTCGATTCCTCCGCTGCGAGAAAATCGTCTAAAAAAATCATCAACAGCAGGGCCTTGAAATCGAACACATCCGACTTCATTGCACTTTACTTGCGAAAACTTAGATATAGGAAAACAATTTCGATAACTTGAAATTGGCATAATGTATTTTAATTGCCATAAAAATAAAAAATAAATGACAGATGACAACCTCCAAGTGTCAACTGTCAACAAAATGTCAAGCTACTGTTGGCAAGGGCGCAAGGCTGAAGGATTCCTAAAAATTGAAAATAATAAATAACATATTTTGTGCTTTGGGGCTTGAATTTGTTGCTAATGATTGTTCATTTCATAGTTTGAGGAAATATACCTTTAGGATAATAAATATGGCTAAATTTCACAATTATTATGTGTTGTGCCCTTTGATTGATCAAAAAAGTTTTCTCGGTGTGTCGAGTGATAAAGATGAGGACTGTGTGATCGTAACATTAGGCCGGAACGTTGTTAATAAATACAGGGTAAATTACTACTCATACATACTTGACCACATAACTTCCTAAATCCTACTGTAATGGTTTGAGGTTAGGTTGCACATGTCACTGTAAACAAATGTTGAAATAAAGCCAGGTCTCCTGCACTAAAACATTACACAAAACACTTACATAAAACACGCATTTTTTATCTATGGTGCATTGTTCTACAAGCAGGTGACAGGTAAAATCGTTGGTTTTGCGTATGTGTTTCTAGTGTTTTGTTTAAAAAAGCTAGTGCAGGAGACCCGGCTTAATGTAATGTTATAATGTATTTAGTAATGGCTACATTTAGCTTTCAGATCAAAAACAAATAGGCGGGTGGACATCCAAAGACCACATCACATCCACAGTGATCTATGATGTAGAACAGGACAGCTATGTTGGTGTATTCAACAACAACTCTATCAAGACATGGAAAGATGATACCACCAATTTGGATAAAGTGAAAAAGATTAAGGTTTATCTTAATAATCCCATTAACAATAAATAATATGAATCAATTTTCTTAAAAATTTAAGAACCCTGCATCAAGGCAAATTAATGATTGTGTGAAGAAACACAAATATGTTTATTATGTTGCTTCTCGTCTGAGTACTCTGAGAATAATCTCTCACATATATAATGCAATACTCGAATCTTACTATGGTGTCAGGGCAATGTGTGTGTGAATTAGGTTTTATTTTATAAACTGAAATAACTAAGCTTACTTTTTCTTTTCAGTTTCCACTGAATATTCTCAAACTCATACCAAGGGACAGTCAGTCACCTCTTGCTGTATTCAGTAATGGCAATTGTTCATCACTCTCTTATGCAATTGAAAACAGAAAGACATATGAAAATAAACCACTTATAAAGGATACAGAAACAATTGTTGATTTAGCATCATACAACAATGGCAATGAAAATAACATTTGTTATATTATTAAAAATAATAAGGATGCATATGAAATAGTAAATTGTACTGTAAAGGAAGAGCTGGGAGATCTCGAGAGAACTAAATTGCATAGAGTTAAAATAACAAGGGATGATGTGTATGTGGTTGGCAAGATGGTTTGTGTTGAAAAAGGTGCAGTGTACATATTGTGTAAGTATTTACATTTTGTTTTCACATATTTGCTAAAACTGACTCAGAAATCAATTATTCATCTTCTACCTGTCTGGAGGTTTGGTACAATACACATACATAGTATAGAAAAGTTTAGTTTGATTTTATGACTATGCCTGATATTGACTCCATCTAGGCATAGAAAAATCATGTTGCCTTACCTACCCTTTCTTAAACAATATTTGGTGTCACTAGGCCAAGGAGATGGCATGCCAGCACATTAGTAGTGGCACAAATTATAGTTAATCAAACTGTAACATTATTCAATATGAAATATTCAATATAAAATTATTTTTATTCCAGGGAGTGATACAAAAATGACCGTTTATGATTTAAAACAGAGGGAGTGGAGCAATGTAGGCAATGTGCCGTGGATATCAACATTTTCCAGTGTGTCAATGGCATGGCTTGGCAAATCCCATCTCATTTTATTTGGCAGCAACATGGAACAAGATGGTGCTATCATTGTAGCATACAACATTACCCTTGGAGTTGGGTCCTGCAGGTACCCCATGAAGATGTACACAGAGGAGGCAAAGCTCTACTGCCTCAATAGCAGAATAATTCTTGAAACCTCCAACCACATTGGAGTGTTGCCATATGTTTTGGAAACCAAAAGGAATTTATCTAATCTTCTGGGCTCTCATGAAAGCAACCAAGATGAAGTGACAGAAATAGCAGACTGGGGAACACCAACCACTCCTCAATTCCCTGTTGACGACAAGTTAAAAGATCTAATCAAATTAGGTTTGTCAGAGAGAAACATGTGTGCACAAATAATACCACCATTGATAGAGAATGGTGATTTCCGAAGTGTCATTCCAGCTCTGAAGAAGTTCAGTGACATTCCTGAAAGCATTTTAGTTGCAGTCTTGAAATATGCTATCAAATTAGTCAATCCAAACAATTTGGATGTGGCAGATTTTGAAACATTCACAGGATATTGCAGAGAACATTCTGAATTGGAACAAGAGAAATTTCAATTCTTGAGAGACATTTTTATGATAACATTCAGTGATTCTTTAGTCATACCTCATTTGAGAAATGGGTTGAACTTAGATGACACTCTGTTCCTCCTTTCATACATAACATATTTGATTGTTACTCCTGAGATAGATTTTCCAATAGATTATGAAAGCAAATTGTATGATTGGTGCATTTTGTTGATGGATGCTTTCTATCAACAGTATCTAATGACTAAGGATGATAAAGTGAAACATGTTTTACAAAATGTATTAGATGTTACTACCAACCTGATTGAACAATTAGAAAATGTCAGTGGTGTTATGGCTAAGCTTAACAAGTTGTTGTCAGGAAAAGCTATTCAAAATAATGAAGAGAGATCTTCATATGTTATTGAATTAATGGAAATATAAAATTATTTATAAATTTAGTTTAATTTATAACATACAAACCTCTTCTCCCATACATTCTTTATACTTTAAACCTTTCATCGAAACCAATTTTCTTTTCTTGTTGATCTTAACAAAGTAATAATTGAGACAATCAAAATATTTATTCAGCAGTCTTTTTATTAGCTACTCTAGCAAATTGAACAACCATTGGCTTTTCTTTCAACATATATCCATTTGTTTCATTCAGTGCAGTTTCTGCAAACTTAACTGAAGGAAATGTAACAAATGCTTGGCCTTTCATTCTGCCCTCTTGCATAACTCTTACATCAAACCCTATCTGTTCTTCTTCACTCAAATGATCAATGTACCTCTTATAAATCCTTTTAACATCTGCTTCAGTTACAGATTTTGCTAAATTCTTAATATACAATCGCATTGAAGGTTGTCCTGGGTGATAATTCTTGAATACTGGCAACATTTTCATATCCCTGTAGCTAATACGGTTCTTGAGTAGTTCTGCTTTGGTTATAGCAGGTTGTTCTATTTCTTCCTTGTGAGTTTCAATGACAACTGGTACTTCTTCTTTTTGGAATTTTCCCATTTCACCAACCACAACAGGTTCAAGATTGGGTTTCTGTAGGGCATCTTGAGGGACCACAACTGATATTTTCTTTTGACATGCACCTAGTTGAGGAACTGTTTCGAAGACCTCCCCCTGATGACCTATTTTCATAGTTTTCGGTGCTGTTGGTACTGCTCCAGGCAATTTTCTTGATGGAATTGGTAACTTTCGTTTTCTTTTAACCAGTTTTGGGATTGTTTGTTGTTTATTTTCAGTTTCTTCACTTGATATTTCAGATTCTGTTTCTTCAGCTTCAACAGGCACAGTAGTCTGTATGTCTACAAACATATATTTGAATGTTTCCTTGAAGAATGCTAGTGTATTTGGGTTTTCTTTAAAAGGTACCTCAAGAGACATTTTATTCATTAAATGTAAAGCCTGTATGTAGAATGGTTTATGTGTGAACAGAGCACACACTATGTTGATAGCAGTTATAGGGTTTATTTCAGGGTACTTGTACTTCAAGTGAGGTGGTGGAGGTTGGTAAAAATCAATGGAAGGGTTCCAAGCGTTTACCACCTTCAAAAACTCTTTTACTAATTTCGTGGTAGATGAAATTTCTTCTTTTTCAACCTTCTTTTGTATTGTGGGTTCATTTTCAAATGAAAATTCGACGACTAATCTTCTGTGTGCTATCTCTAATTGGTGCAAGCGTGATAGAGATGATTTAGCTTTTTCCACAGTACCGAATGATGCGAAAATATAATTCCGTTTAGATTTAGACTCCCACACTTGTTCAGCTCCAAAATGTTTTAATAATTGCTCCTTATCGTAGAAAGAAAGAGCAGCTGGTAAATGTCTGATCATCAACACTTTCGACATTATCTCAATTATTAAAGAGCAACAAATAAATAATAATGGTTAAAATGTACAATCTTGAAGCCAAACTCTTGCCAAAATAAAAATTTTCTAGCAAAATAAAAACAAACAAATGTCACTGTGACATTTGACTTGTTTATTATTATTATTATTTTTTATTTTCCCTTTCGGGAAGGCAAAGGGATCTAGCCCATACAGCCTCGTCTTAAGTGCTTTTTTTTTCATTTCCTTATATCTAATTTTTCACAAGTGCCATGAAATCGGATGTGTTCGAATTCAAGGCCTTGCTGAAGTTTTGGCGTCAATTCCTTCCAATTTGATGCTTTTTAGACGATTTTCTCGCAGCGGAGGAGTCGAACATGGTCGACACATCCACCCGACAAAAAGCGTCCAAAATCACTTATTTCAAAGCTTCCACATACTGTCCATCTTCGTTGATGTTTATTGCTTAGATTCACATCACATTTAAGCCACAAGCACAACTTTAGACTAGAATATGAAATCATTAAAACAAGCAACCACCCGCACCGTCAGAATTCCCGCCAAAAAAAAAAAAAAACATTTGACTTGTGTTTTTTTTGGGCCAAAATTAGCGATCATACCGCCAACATTTCACAAAATACACAATACACATTCTTGAGGATGAACATGCAACATCAAAGAGAATATTGCATAACATCTTATCCACATAATATTATTTCTTACGTCGTGTCATTATTTATTTTCATATATAAGTTAGTCATGGTCGTTACAACGATCGCCGTTTAAGTAATAGTATTATTTCTTTAAAACGACATTAGTGGTGATTTGGAAATCACTACTAACGTTATTGAAAAGCTTTCAGGTTTTTAAAATTGATCAGAGACAGAGACTGTATGCGCCATCTATAAGAATTTGCTAAAACTAATGTCTAATACGTTTGAAGAGTGTATCAATTTGCTATAGTGACATCTAGCGACTTTTAGACACAATTTTCGATTGCCATCTATAGAAATAAGCTGGAACTATTATGAATCATGGGTTAGTAATTTTAGTGTTAAATTATTACGTAATTCAAATTGTTTAACAACATCTAGTGATTTTTTTGGAAACTATTTGCAGTCAAGGTAAGTAAATCCATTTAAAAAGCCGACAATTCGGTTTATAAACATTGGATACTAGATCTTTATTTTCTAGATAATAAGGCGTATTTTTGGTCGTATCGAATTGCAACCTACGACCTTTATTATTTTGTAGACGAAAAAGCTATGTAATGATACTGATTTAAAAATACTTTTTTATTCTTATTTCAACTAGAAAGTGATGACCATCATAATTTAATATGTGTGTAAATGCTAGTCGCTATTACGACGATGCAGTTAGTTTGTTGACACTGCTTCATGAACTTCTACGCAGATTTGTTTGAGCACTGCTCGAAACTCGGAGATTCCCGGTTAAGAATTTATTCCTTAAAAACGTCAATTGTTTCATAACTCGCTTTAATGATGCTAATAAAAACTTTAAATTAATATTGTATAAAACTACCTTTTTCATTAAAACAAAATTATGTTATTATGTGTTTTTAAAAACACACAGCGTCGGTATGAAGATGCATTCGTGAATTTAGCCTATTTATTATGATGTTGCTTATCACCAGGGTAGTTGCCAGTCTATTTTGACGTTTAATTTTGTTATGTCGGTAGTCAAAGAGTATAAATACCAGGCAACTTGTCGAAAATTCTCATAGCGTTTTGTGAATTCCGTCGGAACGGTCGAACACTGCACCGCGTGTTCTCGTAATTCAAAAAGTTTGCTCGCGAAATATTAGTGTTACCGTTTATAAGAAAGGGAGAGGAACATCCTTGTTGGTGCGTGTATCTCAGGGGGAGCCCGATACGGAATCAGGAGGCAAACCTCGCACTCGTCACAAGGACATCCTCGGATCATGGATATGTAAACCAGATAAGTGGATATTTTATAATTTTCTACCTACAATTTTTGTTGCTGCAAAAAACGTGCAGACAATAATTATCTTGTCCATGTGGCAGTGCCTTATTATTTATAATATGGCCATGACATTAAAGCTCCGCGGAGGAGAGTTTAATGAATCCAAAGGACTAATAAGTAGGTAGGGAAGAATTCCACGAAGATACTTAGTAATGTTCTAGTACATCAGCCTTGTATTATAAATAGGCACATACCGCCTTTATTAAGGAATTAAAGTAAAGCATAACAACGAAGGCTTAGTGTAGTACTACACGCGTAGTATTTTCGCTTACTAGAATTGACTAAATCTGACTATCTCGGTGTCAGAATTATATTGCGTGCACGGTCTAACTGGTGTTTTAGGGGTTCCGATTCCCGGTTCGGGTGGTGATGTTGAGTTTTTTCTACTCAGTCATCCCGAGGTCTGGGATATGAGCCCGGGGTGGCGCTGGACTCGGCCCCCTGTCGCGTTTGGGAGTATACTCGGTGTGATGTGGGTGTTTTTGGTTCTCCTCTGTCTGGCCCCTCGCTCGCTCACACATATCCCTAGAGAAATGCAGGTGGGAACTTAGGTTTTGACTAAACAATCAAAACAATTTAATGTGGGTCCATTACGATCTATCTAGTTGCAGATACCCACCTTTTGGGTTATTATTTATTCGGTTTATTGGGATAAATGATTCCGATCAGATATGCAAGGTGTCCTGATCTATTTAGAGATGCCTCAAGGTTCACTACAACCAACTCGGTTACGAATCGCAAACATCTATTAGAGGCCATAAAGATATCGTAGTCCGCTATGACTGTTTTATCTTAGTCCGTCGTCCGTTGGGACCAAAATCCGGTAAGAGATTGCTGACCCGATTGGATGCCAATTGCATAGTATTGGAAGACTTTAGGTGCTAGTCTATCTACACCTTTTCCTCTTGGCAAATTAAAGCCAAAACTTTTTACAGATCGCGGAGATCTATTACGTCAGATGACTGTCGAATCCTAGTCAATCTAGACGATGTTTTCTTTTAAATAAAGCCAAGATCAGATTACCTACAGATCGCAAAGGTCCATATGGTCTGAAAACTTAAATGCTAGTCTGTTTACACAATTTTCTCGAGGCCAACGGAGACAAACCTTCAGATCAAAGAAGATTATTGATCACAAAGGTTCTCTAGAATGTAAGCCACTTTTGCGCAGTTATGACAATAAAAGCATCGCAGAAATTGTTTAAGATAATTTCGTGTTAGTCATTCAGAACACAGCTAGGCAGATTGCTTAGGTTCTTAGTGTTATTGCGTGCCTAAGTCTTGGGGGTTGATTAGCACTAGGATTTGTTTAGATTTTTTCCTCGTGGGTCAGATGACTAATCACGGATAGTCTCAAGATAGTTAGTATAATTTCATATGAAACCAAAGGGTTATTTAATGGGCGTCACACCCCTTGAATACAGATTTGAGTCAACTGGTCGGATCTAGTTCCGCTTACTCGCTGACCACAATAACCGCTAGTGGTAAAGGTCAAAGGCATCATACGTTTAGTACATACGTTTTGTGCTATTAATATGAGTGCTCTACGACTAGATATTGTACGGAGGTCTTGGGTTCGTTTCCAAATAGAGTAATGATAAATGAATTCTGAATTATGTACACATAATAGATCAGTGCTCATCCAGACCCAACCTTAGAACTAGTATGTAATTATATAATAGTTGTCTCTCAACATGACTTGGCTTAAGTACAGATTTGCTTGGCAAGCTAACTTATAGTGGGTTGCAAGTTTTGAAGTTTTGATATGCTAACCTCTCGTCGAGGTTTAACGGCTCAATCAATCACCTGTCATTACGACAGTGGTTAGATTATGCAGTTTTGACCTGCTTGAAATCCTAATTTGCAAGTTCTTAACCTCTCGTTGTGGGTCACCTGCTTGGTCAATCATCTGTCACTATGACAATGGCTTAATAGTAATTCCATTGTGACCAACGTAATGAAGTAGGTACATGTCATTCATATAATATTTATTCTTCATTTAACTTGAAGTTAGGACTAACTGTGGGTTGATAATAGTGATGCAAGTCATCCTTAAAATCAACTATCATCAACTAACATCAACAACTATCAACTTCTCATCAATGTTCAACTGCTCAGCCACTCGCCAGTCACTGGCTTGAGTTATACAGTTTTAACCAGCTTAAATTGTTTAAATTTGCAAGTTGTTAACCTTTCGTTGAGGGTCAACTGCTCAGCCATTCGCCTGTCACGTTAATAGAGGCTTGAGTTATGCAGTTTTGACCTGCTTAGAATTATTAATATGCAAGTTTCGCCTGCCACTATACCGATGGCTTGAGTACTGCAGCTTGGCCCTGCTTGTTACTAGTAGCTAAGCTACTAACCTCTCGTTGAGGGTCAACTGCGCAGCCAATTGCCTGTCGCTATGACAGTGGCTGCATTAAGGCAGTATTAACCTGCTCATACTAATTTGCAAGTTGTTAACCTCTCAATGAGGTTCAACTGCGCAGCCAATTGCCTGTCGCTATGACAGTGGCTGCATTAAGGCAATATTAACCTGCTCATACTAATTTGCAAGTTGTTAACCTCTCGACGAGGTTCAACTGCACAGCCAATCGCCTGTCACTAGGACAGTGGCTTGGATAATGCAGTATTTATCTGCTTAAATTATTGCAAGTTGTTGAGTCTGACTGGGTGAACCGGCCAACTCTTACCTCTCGGCGAGGTGCAACTGCGCAGCCACTTGACACTATGTCAGTGGCTTGATTGATGTGGTACTAAACTGCTCATACCAATTTGCAAGTTGTTAACCTCTCGATGAGGTTCAACTGCAGCCATTCACCTGTCACTATGACAGTGGCTTGAATAAGGCAATATTGACCTGCCTAAACTAATTTGCTAGTTGTTGAAGCTGGATGGGCGGACCGGCCAACTCATACCTCTCGGCGAGGTGCAACTGCGCAGCCACTTGGCACTATGTCAGTGGCTTGATTGATGCGGTACTAACCTGCTCATATTAATTTGCAAGTTGTTAACCTCTTGGTGAGGTACAACTGTGCAGCCAATCAGCAGTCATTATGACTGTGGCATGGGTACTGCATCGCTTGTCCACGACAACAAACCGATTAATTAATCGTAGGGGCACTACAGACGAAAATACTGCTGCGTCTGCAGAAATACCAGTGGTCAGCAGATGCAGTGTTAATGGACAGTAAACGTCGCTTTAACCGTAAATGTTTTAGTAAAATCATTCACACGAATTCTGAAGCCTGTACAAAGTTCAAGTATATTGTAGTGTTATCTTTCTGGACAAACAATGCCCCTAGACAGAAACCCTTTTTCCGTTAACATTACCGTTTGCGGAATCTTTGGACACCGGCGTCCCGAAAAGTCGCGTGACTGTTATCAGACTTGGTAGATAAGAGTTAATGCCGATCGCGTAGCGTTGTAAAACGTCACGCTTTGTTTTTGTCGAGGGCCTCTGGTCTGATCCACAGACAGCCAGAAATAACAGGAATCGAAGTTTTGTATAAGCTTCAAAAAGTTGTCCACTAAATCAAATAGACGAACTTTCTGTCAGACAAGAAAGCCGGGGACTGCTGTTTCTTGGTGCCTATTCTCAAACCAACGGTTATTTTAAAAGGCACTATTCAAAATGGCATTATAGAACTATCAGAAGTAGCTTTATTACCAAATGAAAATCCATATTTTGAATTCTGAGCCACGGATAAGATAATCCGGAAGTATCTCTGAAAAATGAGTTAGATGAAGAACGTAAGGGAAGGCTGGAGTATCGACTACTCTTACCTCTGCATCGGCTAATTGTGTGAATTGGTCAGGTTATAATATGCTTTAGTTGTCATTAGTAAAGTGAAAAATATTTTTTCACAAGATGAATAACAGTTCAGAGGAGTTACTATAATTCAGTTTCTTTGAGTATAACTCGTAACCATCCTATTATAGAATTGTGTTTCTGTGACTAATCACATAAAATTCCATACCAGTTTTTAAGGGCTTAATGAACCTTGCCAGATGCAGGTCATTATGGCTCTATTTTTGTTGAAGTGTCACATAGCGTTTTGTGCTTGTCACCAGCAGATATCAAACAGGTCTTCATACCGACGCTGTGTGTTTTTAAAAACACATAATATAATATTTTGCATAAAAACAAAATTGTTATTATGTGTTGAAAGAAAAACACACAGCGTCGCAGGAATATCTTCCTGGTGAAGCCTCTATGAGAATTTTCGACAAGTTGCCTGGTATTTATACTCTTTGACTACCGACATAACAAAATTAAACGTCAAAATAGACTGGCAACTACCCTGGTGATAAGCAACATCATAATAAATAGGCTAAATTCACGAATGCATCTTCATACCGACGCTGTGTGTTTTTCTTTCAACACATAATAACAATTTTGTTTTTATGCAAAATATTATATTAAATATCCAAGTAAGAATTAAGAACACGTTACGATCCAAAATACGACAAGCACATCAACAAAACGCGGGCACCAATAAAATGACCGCGATTCACAAAATAATATTAGAACGAGAAAACCGTGTTTCGTAATAAAGCTTACTGCTATGAACACAACTGCAGCGATTCTAGATAGCTGCGGCGATTCAAGACAGCTGCGGCGATTCAAGAAGCCGCTATCAAAAAAGTAACCTATAAGTTACTAAAGCCGCGCGGCGGAGAATCGCTGGTAGCTTTAAATAGCGATTTAGAGTAATAGCTTTGTAAGAATAGCCTAAGCGACATAACCTAATGGCAAAAGTCAGCCGTTGTTTCCATCGCTATATAAGTTATATATTTTTCTTTAGTCATTGTTTTTTTTCAGTATATTTTAATTTTATTATCTGTGGCTTTTGTTTGAAAACAACCCTCTCTATATATTTATTTTTTCGGCGGTAATTTAGCGGTAATCGGACAAAAACGTGTCTTTGTGAATAATTGAAACTAAAGCTAATGTACATAATTAAATCTTCATCATTATGACTCAAGTAAGTCCTAAAAAAACGGTTAAAATTGTCGTTCTAGGAGATATTGGAAGAAGTCCACGTATGCAATATCATGCGTTATCTTTAGCTAATACCGGGTTCAATGTTAACATAATATCGTACTTAGAGACAGATCCACTTAAAGAAATTCTTGAGGACCCTAAAATTAGCATAACTAAGCTCCATCCTTTAGTTTTTGAAAAGGGACCGCAGTTAGTTCGGTACGCAGCGAAAGCGATATGGCAGGCTGTAAGTCTACTTTTGACATTATTTGTGAGTGGAAGATGCGATTATCTACTGTGCCAAAACCCGCCGGCGATACCAACATTGCCAGTTTGCCGATTCTATTGCTTGGTAACAAGAAGTAAGTTTGTGATTGACTGGCACAACTATGCATTTTCAATAATGGCTATGGCGCTCGATCCGGATCACTTGTTGGTGCGCGTTGCCAGGAATATAGAGAGGTTCTTCGGCCAGTCCTCACAGCACAACCTGTGTGTTACATATGCCATGAAAGAAGATCTCTTGCAGAATTGGAACATTATGTAAGTACCCTCTTATCCTAAATATTTATGTAACAGAATCTGTAGTTGATAGCTTGTATTGAGTAGCTACAGTTTTATTTATTGAACTTGGATGTACCAGGAAAGCAGGCAGCCAGTTGTAAAAATTAAGCCAAATCCTGCAACATACTCAAAAAAGGGTGTTTTACCAGGAAGCATGTTATAAAACAAACAAACTTATCTAACAATAGAACATCATGCCCTAATATAAAACACGTCAGTAGGAGGGTAGTCTAATTTTAATATGCAAGTATTTTTTCTTCATCACATCAATATCATTATCATCAGTCATCAGCCTCAGAATGTCAACTGTTGAACATAGGCCACCCCAAACCAGATTTTTCTTATAAAAAGAATTAACCAGTGTCTAACTTAAATTCAGTTTCTCTCAAACCTATTAATACAAAAGAGGGTCAAGCTAGTTTTAGAGTTTATCACTGCTTAAATATAAAGGGCCTTACATATAAAAACAGTTCAGCTGAGTAAATGACTAAGAATAGCCTGTTACTTTTTCCTTGTGTCACATTGTTTGAAAATAAAAATTAAAGGCTATTCTTAGCCATTTACTCAGCTAAACTGTTTTTATAAGTAAGGCCTAAAGAAATTATGCTAGGTTTAATGTGAATTAAAATAACTGGTAATAAACTTTAGAATAGACCAAATAAAGCTCTCCAAAATATGCAGCAGATGTGTATGAGATCATTTGTTGTAGGGCATCAGTACTTTATGACAGACCACCAAAAATATTCCATCCAATATCAACAGAAGAGAAACATACCTGGTTCCTCAAAATCAGTGATCAGTACAAAGACTTTGCAAGTTCAGAGACAGAGCATGTTGGTGATGTGTCAGAGAGAACTTCTTTCACCCAGGTTGTGAATGGCCAGGTGGAATTAAGGGGTGACCGGCCTGGGTTGCTGTTCAGCAGCACTAGCTGGACTCCCGATGAAGACTTCAGTATACTAATGGAGGCCTTGCAAGGCAAGTATTTTTTATTTACACTCTTCTGTCAAGTTAGATTATTGTGTCATGTGATTTATCTCAGTGTCTACTTGATTCTCACCAATTGCTTTTAATTACTTCATCTGATTACCAAAATATTTTATTACTTTGAGAATTTACACTCAATGCCAGGATATAACAGCTGTAGGATGAATAATGGTATGAAGCAAAATCGATAGCCTCCATGGCGCAGTGGGCGAATAGCTGGCTGTGAAGCGAGAGGCCGCAGGTTCAATTCCCGCATTGAGACAAATGTTTGTGTGGCCCACAGATATTTGTTTCAAATCTGGGTGTTGTGAGACCAAGTCTCTCATAGGCTCTCACCCCCACAATACATGTTATACATAGTGTGGGGTCAGGACTAATTGTGTGACTGTGGGTGTATTTAAGGTTTATTAAAAAAAATGCCTAATCCAATCTTTTGGTAGATGTTTGATAACGTATTTCATTATTTTTATTTATCTTTGTAAATAAAACTTTTTTGGAAAAGTATTCAATTGTCATTATTGCTATTAAATCTTACTTAATTAAACAACCCCTTACAGTGTATGAAACTACCTTCAAACTGACAAACAAATTACCAAAACTAATATGTGTGATAACTGGCAAGGGTCCAATGAAGGAGCAGTACACAAAACAGATCAAAGACAAGAACTGGCAACATGTAAAGGTGATAACTCCTTGGTTGGAAGCGGCAGACTATCCGACAATGGTGGCCAGTGCCGACCTCGGAGTGTGTTTGCACACAAGCTCCTCAGGCCTGGACCTCCCTATGAAAGTGGTGGATATGTATGGTGCTGGGTTGCCAGTGTGTGCATTTGATTTTTTGTGGTGAGTTATTTTGTCATTTTTATTATATTATTTTGTAATAAACCAACTACAGTAGCAAGCTTGCTGTTGCATTTCTATCAGTGAGTGAGCTTTTCGGTGGCCCATTTCCCCCCTCCCTTTTCTTCCATTTCCTCGTTTAAGGTTGGCAACATAGCCATGATTATTTTTGTGTCTTGGTGTCTATGCGTGGTGGAATTCTAACCAGATGTGATAGGTGGCGAGCCTATCGCCATATCGGGCACAAATTCCAGACTCCGGGCTGATATGGAAAAATCCCACTTTGCCCGACCCGGGGATCGAACCCGAGACCTCAGGACGGTAGTCGTACCGAAATACAACCACGCCACCGAGGCAGTATTATTGAATATCCAAAAAATATTCCTGATGACCCCCTGACCTGACAAAGTTAGTTTAGTGCATGAAAGTTTACAAACAATTTAACCATATTGTTATCAATTCCTGTTTGTTGTAGTCTTGATGAGCTGGTAGAAAATGGGGTCAACGGCTACACTTTTAAGAACAGTGATGAGCTGTCCAAACAAATTGTGGGTTGGTTTGAAGACTTCCCTAACAATGAGAAACAAAATAATACTGCAAATAGAATGCGTCAAGAACTGTCGAAGTTCCAAGAGTCTCGCTGGGAAGAAAACTGGGATCTAAGGGCTAAAAAGTTTTTTGAAATGTGATATTATATATTATTAATTCATAAGATTTTGTAAGAAAATTATTATAAGTGAATATTTTTGTTATATTGTTAAAAGTGAATATAATATGCTTCTATGCAATGAATCGCTTTAGTTTCGTTTATAACAAAATCACTACATAGTATAAAACAAAGTGGCTTCTTGCCGTCTGTCCCTATGTGTGCTTAGATCTATAAAACTACTCTATGGATTTTGATGTGTTTTTTTTTAATAGATAGAGTGATTTAAGAGGACAGTTTATATGTATAATGCATAATAGAGAAACACTGATAATTCCGATGCGAAGCTGGGGCAGGTTGCTAGTCAAAGATATTTAGTAACCCAAAATATGTCAATCAAGAGTAATGTATACACACACATGATTCTGTATAATTCGTACAATACTGGTTATATTAAGTGTAATTAAGTATTTAAAGGGATTCCTCCACAAATGGATAAACAAATGAAACCCATTTTAAGCTTATACAACAAAAATATGTAATTGCTTTTGATAAAAATATATTTTTTACCTCACACAGACACACATGTTACACTAAAAGTCTTTCAATTTCCTGCTGAATGCTTTGTATTTGTGGCTTCAACTGGGAGCCCTCATTAATAGTAATTGAACAAGAGATTATCGGCCGGGAGACTCCACAAGCCCGACCTAAAGCCTGTTTAGACCTGACAAACACATAAGGCACATTTTTATCTTCACAAAGGATAGGAATGTGCAGCACAATTTCCAAAGGTTCAGCATCAGCCGCCATAATAATAAGCTCTGAAAGCCCACGATTCAACGTCTTGGTAGCTTCGTTGGCGCCTTTACGCAGTTGTTTGTAGTTAGCTGCCTGTTGAACCAGATTCAGGATCTTGGCAGTAAGAGGAGCGTCTGCTAGCGGGTACGCTTTAGGGTTCACAGTTGGCTCGTTATCAGTCTGGAAAATAACACGAAACATGAAGTAAGAATCAACAAGTAAAGAAAACTAATACTTTTTTGAGTGATCAGTGGCCCGAGCAGGAAAATTTCTGCCAATCGAAAATTTATTCGAGCTTGCTGCGCACTGATGACATTCGGTTAATATTTAATTGTCATACAAGTTTTATGGATGTGCGTCGACCTCGAATACATTAAATTTAATAATAAATAAATAAATACACCCAACAGTCACACATCTAGTCCTGACCCCCCACGAGGTATAACCATTATCGTGGGTGTATGAGACTTTTGGTCTCACTGTATTTGTAAATTTTACGATTGTCCAAAATTTTTCAGCTCTGGCCCATTTCCTATTATAATATGCGTCAATACACCCAAACATAACCTAAAATTTATTATGAAGCACATTGCAATTTTCACCGAAATATATAATCTTATAGAACTGAAATTGCTGGAATTGCCTATAATGTAAAGTTGAGACTTTATTTAATTCACAATATTACAGTACATTATTCACATGCACGTGCTACTTACCATGTTTATGTTGTTTACGAATGCCGGAGACTTAAAAAAAATTCAACCTCTCGGCGATTTCTCGCTTCACTGAGGAAATCAATGAAGAGTCAGGTGCTAATAGGTGTCCACAGAAAGGAATATATTAAATTCCTCTCCAAAACAAATTGAAGATTAAGAAACAAATGAAAAAATACCGCGAGTTATATTATTACGAACCACCACACGCGTTTTTTAACTAGGGCTGCCAACTACTATGGCGTTTGAATTTTTGACATATTAGTTGGGTGATGATATCGATTAGAAATCGACGATTACCCACGCATATGCTTTAAAAGAATTCTGTTATTTCGTCCCTTATAATGTGTTTAACAGTCTTACGGTTTTAAGCTACCTGTCCACTGGAGCGAAGCGAGGTGGCGGAGCGGTGAGCGAAATAAAAATCTACCATTAGAATAAGGTATTTTACTCTATACGAGAAAAAATCTAAAACTATACAAATGAAATAGCTTAGGCAATAAGCAGTCGGAAAATGTAAGTATTAGTTCATATAATGATAACATACATTTTATAAGTCAATTCAGAGTTTTAACTTTTCGTATCTGTTCTTTTACTAAGGGAAACAGTAGCCGCCATGATATTACTTCATCCGTTCATATACACAAAGTATCAAGTGATGAACATTAGGTTTCTTTTGTACTATATTTTATTCTCCGTGTACTTTTTACTTATACCGGGTGTTTCATAAAGTTGGTACCTATAATAATTCCACATACAGGGAGAACGATTTCAAGTGCAATGGTAAAGTTAAAAATTAAAAATTAAATTATTTTTTTTAATCAATATTAACCATGGGTATTTTAAAACGGGAATGTGACCTGTAAATCGTCGCAAATAGCAAAATAATGATTTTGTGTATGCTAAAAATAATGAATTACCCCATAGGTAGTTTGTAAATGTGCTGCAGCTGACCCAGTGAGCCAGAAAAAAGTTTTTCATTACAAATTCATGTTTCCATTATTCCAAAACTATGAGCCTTACGAAAATTTAAACGTTACTGCTAGATTGCTAGCCATCCTCCCTTTAAGTGAAGTTATTATGGACACCAACTTTATGAAACACCCTGTATAGTATCATAGAAAATGACGACGACATTTCATAAACACACAAACTTACTAAGATCTTTTCCCGTGATGCATTTAATCAACTTTCTTTCATATTTACATTACTTGATACTTCAATCCACAACGTGACAGGTGTTTTACGCTAATATTCTTGCATTCAGGAACAGCACAGGTTAGTAACTCATTCTTAAATTGCAGTAATTTACAATTCCAATATTACGCGTATTTGTTTACGTTTCTAATAACATCTTGACGAAGAAAAATGTCGTCTCACGCGCCTACTAGCGTTTTCGACAAATTACGCGCGGTTTATATAACATTTTTAAGACACTTATCGATTGAATAAAAATGCTGTAATTTTTTTAGTAGTATATTATTACCTTAAGATCACATTAAAATTACATTTTAAAAAATTGTGTAATACCCTATTGCATAAAATAAGACGAGCGGAGATTTTATGCAATCCTATTGGTTACTAACTTAATATTTCTCCATTTCTCCGCTTCGCAGCCTAGCAACGCTTCAGTGGACAGGCAGCCTCATGCACCAAAGATAGGCTGTTTAATGTAGTAATATTTTATTTGATAATCTTTGATGAATTTTGTATTTGTGTGTGGCTGACTTTGTCCGCAGTCCGGTTGCTTTTTATTTTAATAGAAATATGATTCGAATTCGATTATATTGATGATGATCATCGCCCACCTCAACATTTTTGTTGGAGAAATTCAAATGTTTGACGTTTTAGATTTTTCGTTTTGTTATTCCAAGAGTAAGCTTCGTTAATTAATCTGTCGTTATCCCAAAATAAAATGTATACTGAGTGAGCTGCTAATAAATCTTGTTCTTATTTTATTTACATAATAATTATATGGATTAAATTGATAAAATATCAACATAAAAATGATGTTTTCATTAATTCAATTTTTAGGAATAGTGATGATGATATAAATTAACTCTTTGTGCGTCTCCCGGCATAAAGGACAAGTGGAAACATAGCCCTTTACATAGAAAAAGATCGTTTCTTCCATCGATATATTATTTACCTAGATGCACAGTTGACGCTCGGAAAATGGGACAGCAAAGGAGTGCTTAAGCACTTCTTTTGCCTACAGTCGGACGCCGATAGAATTCTAAATTTCAAAATTCAAATTTAAGAACGCTTGCTCATGTCAATTAAAAAGCTACTTTATAACACGTGCGTAGAGTTATAATTGTGTTAATAGAATTAGAACTTGTGATCTTTTTCTTGTTTTGTTCCTGAGACCACTTTTTAGGAAGATATTTGCAAAGAACTGTGCATCTAGGGTATATAAACTTCTTAATGAAATAAAATGCAGCAATCAAAGTATTGAAACATCCGTTAGTTTTCTCGCAACACAGAATGAAGAATTTAAAAAGAAAATAGATCAGCTAGAAAATACAATAAAAGAAGATAAAAAATATATATCTATATTGGAGGACAAAATTGAAGATCTGCAGATGGGATATCGTAAGGCCAATTTTGAAATAAAAAATGTACCCAAAAAAACAAACGAAACTAAAGAAGATCTGATGGATATGGCTATATGTTTGACAAAGAGTATCGGATGTTCTTTCACAAAATCTGATATAAAGGATATTTTCAGAGTTCAACCTAAAAAACAAGGAATACAAAATCCACCGATCATAGTGGAAACATCCTCTACAATTATCAAGACTGAAGTTTTAAAAATGAGCAAGGCCTTTAATATAAAGCACAAGACAAAACTTCGTGCTCTGCACTTAGGACTGCGTTTACAAGAAGATACGCCAATCTATGTATCAGAGCAGCTGACGTCTAAAGGCTCACGCCTGCATTTTCTGGCTCGTGATCTCGCTAAATCAGCTAAATACAAATTCTGCTGGACTGCGTATGGCAAGGTCTATGTGAGAAAAGATGAAAATTCTCCCATTATTTGTATTAAATCTGAAGCTCAAGTTCAACAATTGATGCAAAAGCAATGACTATGCCTAATGGCAATATCTATTTGCTTTGTCTTTGATCTTTTCCGTCATTTTTTCTTACATATTCCAACTATGTTTAAGCTTAAATGCGTATTGCTTATTTTTATTTTTATAACAATATTATACACACACAAAATTACTACACATACACTTCCACAAAAATACTACACATACACAAACTTAAACTCCCTTACATATACACTACAAAATATACAAATATTTATATACCTAAATATGTACACATACGGAAACTATTATTATGAAATAATTATGTCATTAACTATTACAAGTAATATAATATTCTACTTTTATGCTACTCCACAAAAAACTGTAACGCTAGATTTCGTTATGATATTAATATTTACTCCACACGAGTGTCGTAGTATACAAAAAGCCTCTATTAGTTCCATCTACAAACATAACCTTCATCTATGGGACAAAACAAGTTATAACAAAATTGATTTCTCACTTTATAACGACTGCAGTTCATTTTTATGCAATTATGGATAGCTCTCTTTTAATGATAGAAGATATTGACGATTGCAAAATAGCACAAGCTATAGACTGCGACATTGAGGATCTCAAAAATAAAATTACGGTCAATTACAATGATCTAACCATTATCTCTCAAAATATAAGAAGCGTTTATAGTAATTTAGATGATTTAAATTTGACACTTAGTATCCTTAGCTTTATCCCAGATCTTCTCATCCTAACCGAATGCCGAATTAACTCAGATAAACCCATTCCATGTCTTAATGGCTATACATCTTATGTAACTACTAAACACCTCAATCAAAACGATGGGGTGGCGGTGTATATACGGAATTATACAGTTGTAGTAAATGTAAAAGAAATTTATTTAAATAGTGCATCTTGTATCCAAATAGATACGCATAATTGTGTTATTCTGGGTATATACCGTTCCCCTTCTAACCAAAATGCGGAGCTATTTATCAATTCCCTTAACTCACATTTACAATCTATAAATTCACAAAGAAACATAATATTAACTGGAGACATTAATATCAATATAATTTCTAATCCAGATGAGGCATCGTTCGAGCGAATTAATAGAATAAACTACCTCACTATGTTAGCTATGCACGCCTTAATTCCTGGACACTTATTACCAACGAGAGAACGTAGCTGTCTGGATCATTTTATTCTGAAGCTAGAAAATACCAAATTATCTGCTAAAATTGCCGCATTACACACAACTGTAACTGATCATTCCATGATATTCTTACATCTGTCTTGCATAAAGAGTCCAAATAGGTGTGCAAAAGTTAAAAAAATAGTTGATTATAAAAATGCCCTTACTAGTCTCACTAACAACAATTTTATGGAATTACTTAATTGTGATGATCCTAATACATTGGTGGGACTACTTGTAAACATATTAACACAATGTCTGCAAGAAAATACGTTAACTATAAATATTCCTAAAAGTAAACGCATAATAAAGCCATGGATAACTTCTGGTGTACTTAGGTGCATTCGCAATAGAAATAAATTGCAAATAAAACTCAGGTTAGATCCTCACAATGTAATTCTTAAAATAACATTTAAAAGATATCGTAATTATTGTAACAAATTAATTAAAAAACTTAAAAGAAAATACGACCGAGAGCAATTATCTAATAATACAAATAACAGTAAAAAACTTTGGCAAAACATTAAAACGATAACTAATATGCACCAATCCAAATCAGACAACACTAAATTGCTAAGTATCTTAGCATCTCCTATCGAATCTACGAATTACGTAAACAATTATTTCGCGAATATTGGTAAAGTTCTGGCAAATGAAATTCTTTCTGAACCCGGCTCACAAAATCATACATCAGGAGATACAAACAAAAGACTGCAAAATTCTTTTGTTCTCTTAGACACTGATCACGATGAAGTTCATAGTGTAATTATGAATCTAAAATCTGATAGTGCACCAGGCTGGGATAATATCCCAACTAGTTTTTTAAAATTGTCAATAAACTACGTTGTTCCTGTAATCTGCCACTTAGCTAACCTATGTTTCGCTAAAGGTATTTTTCCAAGTCTATTGAAACAGTCTATTGTAACTCCTATTTACAAGAACGGTGACAAGGAAAATGTCAACAATTATAGACCGATCTCTGTACTACCATCAATTTCAAAAGTTTTGGAGAAACTTATTAATAAAAGATTAATTAATTACCTTGAAAAGTATAATCTGCTATCAGACACCCAATATGGATTTAGAAATGGGCGATCTACGGAAGATGCCATTACTGCGCTTAGCTCTTTAATTACAGACCACTTGGACAATAGAAGAAAATGCTTGGCGGTATTTATAGACCTTAAAAAAGCGTTCGATACAGTTCATATTCCAATTCTAATAAAAATCTTACATAATACAGGTATAAGAGGTTTATGCTTAACACTATTTGAAGACTATTTAAGTAATCGAAAACAAAAAGTCAGAATTGGTAACTATGAAAGTAATGAACTAGATATTACTTATGGGGTACCGCAAGGTAGTGTCCTCGGTCCTACCCTTTTTCTGATGTATATAGATAACTTGTGTAAACTAAATATTGATGGTGCTAAAATAATCTCGTATGCAGATGACACTGCTGTAGTATTCTCAGGCTCTTCATGGGATGATGTTCGGGAGATATCTGAACGGGGCCTAGCCAAAATAGCGCAATGGCTTAAAGCCAACCTTTTAACTCTTAATACACATAAAACAAACTTTATTTGTTTTTCTATGAATAATCGTTCCCAGCCAGCCGATAATTATAAGCTTTATATCCATGATTCCTTGCAAATACATGATGGAAATTGTAACTGTACTAGCATAAGTAAAGTCAGCTCTACTAAATACTTAGGTGTTATGATAGACCAAAGATTATCATGGGTTTCACAGCTGGAAACAGTTAGTAATAGAATAAGAAAGCTTATATGGATATTCAAGACTCTCAGACATGTTGCCACAGCAAAGTTGTTAAATAAAGTATACATAGCACTGGCACAGTCCGTTTTAGGATATTGCATACCTATTTGGGGGGGTGCTGCAAAAACTAGATTTCTAGATTTGGAAAGAGCGCAACGAGCATTGATAAAGGTCATGTTTTTCAGGCCATTCAGATATCCTACAGATAAGCTGTACTCTGAAAGCAAAATACTAAGTGTAAGAAGACTGTACATACTACGGACAGTCTTAAAAAGACATAAAACACTTATTTATGACTTAAATATTGAGTGCAAAAGACGTAAAGATAATGTAGTTGTGACAAATGCAGTGAAGAGCAAATTTGCTAGTAACCAATATTACAAAATGTCTGCTAGAATATACAATAAACTTAACAAAAGCCTGAATATGTATTCAATGAAACAATATGAATGTAAAAATACCGTAACAAAATGGTTACACAATATAGGCTATGACGACACAGAGGCACTTTTACAAGTTATGGAATAATATTTATATATCCTATATACTAAAGACAGAAACATACATGTACGCTGGCATAAACACACACACAGACACACACACACACACACACACACACACATACACACACACACACACACACACACACACACACACACACACACACACACACACACACACACACACATTTTTATGTTTAAAACTTCATAATACCGTAAAGACGTTAATTTTATAAAATATTAGCTATGTATGTTATTTATATGGAGGAGCGGAGTCTTCTGGCACAAGTATTCTCTTACTTAATAGAGGGCTCCAACCTTGCATTGTTTTGACAAAACGTTGGTTTCTGAATAAAGATTTTTATTATTATTATTATTTTTATATACAAGTTTAAACTTCTCCCAACATAATTATTATATTGGGGAATTACACCAAAAATGCGGGCTTTTGGCCAAACATCTTCAGTGGCTGGTAGTGTTGCCAGATCTATTGTGTGAAATATCGGAACACAAGGTTAAAATGATCGGGACATAGGTTTTCAAATCGGGACGTTACTGGCCGGTTAGTATAACAAAGAAATCAAACTATAATAAGTTTTTTTTAAATATAACTAAATTTATGGTCGAATCTCAACATTTGCGAAGTTTCAATGCCTTTTTTAATTGCAGTTATATACCCCATCGGCGGGGGTTTATGAGCCCCCCCACAATTGGAGATGGGCCGCAAGGCGGCACCGCGCAGGGACGGTTCCAACTGAAGCCTGGGTGCTTCTCGCCTAGGGAAACCTGGAACCGTCCCTAAAGCGCCGAAAAGGGCCACCGCGGTGTTTTTAATCGGTATTGTCGGTGTAGGGTGTACATAGAGTTAGGGACTCGACCCAGTGTCGCTCGGATGTTTTCCATCTCTCCCGGGCATTATGGCGCTGGGTCGTAAGACCAGCAACACTGACATAACCATCACGCCTTCCCCCAGGCGTGGCGGTAGTGTTAAAACATTTTCCCCACGATAACAAAAAAAAGTTATATACCCCACATTTAGAGGATTCAATCCCGGGAATATAATTCTACCCACACTAGAAATATGCCCAGCCTAGTATAAAAAGTGCACCGTTCTCAAAGCAGTTGTCGTCGCAAAAAATACTTCTCGATGCCAGGTGTGTCGTAAACCATGGTCGAGATCCTGGGAGCCTAGCGTGCAGAAGCCAACTTTTACGAGAAGATGCATCTCACAGAAGGAGAGTGCCGAGAGAGATCGGGAACAATCTAATCTTTGATGTTCAGATTTCTTTTATATGATCCCTTCAGCCGCCAGAGGGGGCATAGGAGGCGTGACTGTCCCTCGCTTCCCACTTTGTGGCTGGGGGCGTTTGAAAAATTTAATCTCGATATCGCCTGCCCGTCGTAAGCTTTGACTTATAAGGGCTAACGGAGGTCGTAGCAGGTGGCTGTTATAGCGCCCCCAAGATGGACAGCAGTGCAGCTGGACCGCCTTGTTCTGTCATTGACGCCAAGGAGGTCCATCGGCGGCTGGGGTTTATGAGTGCCTCTTCCGCGATTGGAGGCGGCCTAAAGGCGGCACCGCGTAGAAGCGATTCCAGCCAAAACATGGGCACTTCTCGCCTAGGGAAATCCGCAGTTGTTCCTATTCGCTGCCAGTTTTAGTCGGTATAACTGGGTGGGGTGCGTTCTCGTGGACGGCCTAAAAAAGTGGCGGCTTGTCGTTTTGGTAAAAGATATAAAAGCCAGTGGTTTCATTGTCACCTCCTTGGTCTAGTGGCAAATATGTGGGCTGTGGACCTGGAGGTCCTGGGTTCGATTCCCAGGTCGGGCAAAGCGAATTTTCTCATTTAATTTGCCCGGGACTGGATTCCTCAGAGAGGGTTCACATCAAGCAGGCAGCCTGCCGTAAAAACTAAGCCAAATCCTTTCTATAACATACTAGAAAAAGTATGTTGCGCCGACCCCTCATCAAGGTGGGATAAGGGCAGGTAGAAGAAGATTTTATTGTGGTGGATGTTCAAGACCGGGCGAAGTGGAAATGTTTACACAAAACCACCATTTAGATGGCAGAGCGGGACACTTTTTTATCCACGGAGAAAAATCAAGTCTTTACGGATATCTTCCAACCTAGGGTCAGTGGGATGGTTATGCCCGACTCATCGTCTTCCGCTCTAGTCCACAGTGACTGTGGATTAGGACGGGTCCCTAACCAAAATACCTATACCGACACTACCGACTAAAAAAACCGTGGTTGCCTTATTTAACGCAAGTGAGATGGTTCTGGAGGATGCGGAGTAACCTCTGGATTGCTGCTGGAACACACTCTGCACGTTGCCTTTTGGCCCGTCTCTTAGGGGCGGGACCCCACATATTTATGCCGCCTTTGGTAAGCACGTCAAGAAGATGTTTTTGTGCAGCCGTGTTGTACATCTCAGAGGTTGCATCAATGTAATATGCAAATGCCACCCATCCCCCGCTGAACGGCCCTCACCCCAATCCGTAGGACTGGAGGCGCCAGTCAACGAACAGGCGCCTCGCTTTTTGTTTCGCGACTGGAATCTAAGCATTCCCGATCGCGTCTCTCATTTTTCAACATAACACGTTCACAGATGAGGTCATACCGCGCCATAACCTCCGACTACCGACCATTGTAGGTACTAGCTGCTACTGCCGGCAGAGAGAGGCCGTTACCGGCTACAGTTCTGAGAGCGCTGCGTTCTTCATCCCAGGCTGGACGCATTTTGAGAGTGTGCTGGGATGTATCCTCGGGGCAGTTGCTACAATGATGGCACACGACGAATTCTGAGAGAGAGGGCTTCTCTCCGCAGTATTGTCGAGCTTTTATCTCCTCAAAACCTGCTTTAACCCGCGATGAGACGCCTCCTCACGCCAGAAGAAAGCTGTCAAAAGAAGAGCGGGACATTTGACTCTAAAACTCGTCTTATTTTTTCCCGTTGATTGTCTGCTAGCATTGCAATCAACGGGAAAAAATAAGCTGCCATATACTGTTCCCTTTCTTGCTAATCTAAGCCCCATCCCATTTACCTGCCTGCTAACTGCTTGTTTCTAAATTGATAGCGTTATAACATAAATTATTATTTAAATTGAGATTGAGACCTTGACTGTTGTGACCAATAAAGACTTTATTTTATTTATTTATTGTAACAAAAATAATTAGCACTTACCTTATGCAAACGGACAGCTGAATTGAAATATACTTTAACATACAACCGTAACATTTACCACTTTTGTCGGTAAACGAGTATGTGCGACTCTTAATTTTTTTTAAAGTACATGCTAAGAAGGTTAGTCAGAAATCGGGACATTCGGCGTCCCGATCAAGGGTAAATCGGGACGGGTCACCAAACCCCTGAAAATCGGGACGTCCCGCGCAAATCGGGACATCTGGCAACACTAGTGGCTGGTGTCTTCAGTCTATTGATAAAAATTTCCTTACAATTCTGCAGGTGTTTAATATTACTGCTTTTTGTAGAAGTATGAATGTAAGTGGGTGTATTTTTAGTGATTTAAGGCCAGTGTGCAGTGTTTTGGGTATTACGCCTGTACTGGATAGTATAACGGGAATGGTTTTGACTGTTTGAACTCTCCACTGTGTTTTAAGTTCGGTCGACAAGTCCGTATACTTTGAGAGTTTGGTTGTGTGTGTGGATATTAGGTTATGAGTGTTGGGGATAGCGATATCTATTAGGTAAACTGTCTTATTCTGTTTGTCGTATAGGGTAATATCAGGTCGGTTGTGGTGTACAGTCTTGTCTGTCAATATAGTTCTATCCCAGTATAATTTGTAGTCAGCTGATTCGAGAATTATTTCCGGCTTGTATTTATAGTATGCTGTTTTTTCTGGAATAAGTTTGTATTTGTATGCTAGTGTCTGGTGTATAATTGCTGCTACCTGGTCGTGTCTGTACTTGTAATCTGTTTGTGTGATGGATGAGCATGCGCCTGTGATGTGTTGTATAGTTTCGGGTTGTTTATGGCAGTGACGGCAATGGTCGCTGGATAAAGTGCTGTCACGAATGATGTACTTTCTGTAATTTTTTGTATCTATAACCTGATCTTGAATTGCCTGCATAAAACCTTCTGTCTCAGGGAACAGTTCGCCTCGCTTTAACCATGCGTTTGATGCTATCTTATCAACACTAGGGTTAGTCAGATCAAGGCGGTGTCGGCCGTGTAGGGATTTTTGAGTCCAGGTTTTAATTTTTTCTTGGTTGGTTGTAATTTTCAGTTGTTTCATGTGGTTAGCAAGGGTAAGTGGAGTGTATTTATCTGCTTGTGATATGGCTTTGTGTAGCGCGGAATGAGTTGAGCGACTATGGAAAAATGTTCTAAGCGACGCTATCTGTTTGTTGTGTAAGTTGACTATATCGATCAGCCCGCGGCCGCCCTCACACTTAGGCAAGGTTAATCTTTGAATGCAGGCTCGTGGATGGTGCTTCCTGTGTTTTGTCATAAGGGTGTTGATAATTCTTTGTAAACTATTCAGTTCTGTTTGTGTCCAGCGTATAATTCCAAATGAATAAGTAAGAATAAGTACAGCGAAAGTATTAATGGCTTTGATAGTGTTACGGGAGTTCAGTTGAGTGTGTAGTATTTTATGTAGTCTTTTCCTAAAATTCTGCTGAAGTTTCTGTTTCGTGTCTTTATGATGGATCTCTTTTGACTGATGGTATCCTAGGTATTTGTACCCTTCAACAGGGTCAACAGCGTCTATTACGTCTTGATTTGCTAATTCGTACGAGGTAGGTATCTCTACTGTTCCTTTATGGATTGATTGGATTTTACATTTGTCTATCCCGAATTCCATGTGAATATCCTGTGAAAATGTTTGAGTGATATCTGCAAGTGCGTGAATTTCGTCAAGTGTGTTTGCAAAAAGTTTAATGTCATCCATGTACATAAGATGAGTGAGTTTTGTTTCTTGTGTATCGTGTTTAATTTTAAAACCAATATTATTTTTATTAAGCATGTTTGACAATGGGTTGAGGGCCAAGCAGAACCATAGAGGACTCAAAGCGTCACCTTGGAATATACCTCTTCTTATAGGGATAAATTCGGTTTCCGTAGTTGTGTCAGATTTGCATATTTTTAATTTTGTTCTCCAGTAATCCATAGTTTTCTGTAGGAAATTAGTGATTACAGGATGAATTTTATAATGTTTTAAGACGTAAATTAACCAAGAGTGCGGCACAGAATCAAAAGCCTTTTTATAATCTATGAACATGGTATGGATATCACGTTTTTGAGCTATTGCTTGTTTTGAAACAACAGCGTCGATTGTAAGCTGTTCCTTACAACCCTGACTATGCTTACGGCATCCCTTCTGCTCTTCTGCCAGAATTTGGTGTTCATGTGTGTGCTTATAGATGATTTCGCTTAAACACGATGTGATAATTTTATAGATATTCTGGAGGCAGGTGATTGGCCGGTACTTAGCGGGGTTTGTAGAATCAGGTAAATCTTTAGGTAACATGTAGGTTAATCCCTGTGTGATGTAATGAGGCATTGTATCAGGTGAATGAATGAATGTATTAATATGTTTGAGTAAGAGTGTATGGGTGCAGGTGAGCTTTTTGTACCAAAAATTATGGATATTATCAGATCCTGTAGCTTTCCAATTGTGGGATTTCGATATAACAGCTCTCAACAGATCAATCTGTATTTGTTCAAAAATCATCTCTGGAGTATCCTTTATTCGTTGCTTGTCTTCCTCTATCCATTGATTTTCTGTGTGTTCAACGGGGTTAGACCAGATATTTGACCAGTATGTGTGTAGTGTTTCAGGGGTTGGTGATGGTGCGTTACTTTCCGCGCTATTATGTTCTTGTGTAAGTTTTCTGTAAAATAGTTTTTCATTACTGCTAAATTGTTTATTTTGTGTCTTCCTAATTGTAGTGTCTCTGTATCTCCTTAGTCTGTTTGCAAGGGTATTTAGTTTTTGTTTCAACGTATCTAAATAGTGTGTGATGTCAGAGTTTTGGGCCTCGTGTTGTGAGTGAATTTTGTATTGTTGCATTATTTTGCTTACGTGTTTTTGTAGCCTCTGTGATCGGACTCCCTTTGCGTATTCTGTCAATCGGCCTATATTTACCCTGAGAGCATCTATCCGTTCTTCTAGGCGTTTCTGCCATCTCGGTTTGTTTTGTGGTTTGATGTTTGCCCTATTTTCTTCCAAGATCCTACCACCGTTGAACTTGGTTGCTGTATAAGCCGCGCAGTAGATACTTGTTTGAGTTGTATGAAAATCAGTGTCAGGTTTCAGTGTTTTTGGGAGTATGTCTGAGTTGAGATAATTAACAATTAAAGCTAATTTCTTACTAGGTCTCAATCTAGGTAGGTGTGGTCGGGCTGTTGGGTCTGTTTCTATAAATTTATTGAATGTTTCTAAATACATTTCCTCTAATTGTTGTTGAAGTTCTGTAGTTAATTTTGGGCTATTATTGAGATGTCTTGTTTGTTCCTGAACAGAGTTGTGTTGGTGGGTATTCATTGTATCTACCGGTTCTATGAGATTTTGTGTTGTTTCGTTTTGTGTTAGAGTGGTATCTAGGGGAGTGAGTGTATTGGTTGTATCTAGCTCATTTCGGATTTCTTCTTGTATTCTGAATAACTGCTCAGGTGTCAGAAGTCGATTGTTGACAATAGACCGCCGTTGGTCTGATATTCTTTGTGCAGAGAGATGGGCCAATGAAGGGCATTTAGAGATGATGTCTTGATGGAGTAATGGTCTGTACGTTGTTAGGTCAGTTTCTAGTTTTGTTAGTTTGTAATAACTTCGCATTATTGTTTGGTTTAGTTCATCGGTCCATCTCATTCTTCTGCTTTGTGTCTGTTGTGTAGTTGTGTTGGTGTGTGATGACGAAGTATGTTGAGTCAATAAGATCCTAACTTCGTCTTTTGTCTTTAAGTTCCCTTTTCGTAAGGAAGTTTCGATGTACTATGGCCCGACGCTGATCGCCTACTCTTTGCTTTCCCGCCTGCATATCAGGGAACTGTGCAGTGAATTGTGCGTGTAGAGGTGTGAGGTATGCTTTTGTATTCGTTTCTAATTCGGTAAGTATGTAATAATGGTGCATGATGAAAATATTCATTTCTTTCGTCCATGTCTTACGTGTGCACCGGCCGTTTTTGGTGGGTGCAGTAACTTCGGCTGAGTTAGCCTCCTGCACAACATCCAAAGCGGAGTGGGATGATGAGGGTGACGAATCGGAAGAATTGGATTTATTGAGTTTATCAAGATAAGAAGGAGGTGATGATGGAGGGGATGAGAATAATGATGTAGGTGAAGAACATGACGATGGCTTGTCATGTAGAGCTGCAACAGTTTGAGACTGGGCAGATAAGTGCGATACGGTGCCCTCCCCAGAAGTAGGGCAGCCCGGGCTGGAAGGCCCGGGGCGGGATTCTCCATCGCGGTTGGCTTCGGTACCCGCCTGGGGTATTGTCCTGTTTCTTAGACGCATCGCATTTAATATTTATGACTAGTGCTTCGTTGGTCATTGGTGAGTGTATAGCTAAAAGCTGCCAATGTCCGCCCCTCACGTGGCAACAGATGTTCGTACCGGACGTGAAGTTAGTTTTATGAGGGGCTTATTATTATTATTATTATATTGATGATTTTTTCACTTATTATAAACTTAACTTTATTGGTTACACTTAAAGTTACCTTGGGAGTTTTGAGTAATTATATTTTAGTTCGCTGTAGTTTCCGCAAGGGGCGCTGCTCAATCAGGATAAGGCTATGAAGAAAACAAAACTCGTATTAATGTATTTCATTATTTTTTGTTATGTAATTATAACAGCGACATTGTGTACCTTTGTATTATAAGTGTAATAAAACAATGTAAGACCTTGATATCTCCATTTTAATAATGAACTGTAAACAAATACAAGGTTCATATTACTTTATAAGAAATTAAGAATATGCTCAAATATAGATCATACAATAAACACTTTTGACTATTGAATGTTTGTAATCCTTAGTTGTTTATAGAATAAAGCTCTTGTTTCTATTAGTTTTAAGTAGTACATAATCTAATACATTTCTACATAAACATACTTTGTAGGCAATCTAGTGTATTGTCTAATGCAGCGGTCGATAACACGCGGCCCGTGAGTGTTTTGGAAATTAGTCATAAATATCTAAAACGTTATAGATTCTAGATAGAAAATATGAGGTGAGGCCCGCCTTTGGCCCCTGACTGCCAAAAGGTTGCTGACCGCTGGTCTAATGTCTAACATATTTATGTAAAATTCCATTGTATATCTAATGCCACATCTCCTGCACAAGTTTTTCTCGAAACAAAAATACAAAAATAGATAATCAAAACAATGTTTCTGTTTCGGTACACATTGTCTCCTGCTCTCTATAAACACTAGTTGTTTTATCATCAAATTACTTTCTAATTTATCAATCGCATAATAATTTTGAAATTATAATTATGTGGATGTCTTTAAATTACTAAAATAATATATGATTTTTACAAGGCCAATGAAACACAAACGCGGTCAAAGTTTCAAGGATTCGCTGTATAATTATAAAATGTAGAACACACAGATTCATTACTCCACTCTTTACTAAAATAAAATATTTTTGGTAACATAAATCCACAGAATAGATTATGTAAATAAAAAGCAAAAGAGAAAAACTTGGAATGCGACCGTCAATATTTTATTAAAACTTGAATGCGACTCTTCTTCTTTCTTTAAAAAGTGGCTTCCATCATGGTATTGATGATTATGGCCAATAACTATATTTGTAGTGACTTATAAGGCGACTCAAAGCTTTCCAATTTTGACATTTCCTCACTCCCCTTCAGCCACGCAGGGGCGAAATGTTTGATGTTTTCCATTGGACTCGGAAAGCAAAAACCTTGTTTCGGTATAGACAAAACCATGGACCATTGACTAAAATTATTACTGCAACATTGTATCAAGAAAAACTAGTGCAGGAGACATGGCTTACAGGTGTAAATGTTTTATTAAGCAACATCTTTGCAGGATGTGTATTATGGCAAATGGATTTAAGATAGGATGTGAACATAATAGGGACACAGTGTTTAACAAAGACAGACAAAACCTGATTAGTTTAACAAATATAAATTACTTCATTCTTATAGAACAGAAAACTTAAACTAAGATGTTTAACTTATGCATTTAGATTTTGGAGTAATCAATAAAGTTTAATCCTGATTGAATTCTGCAGTCCTACACACCCTTTTGATGGTAATCATTTTATCCTTGGGTCATTTCACAGAACCACAATTTTTACACAATTGTCTTATAAAAACTAATTAACTCTAATAAAGTCCATGAAACATCCAATGCTAGTTAGGTTTTTTAAAAGTGTTGTTGTTTGGTGCATTTTGATTGGCTTGACTTGACAAGAAGGCCAAGTGTCCTTTGGGGCACTTGTTGGCGTAGTGTCCTTTTGTCCCACATTTGAAACAAGTGACTTCTTCTAAAGGTTTGTGTACCATTCGTTGCAAACGCTGAGTATCATCACCCTCAGTAGCTGGTTTAACATAGCCAAGTGATCTGTATCTAGCCTCTTCTTGTCTCTGGGCTGCTTCTCTTTGCTAAAAAATAAAAATATTTAATTCACAACTCTGTAACATGAATAATTAAATGCACTTTGTATAATAAACTTTTCTTATGTGATGAAATTTTTTCTAAAACATTATACTAACATCTGGTGGTATTTTGCTGCATGAGGTGGCTTTGTGTCCCACTTCAGAGCAGTAATGACATACAGGTAACCGTTTAACATCTTTAGTTTGTTCCGGAGGTGCAGGTAGCTCGAACCGAGGGTGCATGAACTTGCAAGTGGAGCCATCAGGACAGAACCCAGACAGGTAGTTCATGCAGAGAACTCGACGAACGTGTCTGTGACGACAGTGTGGACCGTGCCGGCAAAACCCTCTATCATACCTGTAAAGTGCAATGTACTTATAAGTAGAATTTCTCATCATCATCAGCCACAGGAAGTCCACTACTGGACATAGGCTTCCGTAAAGTTTTCTAGATGTATCTGTTGGAAGCAGCCACATCATTAAATCACTTAAAATATTATAAGAGTGTACATTAAAGTATATAATTTCTTAAGAAACATAAAGTAACATACCATGGACAATCCTTAATTTTGCTCTCTGGGTCTATATGAAGAAACGGGCATTCTTTGTTGTGACATGCATTGAACCTAGCATAGAAATAACATTCAGGCATCTTGGACATATCATATTCATGTAGGAACTCGCATTGATCGCCTTTCTTGCAAAGACCTCGTAGCCAATGTTTACACACGACTGTGCGGTCTCCGCGGACGTGTCTATATGGACACTGAGGTCCATTGGAACAGCCCCCGCCATGACTGAAGAACTCACACACTGCTGCCGTTGATTCTGTCCATAAAACAAACTTACAATGTGTGTAGTGACTGGTGTGTGCAAGAAATAGAGTATTTGTGTTTGACGAATGGTGATACGGCTAGTTTTGATATAACTTACTGTCCATTCCGGGGAACGGTAATGGTAAAGCACCATATTGCTCCTCCAGTGCATAATCGATGTCAAATTTTATATGGTCAACGTTAGCAACAATCACTTCCATTTTTAAGTGAACCTATTTTATTGCTTGTACAAGTTATTGAAAAAGTACAAAAACAATCAGGAGATTGCAAACTATACAAAGCATCCAAAATTAGTTTGATTGACAATTGACAAACTTTGACAGTATTGACAGCGATACTTGTCAAGTGCTTGTCGGCTGCCCAGGGGGGCCTATTGTCTTTTACAACCGATCGAGTATAAAATTTGATAGAAGCAGCAAAAAATAAAGCTATCTCTTTTTTTACTAATGGATGTCAACTCATGTAAAGAAGGATCAATATACAAGTGTATGTTCATTGATTCATTGCGTATGGTATCGATATCGATAAAATGTTTTATTTAGTTATTTCACGGTATATTATTTTGCATTACATACATATTGTCACACCTGTATACCATAAGAGGCGGCAGATACTATAATTTTCTAATTAGTATGATCAGAATAGCTCTAGTGCGTTTAGATAACGATTTTTGTAACATACGATTTTTTTGAGTTGTTCTTATGATTGATGTTGTCATTGAGTTAATGTTTGAAGTGCACATTATGTTGCTGATGAATAGATCATTGAAACTAATTATGGCAATAATAGTCTAATATTTTAACTAAATAATAAACGTAATGTTTGGTAATCTTAAATAAATCAAATAAAAACAAGTAATAAATAATAAACGTACAAAAATATTCACATTTAAACATTTATGTACTGCTCTGTAAATACAAAAATGTTTATCGACGAATCATCGACTACGTTACGTATTACGTAGTCTATTGTCTATTAATTTTCAATTTTTGGTTACATGTCATATGACAGTTTGGTGGTGTACAAATATTTGAGGTTATCTCATTTTAAATAAAAATATTGAAGTGTTACTTGTTTTATATGTGTAAAAATGTCTGTTTCTGCTGGTGAACTAAAATATATACTTAGGAAATATTCATTTCCTGCGTGTACGACGGAGGCTCTCGCTCGAATAGGTAAATGATGAATAATAACTTTGCGTACCTGTGTTTCTTATTTTCCGATTATTTATAAGTATTATTGATTTCCAGAACATCTTCTTTCCGGTCGTACCGCACCTACGAATAAGCAGCTGGACATTGTTATGGATGTGATATCAGAGTTTGTTTTTTGCGAGGCGGATCGTCGCACCGGCCGCAGGGGGCCGGGCCTGACACCTCTTCAGGAGCTACAAGTGGTGGACATTATTTGTGAATTTATATCGGACCTCACCGACGAGACCACTAAGAATACTATATTTCTATCATTGTTCGGAGGCATGGAAAGTCAGAGGAGGTTGAACACCCTTAGTATTCTCGCCAGTATGGCTGTGTCTGCAAGTAGTACCCCTGTAAGTATAATGTTTCATACAAAACATTAAAACATGAAAAAATAAATAAAGTTGGTGAGATGTGGTTGTACTGATTTGTTCTGATCTAAAATCTATTCTGTACATAGATTTAAATTAATTTAGTGGTAGAGCCACGCTGTAGACAGTAACGTCTACAGTACGAATGGGCCGGTTTGACCGGTTTGAAACATCTGTCTCCCAGAAAACCGTCATAACGTGGCAGCTTGCTGTTGCCCCTCCCTTGCCCATCCCCTTCCTTTACCTCCTTTTAGGTTGGCAACGCACCCATGATTCTTTGTGTCTTGGGTGTTTACTTTTGGAGGTCACTTACCATCAGGTGACCTACCTGCTTGTTTGCCAATCTGGGCTATAAAAAAAAATAATATGCCAGTAATGATTACCCAAAAATATTCCTACATTATTGAGAAAGCAGTTTAGCAAGCCTGCATTTTGTTAAGAATGCATGATGCAATGTATTGCAGGGTTGAATGCAGGAGCCTATGAAACTTTGTTTTCAGGCTCTTTTAGCAGTGGGTGCTTGGCTCCAGCAAATGGGTTGTTCATCTCCTCAGTCCATCCAGCTTGTGGAGAATATCATCCGTGACCACTTCTATCTGAACTCTTCGAACCAGGCGGCGCTGAGGTCTCTCGCCACCACCGCACCACAGTTTGTCGCTAACTTCATTACAGCAGTCACAGAGCTATACATGCACGACAGCCGTGGAACTAAAATGCCATTGAAAAATTTATTGGAAGTTATCACATTTTGGGTTTGTTATAAATGTTTAAAATATGTATATTGAAACTATAGTAAATATAAAGCCGGTAATATGATATCTTTATTGATCATGTAGGCATGTAAAAAAGCACTTATGACAAGTCAACACAAGCAAATTTTTAATTTAATATAATTTACAATATCTCGCTATAAATTTGAAGACAGGCAGGCAAGAATGGACATAATAATAATGGGATGGCTAAGATAGGGTGATAGGGAGAGATAGGAATAGAGTGTAAGGGAATGGGTTGTATTGACACATCAGTGTCGTAGTGGTATTGTTTGCATATTTGAACTACCATCTTGAGGTTCCGGTTTGAACCTCAGGTTGGACAAACTGATATTGAGGTTTTCTATTCAGTATCAGTCCAGAGCCTGAAATTTGTGCCCAACATGAGGCTCACCCCATATCATAACATGGGCATGAACTCAACTAAACAAAATATATATTTGCTTATAACTTTTTAGTATACATTTGTTATATTGTGATGTATCTACAATCGTTTAGTTACTTATATATATGTTTATGTTTTAATTTATTTAAGTTATTTAGTCATAATTTTTAAAGTATATTATATTAATTAGTGTAATTGGTTTATCCGTGCTAATTAAATAAATTAAAAAAAAAATAATATTCGATTTTTGCAGGTGTATTCAAACCCCACACTATGCATGTCAGCACAACTGAATCCTGCACAGTTGCCGAGTGGGTCGATCCCAATGGCGGCTGTGACACCGCTCGCTGGACTTATACGATGGTGCGCCCTAGCGCCACTGTGTTGCGACCAAGGGCTTGAAGGTATGACCTATTCCAAATATTTGGAACTTTTGGTCAATGTGCCATGTGCCAGTGCTATGGACAAAACAATTGCTCACTAAAACTGTTCATAAAAGTTAAATTATTGTGTCGCCAATAAGTTCTAAACTTTTAAAAGCAAATAAGACTGCAAAGCCTTCGAAACGTCGGGAATAATAATTAAAACCTAATCGTGATAGAATCCGTAAGAATAGTTTTATTTCAATGTATAATATTCGCGTAAACTTAAGAAATCAGTTTTCAAAAGCAGTTTACAAACAAATTCTATCACTTAAATAGACCTATAATTTTAAATTTCATGTCTCTTTTGTGCCATGTTCTTAAATTGAAGTCTTATTGTTCTTGTCTTTACAGATGGAGAAATAATTATCCCCATGAAGAAAATCAAATTGGAAAGTGAAAATGACCGATCAGTAGTGAAAACCGTCCAACAGAAACCACTCACCGAAGCGGAGTTGTACATCAAGTTACATTTGGGTGTGCTACACAGCCTCCGCGCTGGCAGGAGGACTCATGGACCACCCACGGCAGTTAACGCCCAACATTTAGTCGCCCTCGTACCAATAGTGCAGGGCTATGCACACCAAGTACTTAAAAATGGAGGCAATTTGCAGAAAGATCAGAAATTACAGGTAATTGCAATGTCTTTTCAAACATAACATAACATAAGCTCACGCCTGTATCCCCGAAGGGGTAGGCAGAGGCACTAGCGAACTAGAACACCCACATTTCGCAGAGCTTAGTTCCATCCCAGATGTGATAAGGGGTGAGCCTATCGCTATATCGGGCACAAATTCCAGACTCCGGGCTGATATGGAAAAATCCAATATCACTTAGCCCGACCCGGGGATCGAACCCGAGACCTCAGAACTGTATTCGTACCGAAATACCACCACGCCACCGAGGCAGTGTCTTTTTAATCACTGTAAAATGCTCCCAAGGCAAGAATAAAGATATGATTATTTTATTTGGCAATGATTCTGTACTGGATGTACATACAATGACACAACAGTTTATGGTTTGGCGTTTCTACATGTTATTTGTACTCATAAATTGGTATTTTTTTCTACATCGAACATGTTGCATGCAATAATATATTGAATATATCTATCCCACAGGATTGCCTCGACAGGATAGGACAAGCAATTCAAGTAGCTCTTGCTAATGGCTGCGTTTACGGAAATGTGAGCAATTTGCTCTCCGCCTTAGAGACTCTGCCAGAGAACAGACTGCTGCGAATTATCATCAAAACACATCAACAGAACATTTGATTAATGCATCAAGCCGAAATCAAGGCATATGTGAGCATGAACTTACTCAAGGCCAAAGGACACTTGAATAAGTAATCCCTAATAATAATATTGAATATAGCAGTGATGTATGCAATATTATCTGATTTATTAAATTCCAGGGACTTTATAAGTGCAAATGCGGCTGATATTGCCTCTAGTGAAACATGAGAAGCCTATGAAATAAAATAAAAATGAAATTATTAAAATATAACTTAAAACAATCAATATGGTGTTCAATGTATAGCAGAGCATTTTGAGCAATAATAAAATCCTTTTGTTATCCTTCTCATGCTCTATTCTAAGGCAAAGTTGTTAAATGGGTTTGTTATAAATTTTGGGTTGCCAGGTGTTTAGATTTTGCTGGATATGTCCTGTGTTTTGCAGTTTTATCTAGACAAAAATTTAAAAGTTTGAAATGAAAGAGATGTCCGATTTTAAAGTCATGCTTGCTTGCTTTCAAAAAAGATATTTCCAGTCTAATACATCACCAAGCCTGGATATTTTATTTTAGAACCTGGGAACCCCAAATACATTACAACTCAGTTTTTACCTAGTGTACAAATAGGTTTTTAAGAATGGATTATTTATAAAAATAAGTTGTAAATAGCCTGTAAATAAAACATTTATAAAATTAGAAAACATTTTTAATATCAAAATGGTTTAAACCTACGAGTCTGTTTGATTTGTGCAATCTTCTTTTTGTCTTCCTCAAACTTCTGTCTCAGAGCTACAATGTGTTTCATTTTTGATTCCCTTATCTGGAAAGTGTAGAAATTCTTTAATTCTTTCCTTTTTTTTTTCTTTTCTTCTTTTTGTAGGATTTTGTTCTCAACCTTCTCAGTGCGAGCAAAGCTCTGTACCTTGCCACGCTTGGTGACCGTTACCCATCCTTCATCATCCTCTTGTTCTAATTGCTTCTCCTTCTGTTCTGCTTGTGCCGTCTTGGTATCAAATTCCTTCATGAAGTTTTCAATGTTTTCTTTCAACATTTTAGGTTGCAGGACAGCATTATTGTGCTGTTCTATCCACTTTTGAATACCTACTTTGACAGTGTGACCATTCGAGTTCATTGGACGTAACTCTGTCAGTTGTAAGGCTTTATCTAGTTCTGAAACTTTTTTGAATACTAAATAAGCTACACGGAAACATGGTTTGTAGTGATCAGGGAGGAATTTTTGTATCTGTTTCTTGTCTGGGGCACTAGGTTTTAAGCTGAACTGTACCGTAGCAATCCCTGCTTCGCTAAATGCATTTATAATTCCCTTTTCGTCAGCATACGGTGGTATGTTGACAACGAATAAAGTTCTACCTGACGGTCGGTCTTCAGTGTGTTCCCTTACTGAATGCTCTTTAAAGTATATTGTGTGAGGAGACGCTGTTTCTTCACAGAGTTTTAATTCCAACGCTGAAACAAGACAGAATAAACATACGTAAATTAATATTTGTAAACTTCCAACCAAAACAATTTTGTAATTCCAAGTTACCTCTAAAATCACGAGAGCGTTTAGCAGCCTTCATTTTTGTAAAAATTACTTTGCTTATCACATTAAATTATTAATGAAATTAAGAAGAGCAGAAAACGCGATAATCTGTTGAGGTTATGTTATTTTTTATATTATTTTTTTTCACAAAGAATCGGCTAAGGTCAGAAACCATACTACTTAGCATAATCTGACGAAATCTAAGTTTTCACAAGAACCTCGCGTAGAGATTACTAAATACCTTGACAAGAACGATGGATAAGCGGACGTGGCGTTTTCAAGAGCTTGTGGGTGTTGTTAAAATTGTTTGCAATTTTCTGTTTATTGGCGAAATATGTAGGTTTAATCAAGGTGGTAATCGAGTTTACCTGTGGAAAGGCTCATAAAAGGTTAAATGGAAAATAAACGGATTACAAATAAATATTACAACATGGGCTGTATGGATTATAAAAACATGGCCCATTTTAATTTCAAAATAAGCGAAATCGTGTCTCTGGTTTTTTATGATAATTTACCGAATGACAGTTACTATTTTTGTCTATGACACTTTCTAGTGTCTGTTGGCGGAGAACAACTGTTTTGGCCGTATTTTGTTGTAATATTAGGGCCATGTGTGGTCATATATTCGTGTTTAACAAAATTTCTAGTGATGCTATCCACCACTGCAAATAATAAAGTAAAAAACCTAAGGGCAAACGAGGCCTCCGACGCTTTAGAACGCGACGAAAGTGAACAAGAAAACACAACGGATGATAAGGTCAGAGGTTATGTGGGGTCGTACGATGGTACTTCGTCCTTTGGAGGGCCGTCCAGGGACGGACGATTTCGGAACCGCGGCCGGGTCACCGAGTTTCGGCCCTCAAGAGGCGGCCGAGGCGGCGGCAGGGGTCGCGCCGTGTTCCCGCCTCGAGGAGATTTGGATCCCCTGGACAACTCCTGTAAATTTCACGAACCGTTAGCACAATCCTCAAACGATTCATGGTCTCAGGAAACCACCGGTAACAAGTTTTATGAGAGACCGGAGTTGGTGGTCAATTTGCCCGAGGATCCGCGTATTTCTAAGCTCCTTCGTAGACTGTGCGCGGAAGTTGACGTCGAGAAGTCGTTGATGATATGTAGCAAACTGCAAGACGCCGTGATGCTGCCGGAGAACGCGCGCTACATACGGCGCTCGTACGACATACTGGTGGAGTCGCTGTTGGACGTGTTGTACGACGCGCCCGGCCCCGAGACCAAGGAGGGCGCCGCCGTGGTGGTCGGCAGGATCGGCTACGTCATGGGAGTCGACTTCCGCAAACATCTCGAATGGGTTGTGTCTACATTTGCAGCTTGTAATGCTTCTGTCAAACATCTACTAGCATTGTCATTTGTTGAGACATTCCAATTGGACTACCAGACACCCAACCTGCAGGAGTTTGCCGAGATGACTTTAGAAAAGCTGCAGACAATGATTGAAGGTACTGATTATGCAGATGTATTCATGGCTGCAATAAATGCCATGATAGTAATGTCGAATTCATATCCTGAAGACTTCGCCAATCATTTTGTGGATACGGTTGACATATTGGTTGGGTGGCATGTGGACAACACCCAACCCAAAAAGATCAAAGAATTTGCTTTACAATCACTGCTGAAACTGAGCAGACATTGGCAAGCTGATGTGGGATTTTCAGTGAACCTGTTAAATCAATTTGTGGAAGACATGGTGGCCTATTCCAATGATTTAGATCCAGAAAAACTTGATAAAGATAAAGAGACTAACTCCAGAGAAGATGCAATGCAGAAGATTACATCTTTCTTAAATGTTTTTAATACTGTAGTGAAGACTTTGGGTAACCTTCTGAACCCATCTGTTTCAGCTAACATTGTGACATGGTCATTTCTCAGTGAATCATTTTCAAAAACACTGCAAGTTTTGAACAAAGCTATGAAAGTAGATACTGAATCCGACTTGATATTGGCAGGTAATGAATCTCTTTGCTTGTTGTTGAAGCATCTGCAGATGAAGGCATCATCCTGTGCTGCACTGTTATATTCATTAATAGCAGTGCAAATGTCAACTTACTTGCAAGGTGATGAAAATGTGTGTTTGAGTGTGATCAACTTGATATCAACAACAATAAAGGAGATTGCATCAAACCTCCCCATAGAGTTCATAACACAAACAATAGGTCCCAAATCTCTGTTACGTCCCCTTCGATACTCACAGAGTGGCCAAATATTGCGCAGTGTTTTATCTGTGTACAATAATTTGTTGAATTTGAAGAATATACCATTACTGCAAGAGGCCTATAAATATGTCTTAACAGATATACAGAACTCATTTTCTGTCATTGTTTCTGAAGTAACTGTAATAAAAGCTGAATATTATGAAGAAGTGAGTCTGGATAATGCTGAAAAAAATGTGATATTCTATTTACAATGTTTGTCAGAGCTAGCAAATGCCAGTAATTCAATTATAGGAATGTGGGCATTACAACCTAGTATTTTGGAACTTTTAGCTATAAAAATGTGTCCCCAGCATGAGAATTTAATGAAACAAACACCAGCTCTTCAGTACTCAGTGTTATACCTCCTGTATTCCCATTCCAAGAAGAACAATCATTTTATAGCGTCAAGTGATCTTGTGACAAATACACAGCAACGAGCAAGTGATATGTTTGGTCTCTCAAACCTCAATTTAGGAGAAGTCTCTGGATCCAGTCCAACATCTGGCCATCTTGCAGTCATATTAAATACTCTGAGTATGGTCTTAGATGAACAAGTACCAAAAGAAACTCTAATTCTCATACTGAATTGGATATCAGACATATTTTGTCAACTGGACAAATATTTACCAATAGTAAGCCTTTCTAAAACTTTTCTAGTTTTGGTTACTAATATGTTGTCTCTTGCTCACAGTTTTGATACTGATATAGTCTTGGTGATCATAAGAAATTGCCAACATTTATTGAAAAATAAAAGCCTGACTTGGAATGTGATGGTCTTGAAAACAATTGCAACTTTGTGTGTATTGCACATTGACAATCAAAACAAATGTCTTTCAAATGCCTGCAAGGCAGCAATATTTGAGTTGCCTTGGGACATTGTGCAGTTGGAGTTTGACAAGCAGGTTCTTAAAGTCTTTACCACTCGCAAAATGAACTTGACTATACTTACTAATGACACAAAACTGAACTCTTTTAAGGAATACCTAATGAGAGGTACATTTTCATCTTTATCACACCATCATTTCAAAGTAATCATAAACTGTCTATTACATTTATCATTTGACAACAAGAGATTTTTTGCCGATGCATTTCTGACCTCATGGCCCCTACAAACACCAGAATATGATGACAATAACTTACTATTTTTTCGACAATGTGCTACCAATTTTACATCAGTTTGTGTTGGTTGGGCTCTGTCCGAATTAGCCCAAACATGTGTCACTCTAAAACTCAGGACTGTATTGGGCAAGCCCCAGGAGACATTCATGAAAATAGAAGGAGCATTAAAAAGCATTGCACGTGAAACATCATCTTCAGAATCTAAATATGAAGGTACAAATGAGCATAAGTTAATAGATGTTATTGTCACAGAACAGATGAGATCACGTTGGATTACTGAGTTTATGGTTTTCTTAGAAAAATATATTTACAACGCGGCTGATGGCACTGCTACCGTTTTACCGGCGGTTCCAAAACCTGTGAAAACATTTTTCCACACCAACTGGACGACTTGCCGCGAGTGGTTGACACGAGTACGCTTAGCGTCTCTTGCCGTGAGTATATATGCTGGACATTATGGTGCTGCGATATATCATGCTTCATTAATTCTCGAAACTGCCGCGCAGTCTAACACAAACATTGATATAGAAGCTATTACTATGAGTGTAGCTCGAGCATTGATTAAAATTGGGGAACCTGAAGTGTTGCAGGGTTTTTATGTTTGGATAAAACGTAATTTTAATAAAAAGATGATGTGGCTAAAAGGGGCTGCAGAACAGGCAAATTCTAGACATGAATTGGCTATTGACTTTTATAAAAAGATACTTCAGACCAAACTTCAAGATGATAAGAAGGAAGATAGTGCTTCGACACATGCTGATCCAAGAAGTAGTAAGTTTGTTGAAGAGCAAATAATAGACAGCTATAAACATATTCAGAGCTGGGAAGACATGCAAGAATGGAAAGATAATGATTTGCACAATACAAATCAAGTACAATGGAATTCTTGCATTGCCTTAAAAATGTTTGAAGAAGGATCTGACATTCCTCATGATTTATGTGATTGGGATATCTTAAAGGCTGATAATAATGATATTCTAAAGAGCACCTGCTCTTACCAAGGAATCCTGAATAAGATAGAATCAACATTACTGTCTACTGCACTTAGTGTTTACTACGACGATTATTCCGCAAAGTATGAAACTTTGCTTAAATATTGTGAACAATTGTTAAATTCAGCTACAGAAGAGTTCTCTAGAAGTAATTCTGTTCACTTCCTGAAAGATGTAGTTGTTTTACAGTTAGCTAGTCATGGTTTAAGACACGTTTTAAAGGACGGCAGAACTATATCAAACCCCTTTAAACCATCCGCTATGAAAGATTTGAAATATGTTAGTGAACTTAAAAATTTGACCAAAATATTGTGGTGGAACCAGTACTTCACTAAACTGAACATGACAGAGGAGAATGTTTTCTATGGGGAATGCTTACGATTAGACGTAATCAAAAGCGCAAGAAAACATTCCAATTTAAATATGGCAAAGAGAGAGCTCTTAAATCATTTTAAACTGAACTCAGCATTCCAAATGTGTTTGGGAAACGTAAATAACTTGGAAGATTTAAGTGAGGTTTTGTTCATGTCCACTAATACTTACGAATTGGACATTTGGACATTGAATAATGCGACAGCTCTAACAGAACTTTGTAAGTTGACATACGCAAAAGAAGATACTAAGATGCGCGCTATTAATTTATGCGCTAGCATATCTTTGGGCTTTTCTCAGAGATTGGCAATGGGAGAGCAAAGCTACGAGCTTCGTGAAAAAGGCACTAGAATGTTATTAACATTATCGAAATGGATCCAAAATGAGAATGAAAATGTCCTGGATGCCGACACACCTTTAGTCAAATTGGTGTCGGCTCTACCTGAAATTGGGCTAGTTGACAACAACATATCAGAGAATGTAATTCCAATGTCAGATTCTGCCGTCGGGAAACTACTACAATTTGGAGTAAACCAATGCCCTGGGCTAGCAAAAGCTTGGGCTAGTTTCGCTGCATGGTGTTTCAGATGGGGGCGAAAAATGGTCGAATACAGCTCCAAAACTCGCGAGCAATTGACAGAAAATGATAAATTGCAGATAGAGAGCGTTATGATTGGGTGTTCTCCACAAGACTTTGAGGCAGTTTGTGAGATTTTATCGAAAACGAAAGCTAGTTGCGACGATGAAGATATAGACTGGAATGAAATTAACACGTCCGAAATGATTGAAAGCCAGCTTAGAACCGTCCCGTCGCTGTGCAACGCTTATCCCGAACATCTTGCTTTGCTTGTTGACATCTGGCGTCAAGCACAGAAAAGAGTCTTCTCTTATTATGAACTTTCTGCCGATGCATATTTTAAATTTCTACAACTTATCTGTGCCTCTGATTACATAAATCACAGCGGTGAAAACGCTGTCGTGAATGCGACGTTAAGGCTATTACGTTTAATCGTAAAGCATGCTATGGAACTTCAGACGGTACTGGAATCTGGTTTGGCTAACACTCCCACACAGCCTTGGAAAGTTATCATTCCACAACTCTTTTCAAGATTGAATCATCCTGAAACTTATGTCAGAAAATGTGTCTCAGATTTATTATGCCGTTTGGCAGAAGACACACCTCATCTGATTACTTTCCCAGCTGTTGTAGGAGCCGTGGAAAATGAACAAAGTGAACTGACTGAACTAAACACAGCTAGGTGCTTTTTGTCTAATGACGGTGATAGCGTGGACGAAAATCTCGACACGGAAGATGTAGAAAGCGAGAAAGAAGTTAACAATGAACTTAACTCTTGCTTCCTCGATATGGTGGAAACGTTAGCCAAGCAAGCTCCTGTAACTATACTTCAAGTGAAATTGTTAGTGAAAGAGTTGCAGAGAATCAACTTGTTGTGGGATGAAATGTGCCTCGGAACATTGGTTCAACATCATTCCGACTTCACGAAAAGACTCTCACAATTGGAGGCCGAAGTGACCAAAGTTAAGAATAATAGCAATCTCTCAGCTGAAGATAAAGAAAATTTGATAAAAGAAAAACATCGTATCATATTTGAACCTATAGTTTTTGTCCTAGAACAACTTTATCAGATAATATCAGCAAAACCAGAGACTCCTCACGAAATAGCATTCCAAACAAAATTCCAAGCAATTATTGAAGATGTTATGGAAAAATTAAAGAATCCTGCCAACCCAGAGAAACCGCAAGAATCGTGGGCGCCACTCAAACAATTACAAATAAAACTACAACAGAAAGTAAACAAAAGAACATCTTACATCTTAAAGATGTCTGACATCAGCCCTGTGCTAGCTGAGTTGAAGAATACTGTGATAACAATGCCAGGCGTGCATACCAATCAGAGAACCGTCCGAGTGACAATCAGATCAGTGGAGAATAATGTGGCTATATTACCGACTAAAACGAGACCCAAGAAGCTAGTATTCTACGGATCTGACGGCAAAGCTTATACGTATTTGTTCAAAGGCTTGGAAGATTTGCATTTGGACGAAAGGATCATGCAACTATTGTCGATAACTAACACAATGCTAGCTCGGGACTCTGAGAATAACGACAATCAGACTTACAGAGCGAGACATTATTCTGTGATTCCACTCGGGCCCCGCTCAGGATTGATCAGCTGGGTAGACAATGTAACTCCACTATTCGCATTGTATAAACGGTGGCAAAACCGAGAAGCCGCCATACTATCTGCTAAAACTAACAAAACCGTCAATGTTCTGCGACCTTCGGAGTTATTCTATAACAAGCTAAACCCGCTGTTAAAAGAAGCTGGCATATCTACAGAGAACAGGAAAGAATGGCCTGTGTCCATACTGAAGAAGGTGTTGCAAGAGCTGTCTGCGGAGACTCCTAAGGACCTGTTGTGGCGTGAGTTGTGGTGCGGCAGCGTGAGCCCGGAGCAGTGGTGGCAGATGTGCCGGCGGTACTGCTACTCCGTCGCCGTGATGAGCACCATCGGGTACATCATCGGGCTCGGTGACAGACACTTGGACAATGTGCTTGTGGACTTGACGTCGGGTGAAGTGGTGCATATAGACTATAACGTGTGCTTCGAGAAGGGCAAGACGCTGCGCGTGCCGGAGAAGGTGCCGTTCCGGATGACGCCCAACTTGGTCACCGCGCTCGGAGTCACCGGGGTAGAGGTGAGTGCTTTCTCATTTATACCTACAGCGCCATGCTCGCTTCACTTAATACTACATTTTTCTTACTTACATATAATTTTCAGCATTCGATTTTTTGTATGTGTGGATTTTTTGTGTTAGAAAAGTAATATCGAATCGGGAAAAAACGAATGATAATTCAGAGCGAAGTGGTCGCTTCAATATACGCACTCAATCCGAAATTGCAGAGCAATCTTAATAGTGACCAATTTAATCGTCATTCAACGTGTTGTAAATGTTATAATTTTTGGAATTGATCTGGGGACACTCTGATTGAGATCGTTTAGAAAACCAGCCGTATATCACGTTACCGACTGGCGGCTACGGTAATTACATACATACATTGTTACTTTTTTTTTAGTTCATTAAAAATATAGTATAGAGATTAGATCCTAAATATCTGTATACTGGTATCTAAATTGATGTTGAAGATAGTAGGGTATATTATCTCTCCATATTTTGTTATGATTTTCCTAAACCATTAATATAGATACATAATGTTACTTGCATTACGTTGTCGCCTCCTTGGTCTAGTGGCAGCATATTTGGGCTGGGGACCGGGATGTCCTGGGTTGGATTCCCAGGTTGGGCAAAATAATTTTCTAATTTAATTTGCCCGGCACTGGATTCCTCAGAGGGGTTCGACATCAGGCTGGCAGCTAGTCGTAAAAACTAAGCCAAATCCTTTCGGGAACATGCTTGAAAAAGTGTGTTGCGCCGACCCCACATTAAGGTGGGATAAGGGCAGGTAGAAAGAAATAATGTTACATTTTGTCGACTTCAAACAAAATGCTTCGAATGTATTCAACAAAATATGTTTCTACGCCAAAAAGTAAACAAGATGTTAAAATATCAGAGTGAATAGAAATCAGGTTATGCAGATAATGTAACGCGCACAAAACATCATAATTTCGAGAACATATCGTTTAATGTAGTTCACAGCTTCGATCAACGACCTTTTCTGAACTTTTAATCTTTTCATTTCACTAGCATTTTTAGGTTTTGTTATGCATACTATTTACTATAAATATTTTTATTCCATATATAAAAAAAAATAACAATGTAAAGATCATAATCATCATCATCATTCTCAGCTTTTTGGCACCCACTGCAGGGCATAAACCTCCTCCCTTTTACGCCACTCGTCTCTCTGTTGGGCTAATCTGTGCCAGGTGACACCCGCAAACTTCTGCAGATCCTCTGCCCATCTGGATAGAGGTATTCCACGGGACCTTCGACCCTTTAAAGACGACTTCGAATATAAAGATGTGTAAGATAAATAGCCAAACAGAGTGAGAGTTTTTAGGGTGTTCCCCTACGCTCTTTCTGTACAAAAAAATACAAAATAGTTACGTCTACAGCACGAATGGGTTGGCTCGACCGGATTGATACCAATGTCTCACAGAAAACCAATACCGGATCTATGTAGGTTTATTCCAAGCAGTGGCAAGCTGCCAATGTGCCCGATTCTACCGCCCCCAAATTAGAAACCCCTTAGATATTGCCGCCTCCGCCTTACGTGCACCCTCTCGCGTCCGCCCCCCCCCCCAGATCCGGCACTGCAGAAAACCGACGTAAAGTTGCAGTTCGCTGTCTCGTTTCGATCGGTGAGTGAGATTTTCGGTGGCCCAATTTTCCCCTGCTTTTTCCCAATCCCTATTGCCCTCCTTTTAGGTTGGCAACGCACCCGTGATTCTTTTTGTCTAGGTTTTCTATGGGCGGTGGAGATCACTTACCATCAGGCGACCCATATGCTCGTTTTGATTATGAACATGTGATCTTTGCTGACAATACGAATGTTTTGTTTGTTACGTCCCTTGCGTAAACCGGAAGAAATCGGTTGTAATACATTCGCGTGTATATTTGACCTCAATCGATTGCGCAATTGTGAGTAAATACGATGGAACTTGAGATCAGGTGTTGGCCACTATGAATATTCATTTCAGGTAATTTTTGGATTTAATTCAAGACTGAATTAAAATTAGTCGCTCTTGGATTCGTTGATGCAACTATGTATTATATTTTTACATATGGTGTATTGAGCAACTTTATGATTTTCCGTACTGTTATAATCATATTATTTCTTTCAAAATATTTTAAACTATAACTAAAGTATAACGCCATCTACATTGGCTGAACGTATACTACACTCACGTGTAGGACTCTATTCTTACCGCTTACTTACTCAGAGGGCGCCACTTAGCGAAATACCAAAAGATTTCGCTAGATGTCGGTAGCTGTTTTATTTTTACTTTGAAAATAAATATAGATTCACAACATTTAATCATATATTTTATCTCATATTACATAGAACATGTTTTAATTGCGTCATTTTAAACATCTTTATTTTACAGAGAATGTTTCAATTTTTTTTACATGGCAGGGAACTCATTACAATCTCTCAATAAAAATTCAACAATAAAGCTTTTTAAAACTTGAGCGTAGATTCAAACCGGTACCTAAATGCAAAGGGGTACCTAAGGTAACTAACGACTTAACTAGAAGCGTTTCACGTTTCCCACTGAACGTCTATATCGTCATTGGTCACTATCGCGTGTTACAACTTGCAACGGAAGCTTCAGACAGTGTAAATAATACTTCTACCATAAATTCTCATGGTACATCTACATTTCCATTTGTCCTGAACTGCACATTTATCGTACACATAGCTTGAGTCACGAAACTTCATTTTACACTGTCTGAACTGCAAACAGTCTACACTACGTCCGAGTGTCTCGCGGTGGGTCGGTGGACGGGCGTGGGGTCTGGTGCGTACGACGGGTTGGAGTCCCCGCGCTCCGCCTCCACGTACCCCGCGTTCTCGATGATGCGGCACCGCGACGTGTCCGGCTCCCTCTCCACGTACAGCAGCCTCGCGGGCCGGCCCCCGCCCAAGCTGGCCAGGTTGCTCGGCGCGCTAGACCTCGTGATGGAACCCTCGCGCAGCGCCACCGACCCTCTCTTCCTCTCCGGTGCCGGTGACCCTCGATATTCTGAAGAGTCAGGTCGCTTACACCGGAGTAGCTTTGCAAACGCCGCTCTGAACCCGGCGTTCTTCCACGCGTAGATGAGCGGGTTGATGCCGGAGTTAGACATGGCCAGTGACGAGGTGAGCCGGTATGCGATGTGGTTGTGCAGCGGCATGATAGGCAGCGTCTGCGCGCAAGCCACCACCACGAACGGCATCCAGCATATCGAGAATGAGCCCAGCACTAGGAGCACCACCTGGAGGATAAACATATATATTTGGTATAGAGTTTTATAAAAACTGGTGTTCGACTAGTTTATTTTCCGCGGAAAAATAATTTGTTTGCAAAACTCCCTACTCGGTATTATGAAAACTTTTAAATTGAATCAACTATTCGCATTCGAACGGAAGGTAAACTTTTATAGGCAAAGTTATAAGCGGCCGTGTGCAATAAATAATGCACACTTTGGTAAACAAATCATTTTCAATGTTTTGTTTTTATTTGAATATCTGACTGTTACTGAAGGTAATTTTGTGAATTTTATCGTCGAACTATCAAGCTGCATGGGATTACCGTGGTAGGATTCTATATTTAGGTTTAATTCGTAACTACTAATTTCTGAAGACTGATACTCTAGCCATGATTGGTTGATTCATGGTTTCATTCCTTACTATACCAACAGACTCTTGTCCCAATACGCAAAGTGATATTCGGACGGCATACCTGTATACTTTTCCAGTCGTTAGCGCCAGTAGGACAGCAGGTGTTAGCGCGCATGCGTCGCGCGTGGCACGTCGCCTCGCGCCATATCCGCCAGTACAGGATGAACATCACCATCCAGATGAGGGAAAACATCGGCGCCAGGATACTAGTCGTGTACGATTTGGGCACCACCTGAAGTACACAACAGCGTTAATGATTAATTCCATATAAAAAATCAAAAAGCTTTTGAGATTGACAATACGGGGCCGAATATATTATGTTTATATCCTTTTGAACAACTTTGGTTTGCTTCAAGATTCGACGTTGCAAAAATGGATGCACCTTGTAGTTGACTATTTCAGCTATTTCGGCGTGATTTTCCAGCATACAATTGCAATTTTTGTTAATTGATGATACAGACAATGAATGTTGTTTGAGGTGTTTACCTTGTGATACTTTAAGAATAAAACAGCTGTTTCCCTTAGTAGTCAACGTGCAACTTTTTATGCATTCCTGTACAAATTCTAACAATGCTATAGTGAAGTTGATAAACAAACTCTATATTTACCTACAATTCAGACATGTTCTTCCCCGTCATGTCAGTTTGAAGGTGCGAACGTTTGCAAGCAAATATCATGTAGCCGTAGTGATTTGGAGTATCAATGTGATGTGTGAAGTGTTAATGCGATACTGAGCGGTAAAGGGGGATAACCTGAGACGTATTGAATAAAACGTGTATTCAAATATGGCGGATTACTTTAGGTTATTATACTCTTATTATAGTATAGAATTAGCGTGTGAAAGATAACTGTCTTGTCTGTAAGTAATTATCTTTTACTAGTGGTGTAACTATAGCGTTGGGGGCTCGTGGCAAATTAATTGGATGGAGGTCTTCGCAGCCCCTGAACCATATAGGAATATGGTCACGGTTTTTTTTGGTCCGCGGACTCCTTCCGATCACCGCTGGCCCTATGGTCGAGGACTACTGGATTTTTCAGCAAATAATACAAAACCACTGTACTGCCTTTGGTCGAATTTCGTAAACTTCTCTTAACTAAAGGATATGAGCGAATCGGCATATTTGTGCACGGGCTCCCTCAAAGTATAGGCCAGTTGGCGAAAATCAATATAAATATCAATACTTTGAAGATTATGTTTGTCAGATTTTTATCTCCAAGTTCATTAGTGTTTATTTTCTAACTATTCAGTAAGAGCTTTAAAGGGTTCTGAAACTATTTTAATGGTTCTTTTATTGTGTCTTAATTACTGGGCTGTGTAAGAATGAAGCAATAAAAATACTTTCATCTCGGTTAATGAATGCGTCATTTAAAACTAGGTTAGACTGCGGAGCTGTTTACTCTTTTTATTCTCTAAAAGGTGCGCTTATGGCGTCAAGATGAGTTCTCAATAGAATATCTTGTGTTTAAATAGATCTATAGTTTTAGCAAATAATAAACACTTATGAGTTAGGAGTTGGGATAAAATATGAAAATGTTTTGCATTATTTTATTCTAGGTAATACCTACTCAGTGTATTTAGCTTAACAATAATTTAGTATAATCATTGGTAGTGGAACTTACCATGTTCATTTCGCAAGCGATGCCCTCGTGCCAGTCGTTCCAGAACATGGGTATGCAGCTGATGCAGACGGCGACGGACCACGTGGCGCTCATCAGCACGCGCGTCACCAGCTTCGTCATGTATCGGCTGTAGTGCAGCGGGTGCACGATCGCTATGTACCTGCACACATAGCAACATCACTATTGTCAGAACACCTGACACACTTCGCAGTGATACTAACTCCCCACCCGGCAACTTACCTATCCACGGCGATCGCTATTATGTTGTATATGGACGCTAAACACGCCAGGATTATAAGTATGAACCTCATGAGACAGGACCACTTAATCTTCCCGAAGTCGTCGTCCACGTAGAACACTAAGTGATAGGGCAGCGTCAAGCCCACCATCAGATCCGAGATGGCCAGGTTGAGCACGAACTGGTTGGAGACGAGCGAGGAGAGCCGCCGGCTGAGCGTCACCGCGAGGATGGTGAGCGTGTTGCCGCTCACGATGAGCACCATCAGCGAGCCGTCGACGATGCTCCACGCCCAGTAGTTGTAGAGGTTCGCATCCGCGCCCGGTTCGGTCGCGTTCCACGGCTCGCTGTCATTGCCGAACGCAAAGTCCATACCATCGCTGGCCGCGGTCGCCAGCTCCCCCCACTCGGAACGGTTCGACGTGGTGGCCGGTGTCTACGCGCACATGTCCCTAACAGTTCCCGCCGCCGGCCGACTACTCCGGAGTACTGCTGTGTTGTCGCCCGCGTCGCGCACTTTGCACATTTTTCACCGCACCGTCGGTCGCGTCTCGGATGTCTGAAACTGAACAAGTTATTATTGAGAGTGCGTCGCGTGGCGCGTGTCGTGCACGCTGCACCACCCACTCGGTATGCGAGCGGTGCGCGCCACACAAATTACTTCGCACGCCACTTCTAAATTACATTAGCAACTTTTAAAAGGTTTACTTGGGGCGAGAGGCTCACCGGTCTCTTGGACCCACTATAAATTATATGAAACGTTGTCTGTCTACGCCTTAATTGTTCTGCTGTATAAATGAATTTCACTCGCTGAAGGCCATGTGGCGGTTTATAAAAGTTGGACCGATTGTGCTTTTGCGAGAAATCGTTAATAAGCCGCCGCAATGTTGGTGCGGGCTCCGCGCATTGTACGTTGAAAGTTTTTCAGACGATAATAAAGGGAAACTCGAGTTGTATCGTTTAGTTTTTATTGGGGATGAATGTGATAACGCGTGTTATTAAAAAACTTCTGGCCTTATGTGAAAACTGGTACACAAAGTATGTAACGACAAACATATGGGGTGTGCGAACACTGAAGTACTCTCCGATGTGTTGTTACTCGCGAAGTCGTTGGTTGTTAGTCTCCAGTCCTACAGCCCCTGCTGACTTTAGACTCTGGTCACGCACGCGTATGTCTCGATTTATCTTTCTACCGTGAAACTGATAGTTTATCGAGAAAGAGGCGCATCACTCCACATGTTGTGTTATGGTGGTTTATGTTATCTGCCACGGCATAGCGGTTTTATTTGAACAATTAAATATCAACTGACAAGTGACAAAGCCAAATATTCATCTGGATCCCGAAGGTCAAATCTGAATTTCTAATGCGAGTATCTAAACTTCATTAATTGTAATTTAGGGACAACATTTCGTTGCCCTTGTATTGTCAAGTTGCCTAATGAAGTAACCGGCTGTCTCGGTCGTTTGTAAAGTCCCTAAATATTTCTTCCTTTAGTGTAAAGGGAAATCTAGAGTCTTATAGAGATCGAATGACACGTTTTATCGTTCAATTTTGATCTTTATTATACACAAAATAGAGCGGGGTTTACTTTGGCATGTTATTTGTGATACAGTATGATTTTAGAGAGATTAGTGATCTCTGGGCTTACATTTGTTGAACGTTTATTATGAGACCACCTACAAATATTCATGTTTATCGACTATGTTCGTTCTCGGAGCTCAATAGAGTCGTCAAAATTAACTGAAAGTACCTAACTGGCTAACTATGGATATAGCACATAACTATGTACATATGTAACAGGTGTCTGTCAAATAGTGGAAAAATAGGCTTATTCATAAAAGTGCTCACATAAGCTTACGCCTGTATCTCCTAAGGCATAGGCAGAGGTGCACTAGCGAACTAGAACACTCAAACTTCGCCGAGCTTAGTTCTGTCCCAGATGTGATAAAGGGCGAGCCTATCGCCATATCGGGCACAAATTCCAGACTCCGGGTTGATATGGAAAAATCCAAATATAGTTTTATTGAACCCGAGACCTCAGAATGGTAGTCGTACCGAAATACAACCACGCCACCGAGGCAGTCTCACTCTATGCAGATTCTACCTCTATTCAGACGTACAGGGGCATCCCGGGCGCTGATTACGTAAGGTTATAAGTCCCATCTCGTTAAGCTAGCCTGACTACGTCTGCCCAATTAGTCTGTAGGCTAGTGTGCCAGAAACTTAAGGTTCGTTCTACATATTGTATAAATAGCTGTATTAATACCGTTTTGGTAATAAGGATTAAGGGACATTTGCAGCTCCGCCAAAACTCTATTTTGATTTAAATATAGGTGTGAGCTGTAGGATAAATCGAGTTTAGGTTTAATTCTACATTAGTAATAACGCTGCAATTTGCCCTAAGGGTTTAAAGTCTGCCGTAGTCTTCAATGATGAAGGCTTGTATTTAGACAAATGTAAAACTTTAAACACCTCAATGAAAACTATCACGTGCGAAATGCGAATGGTAATAGTCATATAAAACTATAATATTTATTTGTTTTTTAATGATTGTTAGTGATGCGACACAAGTTCAGATTTAGACCAGCGCGGCGCGGATGGGTGGCTATAAGGTCTATTATGTTGGTTGAAACGCTGCAATATAATTAAAATCGCAATTAAAAAGGTCCTAAAGATAAAACGCTCAAATATTTAAGTTGCTAAGGAAATAAAAGATTTGATTATTCGATTGTGCGTATTGCCTTTTTACGGCGTCTGTAGGTTAATGAGCAATGAAATTACTCTCCGCTCGTTTATTTTGATATCACCACAGACGATTGAATTCGTAAGACGACACACGGTAGTCTCACACACTAAGTTCTGTTTTGAATTCCCACTGAGCCGATTCGTCGAATAAAAATAAAAGTAAGATTAATCGAATCAGTTATAAAGAGGCGGTATTACGTCGGGCCTCAAAACAAAAACAAATCACGATAGAATCCGTAAACTAGTTTTATTTTAATGAATTAATATTTCTTATGATCCTAAAAAATAATAAGATTATTGCATGGATGTAAATAAAATGGACGGAGCGCTAGGAACATTAAAAGTGAAGCAGGATTTTCGTTCCATTCGATCGATACGTAATGGCGGCGACTGACGAATGAGGCGAAAACTCTGCTTCACTTTAATGTTCCTAGCGCTCCGTCCATCTTTTTTTACATCCGTGGATTATTGTTATTAATTTATCGTTTTTTGTTGTGCATGTTTGTGGCGTCTTTAGACTTATTTTACTATACAATGTATTTTGATATCGCTAAGTGGCACTGTTCGATGGGGATTTACGAGTGGTTCCGATGCAATGGAGGGGATTATATGAAAACTCACGGCACCCGGAACGATATCGATTCACGATTATACCGCCGCGGTCGATTCAACGTCCCTTGACATTGACAGGTCGATGCTCTCGTTCATTATCTCTGGTGCACTATGAATTAAACATATGCGGGATTGCGTGGGTTGAGGCTGTTAACTGGATCATAAATTAGGATTATTTCTTGGAATACGATTGATAAATATATGAAATGTATTATGAAAACATTACGATGACATTATATTTAACATAGAATAGTGTAAGAGACGAAAGGGGATAAATAGGTTAGTATGAGGAACACTGCTGTTTATCCAATATAGACGTTAAAGCAGGTGAAGTCGCGCTCAAAACTAACCATGGAATTATGTAAACAATACGTATTTTCGACCGACGTCAAAAAAGGAGGAGGACCTCAATTCGTCTGTATTTTTTATGTATGTTACGCGATATCTCCAAATGTGGACCGATCTTTAAAATTTTTTTTTTCGATATAGCTTATTTCAAGGGTTGTCCTATATAAATTTGGTCACAATCGGTTTTGAAGTCGGTCCCTTATCTACGGTATATTCAAAACACGATATTGAGCGACTAGATTGTACGTAAACAAACATACATTCACATCGTATACTTATGTAAACAAATGTGACGGACACATTGATGGATAGACTCTTGTCACACGGAAATGCGGAAAAATGGCTCCTGAACATGCCTCGCTGTCGATTACTAACAAACTAGATACTTTTTAAAGAGGTCAGTTAATTACTGAGACAATTCACTAAGTTCAAACTGAGTCTTTGTCTTATAATATATTAACCCGAACTGTCTATTCGCACAATGCCGTTATTGGGTTGGTTTATTGTCTCAATAATTGGCCTCGTGTAAATGGTCTTCAATATTATAACTCATGAGCTATGACGTATTGCGTCGGTCATTTCAAATGGACACGAAATTAAATGAACTATGTAATGTTCTACTACAACTTAACGTACAGGCCATGCCGCGCCGCGACGTCGGCGATACCAAACGATATGATAGATGACACGTCGAATGGACGGTCTTAACCGCCTTGCTAATTAATTTAAACACCATTTAGACGACTTTTTTATAGCAAAGACTGGCAAACGAGAAGATAGGTCAACTGATGATAAGTGATCTCCATCGCCCATAGACATTCAATACAAGAAAATCATGGGTGCGTTGCCGATCTATTAGGATTGGGAAAGGTAGGGGGGAATTGGGACACCGTAAATTTCACTCACCGACACGTCGGTTTTCTGTGAGACAGTGATATCAAACCGGTCGAGCCGGCCCATTTGTGTTTTTTTTTTTTATAGGAGAGATTGGCAAACGAGCAGATGGGTCACCTGATGGTAAGTGATCTCCACCGCCCATATACACCCAAGACACAAAAAGAATCATGGGTGCGTTGCCAACCTAAAAGGAGGGAATGGAAGGGGAGGGAAGGGGATTGGGAAAGGGAGTGGGGAAATGGGCCACCGGAAATCTCACTCACCGAACGAAACGCGACAGCAAGCTGCCACTTGACGTCGGTTTTCTGTGAGACAGTGGTATCTAACCGGTCGAGCCGGCCCATTCGTGCTATAGACGTTACTGTCTACAGCGTGGCTCTACAACTCAAACGATGTTTATAAGACAATAACATGAACATTTACTACAGTGGTAGAGTCACGTAGACACGACTACAACACGTATGGACCAACTTGATGAGTTTGACATAAAACCTCACTGAAAATGGACGTAGTTCACTATTGCGTTTCGCTCCAAGAAATTCGTTGCGTTTCGTAGTCATATTTCCGGTCAAATCAAATCCACCCATGATTCTTTTGGTATCTGTGGTGGTGAATATAATTTGTTAGCTGGCCCTCCCTGTACGATTGGCAGTCTCTACTATGATCAAATCGCATGCTAGAATAACGTCATGCTATTGAGCATCGCATAGCATTATATTTCAAGTTTCAATTATCAGTGATTATAAAAGGAAAATTGTTTGAGAAGATATGATTTTATTTGTGGATGCAATGAGATGAGCATGCAGCGTGAAGTGATATTTATGTGGTGCGCGGATTGTAACAGTACAGTGTTGTATCGTTGAGACATTAGTTATTTGTTTGAATTTAAAATGAAATTGATTCTGACGATGCTTTAGGAAAGTGGACGTTGTTACGTTTATTGATAAGGAGAATAATAGGTCCACGTCAAATACCATTGTCTTATGAACATTCGGTCTTAGTCATTGGATAAATTAATCATATTTAATCAGATTAAACATACGCAACTTCTGTCAATTCTATCAATTAAATGACAAAGGTCTTACGATAACCATCAAAAGGAAGAATATTGAATTTGAATATTGAAAATTAATTTCATCTTACATGTTGAACAATGACAAATTAATTTTTATCTCGAATTTATTAGGTCCAGTAAGATTGGCGTTTAATTAACTTGAAGATGAGGTATTTGCTAATTTCCAGGATAATTTCATTTATTGGTGTCTAAGAAAGAATATAGGACTACTCGCTATCTCTCTGTAAATTATTTTGAATCTGTCGATTAATACATCTATGTTTTGAAGATACCGCCCATTAGCAAAACCCTTTATGGCTCATGCTACTAGGTCAGACAGATAGGACAATATCAATGGTAATGTTTTGCGAGTCCCTACTTGGAGGGCAAATCGAACGGTAATCCTGGTATACTGTACACCACATACTAGCTGAATGTCTGCACATATTAATATTTGGCATGCTTGTTCAAATTACACGCTATATTACATGCCTTGCATAGCTAGGTCGAATCGGTTGGCTTGCCTTCGTGTCTAAAGCAAATTTATTGTTTACCGGCGGTCGGAGTGTTTGCTTCATTGTCGCTTGATTGCAGCTGGGGAGATCTATTGCGGCTGTATAAGGAATTATTTGATGCGACATCAATTTAGACGCGACTATAGTAGTTTTAGACGAATGTTGTCCTCCACACTACTCCTAGTGTGGAGGATCCATAATACCCATTAGGGTATTATTATTTATTTTTAACCTAATGGGTATTATGGATATAACATAACAAACAATGTAAAGTTAAGTTAGATTATAGGCCATAGTTGGACGAATTTGGTACATATGAAATATATATTTTGAATCTGTATTCATTGGCTCACGTGTCATCAAATCTTTACTCGATATTGTCCACAATATTTCAGCGTTTATGTACGGCTGGGCTTTTTCCATTAGTAAAGAATATATTACTAGTTCCAATTATCGTATAGTCCCATTTAGGTATTGTAGTAACACTAGTTAGATCTGGCTATTTGCCTATCTAATATGTTGCAACGCAAGTAATGTCGGCTTCTACAACTAGTATGGATGCACCAACTTGTACTCAAGTAGTCTGTATTCAGATCACAACGTGCCGAGGAACAGCAGCACCTGCTATTGCCTTTAATGTCGCATTAGTATGTACTGCTCGCAAGATAGCTTGTAATTCTGATGGACAAGGCAATGTGGCTACAGATGGTGCAAATATGAAATATGGTTTTAAGTGGCGATGGAATCAGGACTACTATGACTGTTATCATAAAAGCCAGAACTTCAATGACCCTATGTTGTTTGTATATCGAACAGAATGTCTGGACTAATAATCACAAGTTTAAAAACTTAACAGACTGACTTCAAATCCGATCGTGACCAAATTTATATGGGACCACCCTTGAAATAAACTCTGTCGAATACAGACGAATTGAGGAACATCTCCTTTTTTGAAGACGGTCTAAAAAGACGATAACCTCCGAATTTGTTTCCTTTACCTCTCTAATGATGATGAACGTTCGCGGAGGATGAACGACTTCAATTTAATAAATAAGACAAGTTTCTTAGTGAGAATTTCTCACATTTATAATATTTCTTATTTAGTTATCTAGATTGAATTTCTTGATGTTTGGTTTGGTAGAATCGCGATTGAAATGGTGTTGGTGGTTGAATGGTGGAACAAATTGAGTAGTTAATGCGGTATAGTAAAATAAGTGACTATATGTTTTAGGCTACCTGTAGGGTGATTGTTATCTGTACCTTACACACAGTTTTCATGTTGTAATCATTTTTTTAAAATATTATGATTATATGGAAAACATCATGGTTTATTGTGATTTTACGGTAGTATTGCGTGTATAGCGTGATGGATTGCAGATATTGAGCTAAAAATAAACACACTAAAATCTAGATTGTTTAGTAACTAAAGTGTATCAGAACGTACGCGCCACGACCTCCGCCAAGTTCTAGTTTAGGATCGCGTGCGCGACCTTTACCAGCCAATTCATAAATAACTATTACCTATAACAAAGTCACAAAATTTACAAACAAAGGTACAAAAGTATTTTGACAAAAATATTAGTTTTAAAGAAATAATTACATTTCTTTGTACCAGAGCAAAACATGTAATAAGTAACAAGACATGAAAGGAATCTTATTTCTGATGGAGTAAAAATTAAAATAAGTTGACATACCTTGGTAAAATTACTAAGCTCCAAGAGAATTACAGTTTTTAATAATGTTCAAAAATTAATCAAAGCTCTAATAGACGGTGAATTAAAAGAAGCGAGACGTCTAATATCGCATTAAATTCGTCTCTTATAATATCCATTACAAATTAATGTAATTGAGACGGGGCTTATTTGACATGGCCTAATTTTTCATCACTAGTCTCACAAAGGAAATGTGCTGGGCCTCTTGTGTACAGAGGAATTTGGCAGGCTCTTCAGACCGGCGAAATTGGAGAGGACGCTATGCGGGCTCAGGGCAAGCGTTGTGAATCTATTCAGATTTTACATCATGCGGTTATAGTTAGTATGATGTAAACTAACGTGACTGACATATAATGCATTATAGGATGTAAGTAAGGTTTTATAGGAGCAGACGGGACGCTGTCTAGTGTAAAATATATTTAATGTGCGCTACAAAATGTGTACGATGCTGAAGACACGTGTTTGCAATGCTAAAGTAGAAGTAATTTTATTTTCTAGAATAGAGACGTGTTCAATATTGAAATTCAGGGTGAGAGCAGGGTCAGTAGCAATTGCTCCAGAGACTTCACAGGAAATCTTTTAACCAAAGATTAAGCAATACCTATGTTAGGTATAATGTTCCGTGACTAATCTAGTGAAAGTCGGCATAAACTGAAAAGTTAAACATCACACAAATACAGCTGAAATAATACAAAACTCGCAATTGAAGGAGAATAAAAACAGGTACATTTGCAAAGGATCGATTGTGTAGAAGGACGCGTCATTGTGAATTCTATAATATTGTTACACAAATCACAATGCCTCGGTTTGGCGTCCCGCGTGCCCGCGTGCCGCATGCGTGAGTACTGAGTACTCATTACACTACACACACGTCAATGTAATTGTGGTTTCCACCAGAATATATTATACACGGTATATTAAATATTTACAGACAGAATACTATACCCAAAAATAGATTATGAAACTATTGGATATGAACATTAATGGTATAATCAAGATCCTAAATTGATATTTTAAATTGAAAATGACGTCACGGTTGTGGTCTTAGTTGATCTACTTTTTTCAATTTCGGGGAATTAGTATGAGAAGAGAAAATCAGCAAATATATCATTGGAACGTTTCTTAATATTTGCTACTTTAATAATTACGTCTCTGTTCTTTTAGCTTATACGAGTATATAAATGAAAAAATTACGTTCGCAATATTTGTCTTTACGTAGAACTTGCTCTTGAATCACAAAGTATTTGAAATTAAAAAGTAACCACAATACAGAGTTACAAACATTCTGTAATATCCTGGAATTAATTTTAAAAGTTGCAATTTCGAAAATGTAATATCTGGCGAGCGTAATTTTCGAGTTCAGAACAACTTTTTAAAGTTCAACAAAGTAAATTCTCAACTGAAGTGGAAAGTATGAAGCTAATCAGCTAGTTAGCTGTAAATATTACGACTCTTGATACGAACAAGGAATATTCCGTTCATTTGGTGAAAGTTGACAGAATTCATGAATGAAGTTCGTCTCTCGGGCCTGGTAAGATTGTGAAGATAGAAGAAACAAGTGCCAAAGTTTTAAAGGATATTGTCTGGTTATCAGGACTGCTTGATGAGAGAACGGGGAAATGATTCGCGATATTGCTAACGTTTTTAGCAAATGTTTAAGCGAGTATTATCAAGGTGTGGGCGGGTGTAAATATGAACAAGTAAAATAATATTTAACTAAAGCCAATATGTATAGGAAACGAATTGTTTAAATAAAATCAATATTTTTTTAAAATAAACAATTATAATGTGATCAAATTATCTGGCAAAAACAAAGCAATCGAATGTAAAAAACAACATTATTGGGCACTTAAGGACATTAACCACAGTTATGATAAGCTTACAAGAACTCTCGATTCCATACAGGGTAAATATACCGAAGTCGATATGACATCAGCGTTAAGAGCGACCGAAACTTGGAAAGGTTATTGGTACCTGAGCATTCTGTTAAAATGTTTCCTAATTTTTATGGTCGCTCGAGCCGGATGTCCGTCGGTACTCGGTAGTGCAATGAACTCTCTAACCTTATTTTTGTTGTGGGAAACAATGCTAAAAGGCATTTTGACCATTGGGTATTTCTGAAATTGGGTTTCTATATTGGCATTGCGGGTCGGACCTGGATCTAAATGTTAGGTTAATGACATACATAAAGAGAAATACCGATCAGTACACAGCATTAGGAAGGAAATGAAGATGTTGTGGTGGATGTGCACTGTTATACGACTGGATCGCATACGTAATGTGCACATCCGTGGCAGTCTTGATGTCCGTGACGTGGCAGATAAACTGCAGGAAAGTCGCTTGAGATGGTATGGCCACGTTTTGAGGAAACCATAGGAGTACGTCGGTCGCATGTGTCTGGCCCAAATCATATCAGGGGTGCGTTTCCGTGGACGGCCTTAAAAGCGCTGGTTAGACGTTCTGGAGGAAGATATGAGAGCCAATGGCCTCACTGTCGAGGATGCTCAAGACCGGGCGAAGTGGAAGCGTTTAAGTAGGAAGGCGGACCCTGGCAGAAAGCCGAGATAACGCCAGGCAGAAAGAAAAAGAACACATTATTAGGAAGGCAGTGGATTATGATGAAGATTTACTATATTTTTACACAACTGCCCCAGAGTCCGGTAGGAGAGCAATGTTTTCGCGAGGCATTGCTGTACATTTCTCTATAGACATATTATGAAATGCTTTACTGTATTGGCTCGATAGATTTCTGTTTATTTAGGATTGGTATTCGAAGTTAACTACTATTTACATTGTATAACAAGATTAAGTTCTAAGAAGTTTTACGTATGAGCAAATGACGATAATGTTTTTATAGTCAACAATATTGGTCAAGATTTTTTTTTACATCTTTTTATGTTTGGATTGAATACTTAATAGACGTTTATTATGTTGGAAATATGTATAATTTTTGAGAATTATATTAGTCTAAGGTCGCATGCATAAGAAACGTTACCATATAGCTTTGTATGCAAATGAGGTGTTATAGCAATATACAAATACGATTGACAAGGTTTATACCACTATACGTTACGGTTGTTTTATGGAAAACCCCTAATAAAATGCATAGCGTATGCAATGAGGCGATCAACCCCGTTACACGCCATGAACCCAGACACGAACGTCTCGGGGATGGCACTCACCGAATAGGGCGTTTGACCCCACAACCCCTCTATATTATACATTACACAACCCCAGTTATGCTGCTAAAAATGCTAATCTGTTTATTGCCCGGGTAATTTGAGAATAAATCAAAACGTACTCGACAGTGCTACGGTTGCTTCAAACAATTTATCAACATTACCGCGGTTAATGTTAGTGAAACGGGTATTTCGGCCATTAGCCGGGTAATTTTACAATTACTTAGATCATGGGCTAATGGGCACAGTTTTCTGTAGAGATTAAATGGTATAATTGCCGGAATCGGAGTTGAACGTTAGCTAAGATATTAAAGTTGGGTAACAGGAAATACAAAGTGAGAATTTGTTAATGAAGAACTTTTTATTATCGACCGACTTCCAAAAAGGAGGAGGTCCTCAATTCGTCTGTATTTTTTTATGTATGTTACACGAAATCTCCGCCAAATGTGGACCGATTTTCAATTTTTTGTGTTCGATAGTGCTTATTTCAAGGGTGGTCACATAAATTGGTCACGATAGGATTTGAAGTCGGTTAAGTATTTTCCTTCATATATATGTGGTTTGAAATAGAAAATTCACAATGTGTGTTGTAAATTCCCAGTTTAGCTTCTTTAGTTACGTACAACACGTGTTTAATAAATTAATTTTCAAAGTTGGGCTTGTTAATATCTTATGAGAAACAATCTCTTTGTCTGAACCCAGGCGAGTTGATTATTTAATAAAGCAGTACTGGATAAGTTACAATTCGAGAGTCGAGCAATTACTTTGAGAACGATGTTAATCACAAGATTATTGTGCTTAAATTTTGTAGCGTTTAATTAGGCAACAATGGGACTTGCTTGAGAGTCCTGTATCTAAGTCGATAACGTTATTTGGTAGCGATTTCTGAGATTCTAGAATTTATAAGTAAAAACTAGTGTACTAGTCAACGCTTACAGGTTATAAAATATTTTCGACCGACCAAAAAGGAGATCCTTAATTCGTCTGTATTTTTATGTATGTTACGCGATATCTCCGCCAAGTGTGGACCAATTCCCAAAAATTCTTTTTGGGTTCGATAGAGCTTATTTCAAGGGTGGTACCATATAAATTCGGTCAAGATCGGATTTGAAGTCGGTCTGTTAAGTTTTTAAACTTATGATTATATTTATTATTATCACAGACATGTGGATATACGAGTAATTATCTGTACACAATTGCTAGGAACGTGTCTGTTATAATGATAGCGGTTTGGTTATCATCTATTGCGCTGCCATAATCATTCGGTATATTGTGTTGAAAATAGCACGTTTAGTAACAAAATGCCGATTAATTTGTTGTATGTCCTTCGCTAATCAGTGTGGAACACCCATACGTTTAGTCCGCGTAGTTCTTAATTAGATCATGTCACGCACGCCGCACGCGGACGCCTGACTTCCTGACATGACGGTGGTATTCACTCATGTTTGACAATTTGGCATGACTTGACTTATTACGCGTGTGTCCCCACATGTTTGAACAAACTTTAGCGTACTGTGTTTACGTTTGTCGCAAATATTTGATTGAGTGTGGCCACTGTAAATAAGGAAATTTGTGGACTGTAAATTGCTCATACGTACAATGTTTTAGAATTAGAGGTACATATATACATGAGCTTAGTGTTTTTGGATATTATTTAAGGGTACATAATTATGTGGACGTATTGAGTGAAACGTAAACAACCAAACTCGTGGTATTTATGTCTTCCCATCCGACCTATGTTTGTTCACTCATGACTTCACTGTGCTATCAATATTTCATATTTTATGATGTCTTAAAATATTCACTATTCTCGTTACTGCACTCGGTGCACTCTCCAACTCAATTCGCGGGTTAACAATACACGCTTTAGAATCGTGACTGTATAAATATACATAACATAAGCTCACGCCTGTATCCCTGAAGGGGTAGGCAGAGGTGCATTAGCGAACTAGAACACCCACATTTCGCCGAGCTTAGTTCCGTCGCAGATGTGATAGGGGGCGAGCCTATCGCCATATCGGGCACAAATTCCAGACTCCGAGCTGATACAGAAAAATCCAATATCACTTTGCCCGACCCGGGAATCGAACTCGAGACCTCAGAATGGTAGTCGTACCGAAATACATCCACGCCACCGAAGCAATATGAACATTAATTTCTAAAGTCGGTAAGAAATAATAATTCTTTTGTGACCTAATTGCCGGCAATTCATCCCTTTGTATTAAAAGAATACTAAAATCAAACGTTGGAGTTTTGAATGCATTACGTTTCTGTTGAATGGGCATTGTGTACTCGGTTCACAATTAAGACGGATCTCGGTGAGTAATTGGCTCGTTGTCGGTGACGGGTGTCGCGGGTTTGATGAAAAATGCCGCGTCAAGACAAGATTATCATTTTATACCGATAGGATTTCATTATAGACATTTTTGCGGAGTTTTTACTACGTTACATAATGAGCAATGGTACTTGGCAATCACAAGGGCGTCTCCAATTTTGAAACATTTTTGTCTCAACCATGTATAACTTACGAACACGGACGTGAAAAAAGATGGACGGAGCGCTAGGAACATTGAAAGTGACGCAGGGTTTTCGGCCCATTCGATCAGTCGCCGCCATTACGTGTCGATAGATCGAATGGGCCGAAAACCCTGCTTCACTTTCAATGTTCCTAGCGCTCCGTCCATCTTTTTTTACGTCCGTGCTTGCGAAGTTTATTTTTGCACATATGCTTTTTGCGTGTGTGTTTTTTCAATTTATTTCGTACGTAAGAAGAAGTTGTCTCACCAGAGATGTTCAGTTAAACAATTATGTGGCAGCTCGAGGTGAGCAGACGCGGCTAAAACCCGCAGCCTAACTTGTGCTCTCTAGTATAATCGAGTTTTGCTGTGTTAGCGCCGTTTCATACATTCTGAAAGCCTACAGCGGGAATACTCTGTTTATTAGTTTTACAAATACAGCGCCAGCATTTTTATAAACCTGCGAAAAAAGATGTGGTATGTTTTAGTGTACTACAATAGCACTGCCGTCCTCAAGGTAATATGCCATTAAGTGCACAAACCTAGTATTGATTTATTCTCCAAAGAACGTGGAAAATATTATCCTTAGAGTTTTATTGGACTGTGGCTTTTTTATTTAATAGACTAAGTAACTTGTTTACTTTAAGATCATAAATAACCATAAGTCTATGAAAACTCTAGGGACCATATTTTCCACGTTTTTTGGAGACATCTCAAAATTAGATTTATACACTTAACGGCATTTTAGCTTAAGGACGGCAAAGCAGTGTGTACCTATCAGCTGTACTGCATTAAATAAAACGTATGGTATCGCAAGAACTCTTACATTATTCCTAGTGAAAAAGAACACAGGTCCAGTATAATATAGTCAGGGTGTATATTTCAATTTAGAATGAAAATATACAAAATATTACAACTTTAATATTCGCAAAAGGCACTTTTAATGTCTGTACCACGCTAATGTCTGTCCTACTAGCTTTGAAATGTGTTTCTAACACATTTAGAAGTTTAAAATCCACTAACACAATCCTAGTACATTTGGATTTAATTCCATTCCACGAAGTTGATAAGTTTTAATACAGGATTTTGTCGTGAGATTGTATCATGAGTCCCTTTTATTCCGGTTGATTGGACACAATTTGTCTGGTGAAACATTCGACGTGTTTCCGCGATGCCGCGTCCCTAAGGCCCGCAATTGCGTTAGGCTCTTGAGACCGAGATTTCTGATTCCTAATAAGTTTACCCACTTCTTGTTAGGAGAAAAAAAACATCTTTGTTGTGGGATTATTATAGGTGAATTTTATGATTTACTTTTAATTAAATAAATGATGAATTGTACGAATTTTAAAACAATATACTAAATGATAATGGCTATTCTAATAGCAAAATATGTTTAGTTTAATTTATGAGAACGTGATTTTAACGCTCTTGTTTTAGGCAATTAGGAAGTGCTCTCCTTCTGTTTTTTTGTTAATTTTTATGAGATAAATTGCGGCTAGATGACGTAAAGAATAGGGACTTAAGTTTTGGTATAATTCGTTCTTTCACGAACTATGTTATTTCTACGAATATAACTCAACAACCCTCTCGTAAAACTACCTACCTCGCTAACAGATGGCGCTGTAACGAATTTTTATTGTCATACACTTAACCTTACCTCTCGTAGTTACACAACGAGTGCCTCTCATGTATTTCACGTAACATATTATATTTGTAGACTTTATATTTACGACAAAAGAGTCTATTTTACTCAGATTCACGTATCTTTATTACTTTGTTTGGGTTTATTGCGTAATTTGTCGTTGTGTGTGATTCTGGTGAAAGTGTATAAAGTTTTAGTGTTGCTAGTCAAATATATGTGTACTCATAAGACTGCCTCCGTGGCGCAGCGGGCGGGTAGCCGGCTGTGAAGCGAGAGACCGCGGGTTCTATCCACGCATTGATACAAATGTTTGTGTGGCCCACAGATATTTGTTTCAAGTATGGGTGTTATGAGACAGAAAGTTTCTCATAGCCTCTGACACCTACGATACAGGTTATAACCAGTGTAGGGTCAGGACTAGGTGTGACTATTGGGTGTATTTATTTATTTGTAATATTTTTATTTTGTAAGACAGGCAATATTCCAAAGCGCAAACAAAACAAAGTTTAATTAAAACTTGAGAAGCTATGTTAAAAATATCTATTTTGAAAAAATATATCAGACAGAGGTTGTTTGGACTCGGCGCCGATGGCGATCAAATCGAATTGAATTGCAAAATAGGCCAAGTCTCGGAACAGAAATCGATGTAGGTGGTGGAAAAAGGAGTCTACTTGCCTTTATTTTTCATCGACGAAAAAGTGTTACAATCAATACCGTTCCCTTTTACCGAAACCCTTAAACGACACATATATAAATATACTTATTTTGAACCTTTGGCACGTAAAGCATTATTTCATCTGTAAATGATTTATTCGCGGGAAGTAAGTCTTTGAAGTGCCGTTTGTTATTTGTACTTATTGAGAAAAAGCACGCGTAGACAACTCATAATGTAAAGATTGTAAGTTACTATTGCAATGATTGCGTCTTGTAACTTCAACTGACTATGGTTTGAATTTCACCAGAATAAAGGCTCGGTCTCTTATGATGAAACTCCATTAAGAATTATAATAGTTATGTTGCCAATGTCGTTCCTAGAAAAACTAAAAATAACTGGACAGTTAAATGTAGGCTGACACTTGAGATGTTTAAAAAAATGGATTTATGTTGACAATGTAATAAGATATTCAGTTCAGAGATTGTGTGTTGTTGAAATGTAAGTTCAAAATAGATTTTTATCGTAACGTCGAAGTGACTGCGTTACAAATAATTATGGCTTTCCAAATATATGCCCAACATTTTTTTTTAATTTTACGTAGATTATAATGTTAAAAACTGAAAGTGCTGTGCTATCTGGGCTTTACAATTTAACATAAAACGAACATTAGAGTTTAGTAAATTTCGATTTAAAGAAAGTTTTGTATCCAAAAGTATCCCAAGGCCTTTGTTCGTATTCACGGATGACCTTTTTGCGTCTCCCTGTCCAAATCGACAGAGTTCCGAGTGCCGGAATGCGGGTGCCACCTCCCCCCCTCTTCCATCAGCATTACCTACGCTTTCCGAAACTTTAAGCGTACCTATTACACCGACTTCTCGCATGTCATATGTTTGAAGGTTTGGTGAAATAGGGGGGAGTGTGTATACTAAGTATATTACGTGCTGTACTGTATGCATGACAAATATAGGGGCGAAGCTTAGGTTAGCTTTTTTATAACACATTAGAGAAATCTTGTTTTCTTTTTTAAGATTAATACATAATCCACTTTGTTCTTCCATTGATATACATAATGGTTGGAATAAATGGAAACATTCTATGAATCTCTATGCAATGACGTAAATTGGATTCTGCAATTAACGTTCCGCTATACGTAATTTATAAGTAGGTTATTTCGTAAAATATCAATTGTTTTATAATACAAATTTCGTGATAGCACATTTCATGATCTTGTTTATTGACTTATCAACACAGTTTCTTGTTATAATTTTTGTGCAAGTTCCTCATTGCATAATATGTTTTCACGTAGCTATACACAACCAACACTAGATACCCGTACAATGTATGTCTATTCTCGTATCTCCCAAAGCGTCGTTTGGGAGATTCGAAAAGCAATTTAGTGTGCACAATGTAGAGAGATTCATCGGCCCCGAGCCCCAGCCCCAGCCCCGACCAAGACGTATGCTCTTATACTTTTCCCAATAGAGGCACTTTTCACTCGCTCCACATTATCTGGGTCTCCACCACGATGTTAGAAAGCTTCGGTAGAATATGTGTGTGGTGTGACACGGTATTACGTAAATATGTGCCCCGATATCATTAAATATTTTTGTTCTCAGGTGTATTAAATGTTTTGGATTTGTTACGTAAAGTAAAACAAGACAAAAAAAAATACCGATTCATGTGTGTCATTCATTGTGTAATAGTAATTTTATTTGTGTAATGATTCTAGTTGACTGCCTCCGTGGCGTGGTGGTATCTCGGTACGACTACGGTTCTGAGGTCTCGGGTTCGATCCCCGGGTCGGGCAAAGTGATATTGGATTTTTCCATATCAGCCCGGAGTCTGGAATTTGTGCCCGATATGGCGATAGGCTCGCCCCCTATCACATCTGGGACCGAACTAAGCTCGGCGAAATGTGGGTGTTCTAGTTCGCTAGTACGCCTTTGCCTACCCCTTTGGGGATATAGGCGTGAGCTTATGTTGTTATGTTATGTTATTCTAGTATTATCGATTGGACTGAGACATGCGAGTTTTTCTTGTGTCCGGAGTATGGATGTCCATAATCACCGACGTCAGGAATAAGGGAACAGAGTGTAGCGACTCTTATTAGACCTACATGGGTCTACAAAAACCTTACGTTGTAGCTTTAATAAGAAATGTATGTATGGACTAACATAATAACATTTCTTACAACATCAAAGTATAATCATAAAGTCAAGTCGTAATAACTCATACGTTACAATTTAACTACATTATTTGCACGAAAACAAATTATGATTAAGAATGAATAGACCTCAAAGTAATTGAGAATCCGCGGGGCGTGAAATGAAATCGACTATCTGCCTCGCGAACAGTTCGTTTTGTTTGACCCGCTTTCATTATGAGATTTGAAGGAATCTAGTATTGTACCTCGGAATTTATTGAGTATTTGTTTGATTGTAAACCTATTTTAAATGTAAAATCGATTATGTATCTTGGTTATAGTTATACTAAAGCTGCCCTTTCAATTTTTATACGTGCTTTAACCGTACCTATACTCATCACATTCCGATATTGCACCGAGGCAACGTCGATAACAACCACCCACCTATGGGAAAGCTCCCGTTGTTGACGGAATGGGTGTAATCCGCTAATCATTCCCGTCGATTGGATTCCCATCATGGGAGAGATGGGTAGATTGAACGAGATGCGGACGCACCGGACTGTCCATCTCGGTAATGGGATTCGCGGGCATGTCCATCGAATATTGGCTATTTCAACCCTCGCAAGCAATTCCACCAGGCTCGATAGCTTGATAGACTCCGGTACATTGTTAACTAGTATATCTGCATGATGGACTATGTAAAAATAATTAAATCCTCTCGGTTACATGTTGTGTTCTCGCTGGTCGGTTTATGTTCATGATCATATCTTACTAACTATGTTAAAATGGTGTGTGATCTTCGGATGTTTGCTTTATTAATGTATCGTGAATATGGTTTAATTTAGTTTCCGAGTAATTTCTTTGAGATGTTTTACATAATAGATTAAGTCAATCTAACAAATTATGTTTTACCATATTATTTCCTTTGAAGTATATTAAAGAACATGTTATGTATTATTTTAGCAAATATTAGTTTTACGCTCTTCTCTTAAGTAATTGTTGAAACAGTGTAAATATCGACACGTAATATTATATAATTGAGTGACTGAGAGTAAAAGTGTTGATGGTTAAAAGCATCTTCAGGTGCGAGTGAAAGTTTTAATCCCCTTGGTTACTACGTGTGAAAGTTAGTTTTCGTGTATGATCATTTAGTTGTAAATACATATTTGGCAACAAGCATAAAATTTTAATAACCTTAAAAGTTGTTGTTTTCTCTAAGGAGTAAGCACTGGCCTACGATGTATTCTACCTCTATATCTTTGTATTTCTTTTTTCGAGTAACGATTTATATATTCGATTGATATATTTGTCCCTAATATGTATGTCGTACAGTTCCCTCAGACGACTTTAGGGGAAAACCGTCTAGTATAAATAATAATAAATAAATAAATACACCCAACAGTCACACACATAGTCCTGACCCCACACTAGGTGTAACCTGTAATGTGGGTATCAGAAACTACGAGAGACTTTTTGGTCTCATAACATCCAGAGCCGAAACAAATACCTGAGAGTCACACAGAAATTTATCTCTGTGTGGAAATCGAACCTGCGACCTCACGTTTCACAACCGGCTACTCGCCCGCTGCGCCACGGAGGCTGTAGTCTCTCGTTGATGTCCTTTTAATGAAAATATAATTTAATGCGCGGCGAACTTGTGTACTTCAAACGAAGTGTTATATTACTCCTTTGGCTTATCCTACTGGAATATTAAATTATACTGGAAAGTTAGTAATATCTTATAGTTTATACAAGTATTTTATTTTTTAGGGTTCCGTAGCCAAATGGGAAAAAATAGAACCCTTATAGTTTCGCCATGTCCATTTTGTTTACTATTTCAGTAAGCTTTACTGTAAGTACGTGCTAAGACGCACACTTGGCTGGTTTAATTAAAATTGTATCTTTGTTTCATGGTCATCGGATTTCAAGTTAAAATAAACAGATTTTTAGATTCGCTGCATTACTATATCTTATTCCATATTTATGATACATTCCTTATATCGATGAAAAGAGAGATTGTATCTTTGTTTCATGGTCATCGGATTTGAAGTTAAAATAAACAGATTTTTAGATTTGCTGCATTACTAGTATCTTATTCCATATTTATGATACATTCCTTATATCGATGAAAAGAGAGCGCACCAAACAGCATCGTTTCCACTTTTATTGGTATTGACTATCGACAGGAAACTAACTGAATGTGTTATTAATACCGCCACATTTACCGCAAGAATGTCATTTTCAATGTCGATGGTTCACGTTTGGTTTCTTAGAAACATATCGCATTATATGTGATTATAAGGAATATTAGTTTATCGAAAGGAAAATCATATAGAATTAATATAACTGTCGACAACTGTGTGGTTTTCCAATATCATTTTTTTGAGGAAACATACTGCTCTAGGTATCGTTTAAATAACGTTGCATTTCTAAGGTTTTGTAGCAAGTTATTTTCCTTGTATTAAGATTATGAATATTTAAAATTAATTATTTTCTTTTTAATTCTACCTGTCCTCATCTCACTCCCATATGGGGTTGGGGTAACACACTATTCCAGGCATGTCGCAGAAAGGATTTGGCTTCGTTTTTACGACCGGCTGCCTGTCTGACGTCAACCCCCTCTGAGGGATCCAGTCCCGGGCAAATTAAATTAGAAAATTAGCTTCACCCGACCTGAGAATCGAACCAAGGACCTCCCGGTCCACAGCCCATACCGAAGAGGCGACTTAATCGAGAGACGAGAAAATTAATTATGCTCTGATGTAAAATTATCTATAGGTAACTTTTACTACACATTTTTAATAATAAATACTATTATTTTCCCTTTGTTCAGAGAGCTAGGACTAATGATGATCCAGTGAAATGTCGCCCCGAAGCAATATTGATGCGAGTTATTCGACGTAACGGAATTCTCGATAAAATATACTCAATGAAATAGATAAAGATGTATTACATATAACAGTCGTGCTCGTGCGAGACTTGTAGTTTGTTTTGGGATCAACTTGTGTAAGAATTTCTTAGTATATATACCAGGAATCTGTGACACCGATATTGCTGTTTTCGTCTTCGTTAGCTTTATTTATACAATACGTATTGTATAAATGAAAGATGATATATGTATTCAGATAATGTATGGTGCTTCAGAATAAAATTGTGCATCGGTAAACATCGTAAACACTTGTATTGAGCGTTAGTCAGACAATTGACAAACAAAATTTGGCCTTAAAACACTCCACTTCATCTTTATCACAAACAATGTATCGTCTCTATAGTCGATCATGTTTGGAACTAGGAAGTTAGCCTATATCCCATATTTATCGTGCAAAACCTGCTATATGATTTTTTGATGTACTGATTATTGAATCATTTCCTCTGAGACATTGTCTGTTAAGGTCATTTGCCCCATTATCACTCATTTAATTGAAGTACACCCGTCCACCCACCGAGGGGCTGTCGTAAACATTCAACGGCATCCGTTGATAAGCTTAAATCCCAGATTTGTCGTTTAAGTGCTCATAAAACAGTCTACAACGTCCCCCTGTTTGGATTGTCAACTCATCCTAATTCGATCACTCAGACACGCAAATGTCGCATCGCTCCATTAGCGCTGATCTGCACAGATACCTACTGGAGTGCGGCCGCGAGTCGCGACTCGCAACATCATTGTCAGTTCTGGCGCGAGTGCGGAGCGTGCCGCGATTGCATTAGCCTCCATTACTAAGTGCACACTGCACATGCAGCGGCACATAATGTGCAGCGTCGGAACGCACCAACGAACGAGTCCAAGGCTCACTCGCCCCATTTGCCTAAAGGCTCCGAAAGCCCGCGTTACCATAGTGATGCGATTGTTTTACAGAAACAAAAGAAGCGCGCACCGCATGTCGCACGTCGCACGTTGTTGTTAGTCACAGCGCAGCGGAAATAAATTACCGCCGATTTATGATACCTAATGTAACAGAGGCGTCCGTGAGAGACTCATATGACATTGAACGTAAAATACAAAAGTGTACCCAAATTCGTCCAGTTACATAAGTGGGGGCGGGGAGAACCCGCGTGGCTTACGTAAGCGAGCCTCGTAATGTGATCGACGAGTAAAGTGTCGTTTTAATTCATACCGACAATACACAGTTGATAGATGCGGCCCTCTTACGCGCGCATTTGCATAGAGTGCGCCGCCCGCCCGCGGCCCGCGTGCGGTCCGCCGTTACATCGCTGCACCGGCACTACATCGCCGCGCTAAACTCAAATGTCCCAAGTTACACACATAATTTACCTCTATTTGCACAAAACGGGTTACGACGGAGGCCGGAGGGTGGCGACACGTAATCACCAATATATTGTGTATTTCACACAGGATCCTCTCATAACGTGTGAAATAGTGTTTGGGCCAACTGAAAGTACTGGGATGCGGTTCGTGCAAACACTGGTGGTGGGGCGAGGGCTCGCGACCGGCACATGTATTTACCTCGTCGACACTGACACACGTCACTTACTGCCGACTATGTCTACATGATACACTTCACAAGTATGCCCACGATAATCACTGGTAAGTTTGCGTTGCGGGTTTTTCGCTAAAGCTCTGGGCACGAGGCACGTGGCGTCGCGTCGGCGTTCGGTACGCAACTGACGGCCGTCCGTGCCGGCGACGGATCCCAAACTCCAAATTGGAGGTCTTCGTAGTCGTGAACAGCAGTGGCAAAGGTCATGGTGCGTCTTCGGATGCGCTGTGTCGAGCGGTGATCGGTCACCGGTGCCGACGGTCGTCACTCCAGTAACTGGGATTACGAATTTTGTAGGGGAATTTCCTTTTGTTTACATTCACGTATTTTCCGCGACGATCCTTCATCATTACGGGTGAGTTGTCTTACTGCCGGATTTTGAACTTTTGTATTTATGTTGATTGTTTGAACTAAATTGAGGCGCGTCCATTACTAAAATCTTTAACTTTTGTTATGTTTGCGTAATTTAATATATATTAAGAGGCATAAAAAAATTCGTAACATAATGTTGCAAGAAGGCTCCTTCCATTTACTCACCAGTATAACGCATATACTTTGAGGTTTTTATAATAGTTGTGTAGTACAACAGAGGATTTTCGAAGTGGTCTATTCACTGTGTTTCTCGTCATAATACCTATCCATTAGCGTGTTATAATATTTCTTGATTATCGTAATTCGTAACGAGTGCGTGAACAAAGACTCGACTACTGTTATTAGATGTAGCCGTAGCCGAATCAAGGCCTCCGCTAACATCCATCAATGTGTCGCACTCCTGCGGATGTCGGGGTTTGTTATACGTATCGTGTGGACATCTATACATGACTCATGAATTTTATAAGACAATGGTTTCGTTCGGAATTCTAGCCGGTCTTTCTCCGAATATTCGTATTCGTTTTTTTTTGGTGTGACATCCTCGGTAGCGTAGGGGACGAGTTACTGGTTGCGAAACGAGGAACCGAGCGTTCGATTCCTGTCCCAAGACAAGTTTGTGTAATCTTTAACTGTCGAGAGATGATATGTATTCCGGCGGTCGCCAGCATCATGCTTGAACTTGGTTATACTGGAATAAAGTAATGATTCACTGTACTTATGTAACGTGTTGTCACAGCATGATTCTTGATGACACCCATACTTATGAAGGAATAGAAAACATAACACATAACATAACATAAGCTCACGCTTGTATCCCCGAAGGGGTAGACAAAGGTATACTAGCGAATTAGAACACCTACATTTCGCCGAGCTTAGTTTCGTCCCAGATGTGATAGGGGGCGAGCCTATCGCCATATCGGGTACAAATTCCAGACTCCGGGCTGATATGGAAAAATCCAATATCACTTTGCCCGACCCGGGGATCGAACCCGAGACATCAGGATGGTAGTCATACCGAAATACAACTACGCCACCGAGGCAGTCAAACTTAACTTTCAATCGATCATATTGTAGTGCAACGATTTGTATAAGGTGAGAAACGTTGGACTTGGAGCTCTATTTTCTGGTAGTCTCGTTAACTATTTAAATTAAACGTTGGTTGTGGTTTTTTCATAACAATATAATGTATTCTAGATTTGTAGTTAATTTTGTATTCAATTTTTAATTGACTTTGAAGTCTGATGAAGTTAGATTAAGATATTTAGGAGTTTGTCAATTCGGTGTATATTTTTTTCTTTAAAAATCTCAATGCTGTTGATTATGTAAGCAATTTTTATTAACGACTTTCCAGCATCGAGTTTGGAAATCGATTTCTAAGTTTAGAGACCATCGATATATTATACACCTAGATGCACAGTTGACGCTCGGAAAATGGGACAGCAAACGAGTGCTTAAGCACTCCTTATGCCTACAGTCGGACGCCGGTAGAATTCTAAATGTCAATTTTCAAATTTGAGAACGCTTGCTCATTTCGTTTAAAAAGCTACTTTATAACACGTGCATAGGGTTATATTTGTGTTAATTTAATTAGAACTTGTGATCTTTTTCTTTGTTTTATTCTTGAGACCACTTTTTAGGAGGATATTTGCAAAGAACTGTGCATCTAGGGTATATTATTATATTGATGTTAGAGACCGATAAATGTTAGAGAGCTTTTAAATAAAATAAAATAATGACATTGAGTAATAATGAGAATCTGACTGGATGTGAATCACACTCACCCCTATGGTTGTCTTTACGGTTATGTTCCTTTGGGACACGTAATGTCTAAGCATATCTATAAAATGTACGATACGTAGGCGGGTCGTATAGTCGTGTCTATTAATGTACCGCTATATTTCGGTATTATCGTAATTCTGTTATTAATTGGTTATCGTTAACTAATATTTCACAACATCCTGCAAACGTGGGTAATAGTTATAGGAACAGATTATGGGTAATAATAAATAAAATATATGTTTATTGTTATATAATATAATATTAGCCCTGTAATATTACTGTTCCACTGCTGGGCACGGGGCTCCTCTACTAATGAGAGGGGGGTTAGGCCATAGTCTACCACGCTGGCCTAATGCGGGTTGGTAGACTTCACATACCTTCGAAATTCCTGTGAAGAAATTCTCAGTTATGCAGGTTTCCTCACGATGTTTTCCCTCACCGTTATAGAAAGCGGTATTTCACAATGAAAATACACTTAACATAGAAAAGTCAGAGGTGTATGCTCCATTTTGGGGTTGGTCTCGAACCTCCGACACTTGTCTCGGCAGTCCGTACCATTCACAACTGAGCTATCGCTGCTTTTTGTTAAGTACCTTAAATAAAAGTACAATGCGAAATGATTCACTCATGTTATCAGGATTTTATACTATTTTGTGATTTTTTTCCATTAAATCATATTGGGCCTTACTTATAAAAACAGTAAGGCCCATTATGTGTTATGTAAATCGACATAATCAGGTGACAGTGTGTTTCACTTTAAAAATCCTCGCTCAAAATTAATTTCTCATGAATGGGGCGGCTCGTGCATTTGTATGATTTCCATTAGATCCCAAATACTTTGTCCTTTCTCATGGCAAAAACATACCACTTATGTTTTAATTCCAATATAACCTCAAACTTAAACATTCAACCAATTCGAAATTAAATTGACATCACAAATAGAATTAACTAATCAAAATAAATCCCTGTTTTTCCTCATTTAAGAATATGTGGAAAATATATTAACCGACAGTACGCAGCCTCCATTATCAATCCTTTTCCTCTATCTTGCTCTTTATTGTATTCTCACTCATGACGCGGGCAAGTAATTAAAAGATTTTTTTTATAGCAGAGGCTAATAAAATAGCAGCCGGGTCACCTGATGGTAAGTGATCTCCACCGCCTATAGACACCCAAGACACAAAAAAATCATGGGTTCATTGACAAATTAAAAGGAGGGGAATAGGGAATGGAAATCCCACTCACCAAACGAAACGCAACAGTGAACTGGCAACCTTACGTCGGTTTTCTATGACAGTAGCATTAAACTGAGGAGGCCCATTCGTGCTGTAGACCTGTCTACATCGTGGCTCTACCGCTCAACGTGAGCCGTTTTTTTGTCGCGCAAAGTGCACGCTCGCAATCAACGCGCCTTAAATGACGCGATGCACTAATTACACACTGGCTAAAAGATCCCGTTGTAATGTCAGACGACCAGAATTTTACCGACAATACCGAAACATTTAAATATTTTACCCGTATAATAATTTAAAGTTTTAGCCTTAAGCTTTTTACTATTTAAGGAGTTCCCTAATAATCTTAGCAAGTTTAGTACTGTTATTCATTATTTATAACTAGGGTTATGGTATGTTATGATAAATATCCCTTTTCATTATTTAGAATAGTTTTTGTTTTATTCATATGAAATTCTAGGGCCTGGTTACCCCATACTATCCCGTCTGCTTCAACTCAGCCATTATTTAATCTAAATACATTTTCCTTATGGTTCGTTTGTGTATTGAAATAAATTATTCCCATAGTAAAAGACATACAATAGACAGTTTGTGCATTTCATCAGGCTGCTTGAGTTGCAAACCGCGTGTAGGCTAGTCGAAAAGCATGTTTGCTACCTAAGGGCCACTTGCAGCTTCGGGATAAGTCTTTATTTATCCTAAAAAAATATTTAAATATAGGAGTGAGCTGTAGGATAAATAGAGTTTAGGTTTAAATTTACATTATTAACAGCGCTGCAAGTGGTCCTAAGTAGCTAATAGAACTAACGACTACTTTTAAGCTTCACATAAACATAAGCTCACGCCTGTATCCCCGAAGGGGTAGGCAGAGGCGCACTAGCGAACTAGTACACCTACATTTCGCCGAGCTCAGTTCCGCCCCCTATTTCGGGGATCGAACCCGAGACCTCAGGACGGCAGTCGTACCGAGATACAACCACGCCACCGAGGCAGTCAAGAGCTTCAAATAAAAGTAATTTTAATTAAGTGGTGACCGTGATCGTGAAGGCTTAAAATGTCGGGACTAAAATCAAAATCACGATAAAATCCGCATAAAGTTTTCTTATGTGTAATATTCGCAAAAAATATGACTCTCAAGATACTCTCATTAATAAAGAACTCGTGTCCGCAGTGAAACAATGTATTTAATTAAAGAGCTGGAAAAAGTGTCTTAAATGTTTGACAGATTCTAAGCCAAAAATCATTTAGGTAATCTTTACCAAATTCTAATCTTAGATGTGGCCGACACTAGATAAATTGCCGGTTTCCAACAAAATGTCACACGGCCCGTTGAAAAGGTAACATTCAGCGGTTTTAATAATATGACCGGAGTTTTAACGATTTATAACCGGGTGCTGTGGCTGTTGTTACCAAATTGTGCGGACAAAGCGGATTTGCTTTAATTCGCGTTTACTCCGCTCCGTAGTCGTTATTTATAGTAATTAAATAAAGGCTGGTTACGTTGATTCGTATTTTTTTGCTGCTTGTTTGTTTGTTGTTTTTGGTACTTTTAGTTTTTAATTTGCATTTTAGGTACGAGTATGTTTGGCTTCACCAAAATCTTCATAGACTTATTATAAATCAATTAATATATCATATATGGAATTGTATGCTATTGAAACTGATAAAAATGATATTGATGTTATCATGTAGGTTTTGGAAGTTATAAATTACCACGATAACAATCGCTGTTGCTGAAATGGTAGGAAGGAAATTAATAGACAATGGAAAAAATAAACAAGAGAAACACTGTGCCTTTTCCATACTAAACGAAGGCCACAGAGATAATGATCCGAATAGACAATGCGCAATAAAACATAAGATAGAGGAGATGAAATCGATAGCGCTCATTTTTTACGCCATCGAGTATACTCAAGAAACATTGCATTGGTATAACGTAATAAACTAAATGAATGTTTATGATCGTGAATGAACAAAGGCATAGGACGGCAGTCGCCAGAGGAATAATTGCTTATTGATTAGGGCATAAAAAGGGAGGGAGGGAGATTACCTCCCACGGCGCACGGCAGTTCGGAACCAATGATATTTATCGCCCATCATTAGATGTGCAATCAAATTAAAGGAATTTAGTCGCAACAATTGGAATAAGATTTGTCATTACGGCGAGGTTAAAATGGCGGAAGACGTTGAACTATTTTGCATTAAGATAAACGCTGAGTTCAATTGCAGGGCTATTTAGTTGCTATTTTGAAAATTGTGAACAAGATGCAATTAAAAGATGGCTTTGATTTATCTTATATATTTCAGTAGTATGAACAGTGTAATTGAATCCTCGCTTGAAGACACTGAATCTAGTGAAATTGTGTATGATATTGAGACTCTGTGTATGATAACACATAAGCTCATGCCTGTATCCCCGAAGGGGTAGGCAGAGGCGCACTAGCGAACTAGAATACCCACATTTCGCCGAGCTTAGTTCCGTCCCAGATGTGATAGGGGGCGAGCCTATCGCCATATCGGGCACAAATTCCAGACTCCGGGCTGATATGGAAAAATCTAATATCACTTTGCCCTACCCGGGGATATAACTCGAGACCTCAGAACCGTAGTCGTACCGAAATACCACCACGCCACCGAGGCAGTCTGTGTATGATATTGAGACTCAATAACTAGTTTCTCAAAGTGAAGATTACATCTGACTCGATTCGTTGTTATTGGAGCCATTGACACGAAAGAAGATCACGCGCTGCTTGACAAAGTGCTCTGTCATTCAAAAGGCTGATGATGATGCTGATGATGCTTTTCATCAAACAATCTGCTGATAATGATTTCTTAGATTTATGCGAACGTTATTCATCGAAAGTATTCATCTAGTTATTCTATCGCGATTTGATTTTTGTTTTTAGTCCCGTCGATTCGATTCGATAAGCTTTGCAGCCTTCGTGGTCACAGAGTCGGACACGAATCTGTAAAAACTAGTTTTATTTCAATTTATCTGCTGTCATCATTTAGGTATTTTATTGCATAATTAGGTAGTTTAGCTAGCAACTTTAACACAAGGAACACATGCAGGCATTACATGTGCAGTTGTAAAAAACCTATTTTTGTATAGTTGTTAGTTAATTTCGACAGTGTAGTCCAGGTGTTTGGTATCTAGTGCCGAGTGCGTCGCGATATCATTGTGTTTTCATTATGGCTATCTAATCGGCCATTATCTATTATCGCCTTCCGCGCCTGTAAACATTTGTGCCATGCGTCTGCGTCAACGACGGCACCATGTTCCTCTTTAGCTTTTTGCACTATCATGGGAGATCATGTCTGTTTACCAGTTTTACTGGTGTCTGAGTCCTTCTTTGTTGATCTGTGTTGAAGTTATTTTTTCTTTCATTCTTCCTTTTTTTTAATAGTTACATACGGACTTTGCTTTAATAATCTAATTACTACGGGTTTCCATGGTATCTGATAAATTTAAACCAAGTAAATTTTATACTGTTTTCAGTGAGCCGTTCCGGTTTCGATTCCCGATCTAGGTTTAACTTTGAATTAATTTTGCAGCGAATTTCTTGTCCTAGCATTGTTATGTAAGAAACTAAGAGCATACCACTTAAAAAAGTGTAAAAGAACCTAAATCTATTTTAACTCAATTTTAGGTGTTTTTAGTATAATAGAAAGTTGAATATTATTTTATTTACTGATTTCTTAAGTTTACGCGAATGCTATTCATTGAAATAAAATTACTTTTACGGATTTTATCACGATTTGGTTTTAATTTTTATTCCCGACGTTTCGAAGGCTAGATTTTGTAATACTAACATTTTTGGACAAATGACATCTCAGTCCAACCCGTGACCACGAAGACTGCAAAGCCTTCGAAACGTCGGGAATAAAAATTAAAACCAAATCGTGATACAATCCGTAAAAGTAATTTTATTTCAATTATTTTATTTATTCTTCAAGTGATTTGCAATTCAGCACATGTTTTTAAAATTACAATCTGAGAATAACACGATATGGCGCTGCGGGTGATAGTTATCGTTTTTACATTTTATTCATTTATTCCAATCTAAACGAGTGTGAATATAAAAGGGAGAAATCTAAATATTTTTGCAGTCTGGCCAAACCCACAAATGCTAGGCCCTTTGTGGCTCCGCTTTGTTTATTTAAATTCACCTTTATATTTTTCAATAGGGATTTATTGGATTTAAATTTTAAACAATATTACTCCAAATTATTATTAATTTCAATAGCAGAAGTATAATTGAGATAATAGCAAGTCAATACTTAAAACCACCAAACTGCCGATGACCTTACAGGAGCTACCCATACTGGAGTGGCAATGGCTAAGTATTTGGGCCAAAATAATGTAGAGGTAATTAATTTTATAAACCATCGACACGACAAAGAACAAGAATACTTAAAACTTTATAGCTACGACTCTACAGTAGTTGTGAAAAGGTTACCTTTAAATTGGATTTCTTATTGGATCTTATTGACGTCGACAAAATATAATGGAATTGCGTGTTAAACCTATGTTTTGCGTACAGAAATCATAGCTCGGCTTCTGTTATCACGCGTTTAAATACAATATTCTAGTTCGTGATCCGTCCATCAATACAAGCTCCTAGACTGTTTGGCTTTACCCAGTCTATCGACACCAGTGAGTAAAGCTGGCGATATTTTCATCGCTGTATAATAACTCATACGTCATCACTCGTTTCACCATCACGTCACGCCGGTACTTTCAGTAGAGCGTTGACAGGCGCGCCCGTTTTGCTCTTTAATCGCAAGTTTACCTTGAGGGGGTGACCACACTTACCGAAGCAAAATGCGTGTCACTCGTCAGTCATCGTTTTAGTTTGGTTGACGACATAGATATTAAGGACTTTGACTTGACTTAACACATCGTAAGCTGGACCTCATCGCATTTATGAAAGTAAACTTAAAGAGCACGGTATAAAGAATACTTTTCCAGACAAGTAGCAATACATTGATTGCCGAGACGATTGTTTGGAAGTTCGAGACCGACCCCAAAAAGAGGATTTACCTCGACTTTTCCATATTAAGTGTGATTTAATTATGAATTATCTCATGTTATAATGGTAAACAAAAACATCGTGAGTAAACTTGCATACCTGAGAATTTCTCCGTATGAATTTCGAAGGTATGTGAAGTCTACCGACCCGCAATAGGCCAGCGTGGTAGACTAGGTCTAACCCTTCTCATTAGTAGAGGAGGCCCATCAGTAAGTAGTAGTTTTACAGGGCTAATATTAATGTATTTATTTTCTCTGCCTCAGTGGCGTGGTTCTATTTCGGTACGACTGCCGTCCTGAGGTCTCTTGTTGTTCCGGAGTCTGGAATTTGTGCCCGATATGGGGATAGGCTCGCCCCCTATCACATCTGGGACTAAGCTCGGTGAAATGTGGGTGTACTAGTTGGCTAGTGCGCTTTTGCCTACCCCTTCGGGGATACATGCATGAGCTTATGTTATTTTCATACTTTCGTTACGTCAACATAACGTGAGTGCGTTAAATGTTCGTTTGGTCATACAGAATCATACCCCTGCTAAACCAGCTTCCGATGATAAGTACGTTACGAGTACGTAGTGAAAGGCGCGGGAAATTAATCAACTTAGATTTTCCATTGATGAGTTCCGTTCAAGATGCTTGTATATTTGGTTAATAGACGTGTTTTGATTAGTTCTAAATGTAAACGATGTTAGATAAGAATGATGTATGGTGATCCGTCGGGCTTGTTTAACACCTGGATTGTGGGAATTAGATTTATTTTAGTCTAATGTATATGTGCAATTTTGGGCGCTATCCAAGGAATATGTGTTACTCATATCACGTCTATTTCTAATATGGAATTATTTTAAAAAAATGTTTTTTTTCTACGGTGGTCATGATAGATTGGTAATATAATACTTAACTTTATAATAGCATCAGCTTTATAATAGCTGCTAGTGTGCTAACAAATAAAATAATAATAATAAATAACTAGCTTGTATAGCAACTTGCACGCAATTATCCCAAATATGTTCGCAATTATTATCAATTTGTTATTCACTATTTTCCATTGCAAATTTGGCTCGTTGTATCCTGATTCCTGACAAAGCAAACTACGCGGGCTTGTCACAAGGTTTCTATCAGGTTTTTAAAGCATTTTAATACAGCCGTAACTAATATTCGTTATGTATTTCGTTAGATGAACCATATTTGTGAAACATTCATCGGCGGAGGTCGACCTGGCAATTAATAACAACTCAGATTAATGGCGCATACCGACTGTGGCATTGAAAAAGCAAAACGTATCGATATCTCAATTAAATGTTATACGGGTATTTTGGCCTAATTGCCTCCAAATGGATCCAGGTGTTCGTTTTGATACGTATCAAAACACCACTAATTGAATGGCTGGAGACGCATTTGTTGTGTTTTGTGAGTTTCACGTAATCTTCTCCACATCTCCAGGAGCAATACATTCATAGATACTACCCCAAAGGTGAATTAACGAAATAGAACACCCAAATTCCCAGATGTGTGGGGGCGAGCCTATCGCCAATCAGAAGCAATATTAACTTGATGAATAATTGATTACATAAAATGGTGGCTGACACGTCACTCATACACAAAATCTACAAGCTCGTGTACATTTAAGACCACAGCTCAGAACATTGTAATACATGCAAAATGGACTTATCAATAGGGAAAGTGTTTTTTTATAGCAGAGACTGGCAAACGAGCAGATGGGTCAACTGATGGTAAGTGATCTCCACTGCCCATAGACACCCAAGACTCAAAAAGAATCATGGGTGCGTTGCCAACCTAAAAGGAGGAAATGGAAGCGGAGGGAAAAAAGAATTGAGAAAGGAAGGGGGAAATGGGTCACCGGAAATCTTACTCACCGAACGAAACGCGACAACAAGCTGCCACTGGCATCAAACCGGTCAAGCCGGCCCATTCGTGCTGTAGACATTACTGTATCCAGTGTGACTCTATCGCTCAAAAAAATCTACCCCCTTTTGAATAATTATTTTCAGAACCTGTTATTTTGACCTCATATCATTTGTGAGACAAGCACAACTTATGTATGATATAGTATTACAAAAATATCACAAAATTACATCAAAACACATTAGACATAATCGTTAAGTGGGTAGATATTTGTTTACGTTACATAAGGATTGAGAACACACTTCAGGTTGTCGATCAAACAATATTTGATATTGGAGGCATGTATCGTTACATCTTTCTGAGCACGTCACTTCAGTCACGGATTCCAATATAATCCGGATAATCGGTAACTTATGTCAACTGTTGTAACAGAAGCTGTCATGTGTCACGTCACGTAAATAAAATCAATATGGCAACACCCTTCAAACTAGGGCATCAAAGCATGCCAGCGCTTCAAATAAGTTGATGATTGCCATACTGTATAAGTATGCTAATTTTACATTAAAACAAATTGACTTTTGCTCTTAGTATTATGCTTGGTGCCAGAGGTTTTTGAAATTCCTCAGGTATTCGCCGTTATTCTCTTTTAGCTCTCATGATCACAAACATATACATATATATGAACTCACGCTTCTTTCCCAGGCAGGCAGGCAAGGCAGGTAGATGAACAATTAGGCTTTCAGCTGTCCATCGAATATGTGATCCAGGAACTTCTATAGTGTCTTCGAAACGTGACCAATCTTTATGTTATTTTAAAGACATTACGAATTTTTAAGGTTCACAAGGATAACTAAATTGTGAAGATTTTGTTTAAAGCAAAAACTAAATTTCGTAGTTTTTGTGTAATTGACGTAGCATGCTTGTAAAAGTGTGTTGCGTCGACTCCACATTGGAGTGGGACAAGGGCAGGGCATGACAGCCATCGTCAGTTCATAACCAAGAAATGAGATATGTTCCGCGGGGTGCTCTGCTTTATCGTGAAGACAGCCAAGTTCCTGTCGAGCCTTACGTACGACAGTACAATCTGTAAGGGTACGAGGCTCAGACCACATCAATACATCATCGGAGAGGACGGTGCTCTTGACATTAGCGACGGCCTGGCTGGTCGCCAGCACCCAGCAGCGTCCGCTGTGCACATGTAACTTAACATGAATCGATGCGAGCGTGCCCGTGTTCTACTTGCGTGTTGTTTATTGTATGTTAGGATTGTTTTGGTTTTTATTTATCACGTTATAGTAAATGTTTACTAGTGACTATGTTTGCATAATATGCAAGAGGAATTTAGGAGCGCTTATTTTAAATGGAATGAGATGATAGTTGAGAGAAGAACGGCATGCCATTTTTTGACAGTTACTAGAACTGTCAAAAAATGGCATGCCGTCACTGTTGGTTTTAAGACTTCAGATTAAGCAGTAGTACTGCCCCCGGTCTAGCTGAACGGCTTATAACCAAACATGTAGTGTAGATTTACCACTTTTAAAGTAATTGAAGTGATTATTGAGTGTTAATTGAATTATTATTATTATTGCATAATAATTCTTACGTGCATTTCGCCTCTTTGGTTTAGTGGCAGTATATATGGGCTGTGGATCGGAAGGTCCTGGGTTCGATTCCCAGGTCGGGCAAAGCGAATTTTCTGATTTAATTTTCCTCGGAGTGGAACCCTCAGAGGGGGGTGACATCAGACAGACAGTGGCTTGTAAAAACTAAGCCAAATCCTTTCTGCAACATGAAAAAGTGTGTTGCGCCGACCCCATATTAAGGTGGGATAAGGGCAGGTGGAAAGAAATATTATTACATTAATACATGAAGCTACTAGCTTACTGGCGTACTGACTGAGCAAAGGTGTAAGTTATTTATATAGACTAAGATCAATTTTGTTTCTATTTTTTTTTTGTAGTTTATACTAAGTTCTCCATTATGTAAAAAGAGGAAAGAAACTAATTTTATCCTCATAATGGTATATTGCTAAATATATTTCAATATCATAAGGATTTCGCATCCATAGCGCCTAGCGGCCGAGAGAGGAGAGATTGAGTAATAAAACGAGCCTAGTCAAATTGAGCCTATCCATCAAGTCTAGATCATGTCTGAAAGATTATTCGGAATCTGGGAAAGCTACGGACCCCGCCGATGTTGAATTATTTTCTTGTTATTGTAGGTGTGTTTGATGTGATATTGTGATCTCGTGCTCATATGACAGCCTCCGTGGCGCAGCGGGCGAGTAGCCGGCTGTGAAGCGACAGGCCGCGGTTTCGATTCCCGCATTGAGACAAATGTTTGTGTGGCCCACAGATATTTGTTTCAAGTCTGGGTGTTGTGAGACCGAAAGTCTCTCATAGTTTCTGACAACCACGATACCGGTTATACCTACTGTGGGGTCAGGACTAGTTGTGTGACTGTTGGGTGTATTTATTATTTAATTATATTTGGAAAATAGAAATGAATTCGGGAACCAAGGTTCACTAGAGTTAGAAAACTGTGAACATTTTCCATTTCTCTATCAGTAGATTGGCAGTTAATACAACAAAGTGACTTAATAAACTGTGTTTACTCTCTTAATAAGAATAAGCTTTTCAATCTGTGTCGTAACCGAATTTAAATTTTCCTTAATTTTCAACTTGTAGGCAGAAATGTCTTGAACAAAACTCAAGTTATGTTTCACGGCCGTGTAAATCGATCTTTATACTTTTCGTATAAGGTTGGTTTTCGAATGAAAGCTTATGTTCGGTATTTTCTTTCACATAACGACCGAATGCAGGAATGAGAACAATAGTTATTTTAAAAGTAATCGTAGAATATTTACGGTTATTACAATTATTTGTTTTTTTTTTATATCAGATACTGGCAAACGAGCAGATGGGTCACCTGATGGTAAGTGATCTCCACCGCCCATAGATACCCAAGACACAAAAAGAATCATGGGTGCGTTGCCAACCTAAAAGGAGGAAATGTAAGGGGAGGGAAAAAGGCATTGGGAAAGGAAGGGGGGAAAAGGGCCACCGGAAATCCCACTCACCGAATGAAACGCGACAGCAAGCTGCCACTTTACGTCGGTTTTCTGTGAGACAGTAGTATCAAACCGGTCGAGCCGGCCCATTCGTGCTGTAGACGTTACTGTATACAGCGTGGCTCTACCACCCTAAAACATGTTTGTGTAATAAACAGTTGAAATTGAAATAAAGTTAGCCAAATTAAATAATAAGTAGACGCAAAATATGAATATACGAGTGAATACAAAATTGTCTGTCAGTTCATTAAAATGCCTCGGTGGCGTGGTGGTATTTCGGTACGACTACGGTTCTGAGGTCTCGGGTTCGATCCCCGGGTCGGGCAAAGTAATTTTGGATATTTCCATATCAGCCCGGAGTCTGGAATTTGTGCCCGATATGGCGATAGGCTTGCCCCCTATCACATCTGGGACGGAACTAAGCTCGGCGAAATGTGGGTGTTCTAGTTCACTAGTGCGCCTCTGCCTACCCCTTCGGGGATACAGGCGTGAGCTTATGTTATGTCATGTTCATTAAAATATATAAACATGTAACACAAGTAATGAAAGTCAATATTAAACGTATCCATCCCACAATATGACTCAGACATTGAGAAAATAACTTTTTTATTGTTATCCGCGAATTATCCTCAATTTCCCGAAGGATCTTTCTAGAACAAGGCCTTGTTCTAAAATTGATAACATCTATCCCGTTATGAGATGTGATAGACATAGATGTAGCCAGTTTTGTTAGTAATATATGTAAATTCGCGGGCACGACCGACTTTTTGACTTTAAAAAATATTTTTTGAGTGGTAGAGCTACGCTGTAAATGTAACTTCTACAGCACGAATGGGCCGGCTCGACTGGTCTGATACCACTGTCTCACAGAAAACCGACGTAAACTGACAGCTTGCTGTCGCGTTTCGTTCGGTCAGTGAGATTTCCGGTGAATCCTTTACCCCCTTCCCTTTCCCAATCCTTTTTCCCTCCCCTTTCATTTCGTCCTTTTAGGTTGGAAACGCACATGATTCTTTTAGTGTCTTGGGTGTCTATAGGCGGTGGAGATCACTTACCATCAGGTGACCCATCTGTTGCCAGTTTCTGCTAGAGATAAAAAAAGTACTCTTATTTTTTTTTTTTGACTGCCTCGGTGGCGTGGTGGTATTTCGGTACGACTACGGTTCTGAGGTCTCGGGTTCAATCCCCGGGTCGGGCAAAGTGATATTGGATTTTTCCATATCAGCCCGGAGTCTGGAATTTGTGCCCGATATGGCGATAGGCTCGCCCCCTATCACATCTGGGACGGAACTAAGCTCGGCGAAATGTGGGTGTTCTAGTTCGCCAGTCCGCCTCTGCCTACCCCTTCGGGGATACAGGCGTGAGCTTATGTGTTATATTTTTTTCTAGCACTGGACAGTAAGATTATGGTAGCTCATAATATCCTAGCCTAAATTCTCAACTTTTTCTTAAATCCAAGATCAGGATCCGAGTGGTCTGTACCATTATACACACTGCCTAGACCAAAGACATTTAATAGTATATATACGCGACAACAGCACAAAACTTGTGATTTAAAAGTTATGACCGAGTGGTCATAAGTCGCTCAGTTTATTTGAAATATACACGCGCCAGGCCGGCCTGCGTAATAAAATTGAGAGAATAGACTTATCTTAAGTGATTCTTAACCATTCACAAATTATTCTAGGGTGTAAATTGTAATAATCGCCCTCGCATTAGAATAAGTAGTTGATGGCGGTACTGAAGTTTGAGATCAATTTTTTTGTATGGAAACTTGCTTGATATCCCTTCTATAGTTAGTAATATTAAATCTCTTTAGGCTCGATTAAATACTAAACTATACACTATCAAAACGAATGCTAAAGAATCGTTGTCACTACTGGGTTGCTACTACCAAAAACGAAATCCGTAGTTTCAAATGACGGATCGCACATTTTGTTACTACGAAGTGTTTCGGATCCGCTGACGGATTCGACGACGGATACGATGCTTAGATTTTGACATTATTGACATTATTACTTTCGTCCGTCCTACTTGACTTTATTATGAAAACAAATGTGACATAAAATACATCGTTTCTTCGTTCGGATCATAACCTCGATTGTACGAAAGCTTTAAACCTGTCGTTCGCTTTTCGTTTTGGTTTCGAAGTCTTCGAAATGGCTAGATTCCTTTTGTATGAAGTTGTAACATAACATAAGGGCGTCTACTACCAAAAACGAAATCCGTAGTTTCAGATGACGGATCGCACGTTTTGGTACTACGAAGTGTTGCGGATCCGCTGACGGATTCGACGACGGATCCGATGTTTAGATTTTGACATTATTGACATTATTACTTTCGTCCGTCCTACTTGACTCTACTATGAAAACAAATGTGACATGAAATACATCGTTTCTTCGTTCGGATCATAACCTCGATTGTACGAAAGCTCTAAGCCTATCGTTTGCTTTTCGTTTTGGTTTCGAAGTCTTCGAAATGGCTAGATTCCTTCTGTATGAAGAATTGTAACTTATTATAAGCTTACGCCTGTATCCCCGAAGGGGTAGGCAGAGGCCCACTAGCGAACTAGGACACCCATATTTCGCCAAACTTAGTTCCATCCTAGATGTGATAGAGGGCAAGCATATCTCCATATCGGGCACAAACAGACTCCGGGATGATACTGAGTAGAAAAACCCAATATCACTTTGCCTGAATCGGGGATCGAACTCGAGACCATACATACTGCTTCCTCCAAAATAAAAGTTTTCTTGGTTCAGAAGAGAATGATTACAAGACTGCCAACTTGTTAAAGCAGCCGTGGCCAACAATATTCCCAAGTATAAGATACTCAAATACTTGTATACATACTCTCATGTCTGTTATCCCCAAAGAGGTAGGCAGAGGCGCAACTAGAGCACCTACTTTACGCCAAGGCTTTTTCGGTCTCATGATGTGATACTAAGCAGAAAATTTTGCCCGACTCGGGGATCGAAACCGAGAGCTCAATTCAATAATCTTACTGCTTACACAACACAACTACGCCACTTAAGCACTCAAATTATTATGTATTTAGGAAAGTAAAACAACTTTTTAGCAATTTTTTTTATTACAATCTTATTAAGGTCTCTCAACTCCCACTGAATGCCCTCCAGCAACTCCTTGTTTTTAGCATCAAAGCGAAGGGCGCGATTACGGAGGTCTGCCTGCATCGCTGGTCGCACTCACTCGTCGTAATCTCCTTGAAACTGTTAGGGGAAATAATAAGTTAAATGTTAATTGTTTCAGACTAAATATCGTTATTATTACTCAAAAGAACAATTGCCTACATCAAAGCAGGTTAATGTGTGTAGTTATATAGTTTATGCACACACATTCAAAGCACATGCTATGGTAATGGGTAACAATAGGTGTTCATGCATTGATTGTAAAGTGCATCATAATATTATTCTTGTAAGGATATTATCTTCTTACACTGCTGCACAGTTTTCATTGCGCCCTCCATACTATTAAGGTGGGACGTCAAGGTCTCCCACAACCGTTTTGATTTAGCCCGCTCCTCCAGGCTATGCACAAACCCACGACCGAGACAGGATTTTCCGTCATAAATTATAATAACGCCTCCATCTGCACGTTCGCTACAGTCATCTTGAACTGAAATGTTTTGAAAAATAGTCAAAAACATTATACGTTAATGTTATGTAAGTAATGATCATTTTTAATCGTTCAAAACACAGAAGTTGCATTTTGTTACACAGTAACTGCATTTAATGCAATGGATCATTCGTTTAAAGGGAATAAATAACACTTTTATAATTAATTTACCAACACATACTTGACCAACACAATGAATTCTTCTAGTCAACTTGTCAGTGTCAATCAAAAATTAAAAAATGACAATATTCCACAGATTAATCATAATGCAATAGACTAGGGCAGATTGCAAAATTAGCAGAAATATTAAATATTTTATATTCAATAATTATTTCGAAATATGAAATGATATACTTATTACATAAAATTTAATTAGAGATCTATTTTATATGCATTTTTCACAAAAATGTCACAATTGGTAAACATTTACGGTTTTTGAAGATATACCTCCCTAATCCGACACAATATGTTCATTCGAACGATTGTTTATGGCTCCGAAGCCAACGGTGACGGATCCGAAGTAATTTGATAGTAAGATTAAATAGGAAGTTCGTCGTTTCTTCGTTTTCGGCCGACGTTTCGGCGATCGTTTTTGGTAGTAGACGTCAAGCTTACGCCTGTTATCCCTAAATGGGTAGGCAGAGGCGCAACTAGTGCAGCCACTTTTCGGCAATGCTATTTCCGTCGCATGATATGATACTAAGCAGAAAACCCTAATATAATTTTGCCAGACTCGGGGATTGAACCCGAGACCTCAAGACCATAATCTTACTGCTTAAGTGCTTACGCAATACAACTACACCACCAAAGCACTCAAATTATTATGTATTTAGGGAAATAACACAACTTTTTTCCATTTTTTTCTATTACATTTTTATAAAGGTCTTTCAACTGCCACAAAATAACACACAATCACACACAAAACTCCAGCAACTCCTTGTTTTCAGCTTCAAAGCGAAGGGCGCAATTAGGTCCGCCTGCATCGCTGGTCGCACTCACTCGTCGTAATCTCCTTAAACTGTTAGGGGAAATAATAAGTAAAATGTTAATTGTTTCAATTTAGATATCGCTATTATTACTCCAAAGAACAATTAATTGTCTACATCAAAACAGGTAACTGTGCACACACATTCAAAGCACATGCTATGGTAATGGGTAACAATAGGTGTTCATGCATGAATTGATGAATGAATGAAAAGTGCATTCTAATATTATTCCAGTAAGGATATTACCTTCTTCCACTGCAGCATAGATTTCATTGCGCCACCCATGCTATTAATGTGGGACGTCAAGGTCTCCTACAACCGTTTTGATTTAGCCAGCTTCTCCAGGCTATGCACATAATCACAGCGGGATCGGGGATTTCCGTCATAAATTGTAATAACGCCTCCATCTGCACGCTCGCAGCAGTCATCTTGAACTAAAATGTTTTGAAAAATAGTCAAAAACATTATACGTTAATCGTCTGTATAATGTAAGTAACGAACATTTTTGAATCGTTCAAAACATAGAAGTTGCATTTTGTTATACAGTAACTACATTTAATACAATAGATCATTCGTTTAAAGCAAATAAATAACATTTAATTATAAACTTACCAACACGTATTTGTCCAACACAATGAATTATTCTAGTCAACTTGTCAGTGTCAATCAAAAATTTAAAAAATGCCAATAATCCACAGATTAAACATTATGCAATAAGATTAGGGCAGATTGCAAAATTAGCAAAAATATTTGTTATTTTGTATTTAATAATTATTTTGAAATATGAAATGATATACTTATTACATAAAACCTAATTAGAGATCTTATAGGGTATATTTTATAATTATACACATTACACAAGTTGTGAATTAGGCGGTGTACTGAATACAAATCGGCCGCCTGTACAAAAAACGCGTTATCGGAGCTCTGAGTTCAAAGTGTGACTGTCGCGGCGCGTTGGTTGGCGAGGCGCGCGGACCACCGATGGCGGGGGTGAGAGGCGCGGGGAAGAGGGGTGCGACAAGTACTTGCTATAACCTCCCCCTCCAAGTCACCAGGACGACCCGACCGTGACTTGGCTGGACGTCCACGCCGACGCGGATGTCTAATAACCGAACCATCCCCTACGTAAGGCGTCAAAGCGCTGGCATGGTATTTCCCGCGAATTCCCCCGTCGGAATCTACAATTTCAAACGACGTCGGAGTAACAACCTTAGAGACACGATACGGCCCCTCACGACGCGGAGCGAACTTGCTAGTAAAACCTTTGGCTACATTACTGGCCAAGTGCGTCGACACTAGGACGAGGTTTCCCTCCTTGTACGGGGTGACGTCACGGCGGCGTCGATCACCTACCGCCTTCCGGACATCCTGTTGGTCTTCTACTCGTCGTTTGACATCAACAAGAATGCGAGCAAAGTCTAAGGTAAGGCGTTATTTGTGGGACGAAGTTTTGCTTACTAACTATAGCGCGTATATCAGTGTGCACGGACATTGGAGAACGCAACTCCCGAGCGAATGTCAGATAGGCGGCTGATTGTCCGGTTCCTATGTTGTGAGCACTGTTAAGAGCAAATCGAACTGCCGGTAGTACCGTGGGCCAACGTCTATGCTCAGGGCCTACCAAGATGGCAAGAAGCTGTTTCAGCTCGCGATTTTTACGCTCGGCCGGATTGGCCTCGGGATGGTAAACCGGTATAAGCGTTTGCTGTACACCAAGAACGTACATAACCTTCTGCATAACCGCCGATACAAACTGACTTCCGTTATCCGACACGACACGTCGCGGTATTCCATAACGCAAAAAGACTTCTTCTATAAGAATTTTGGCACACGTCTCAGCAGTTGAGTCACAAAGTGCAAATAATTCAACCCAGCGACTGGCTGTATCTTCTACGAGGAGGATCCACTTTTCCCCTCGTGGACCCTCAGGAAGCGGCCCAAAAAGATCCATCGCTAATACTTCAAATCTCTGGTGAAGCACCGGCGTCTGAAGAAGACCTGCGGGCTTCAAATTGGTAGCCTTATATCTTTGGCATTCATCACAAGACTTTAGGTACTTAGTCACAAAGGCCCTCATGCCTTTAAAATAAAATCTTTCCTTGATTCGTTTCAGAGTCCGTTCAATCCCTAGGTGGCCCGCAGTAGGCGCATCATGGAGTTCCTGCATCAGCTCGGTACGTAAAGATTCGGGCACAACTAATTGAGGCTCTTCCGACTCTCCGTCAGGGTCGCAACGGTACAAGACCCCTTGTGACAGGTAAAACCCTCTGTCAGTCCAACGCATAGCGGCGTCTGGATTGGCAGAATCCTCAAAATCCTCAATAATCCCTTTTATTTCAGGATCTTCAATCTGAGCAGTACGAATATCTTCGGGTCCTCGATGCGGCAAATCAACAACTACGGGACAAACATTACAGGGTTCCGGAGCGGGTTCCCCTTCCTCGTCGATCACTGGTCGACTAAGGGTATCTGCGACAACATTAACACGACCAGGTGTGTATCCAATGTCTAGATCATAGGACTGAATTTTCATCGCCCAACGAGCAAGCCGACCACTGGGAGTCTTCAACGACAACAGCCATCTCAGTGGTTGATGATCGGTTGCTACCTGCACACGTGCGCCTTCCACGTACCCTCGGAACTTTTCCAAAGCCCACACTACCGCTAAAGCTTCACGCTCCGTAGTGTGATAGTTCCGCTCAGCAGAGGTCAATAACCTGCTGGCGTATTCGATGGGTCTTTCTTCTGTGGTGGTAGGGCCTTGCATCAAAACAGCGCCCAAAGCAAAAGCACTAGCATCGGTACGTAGGATGAAAGGTTCATTGAAGTCCGGTTGGCGGAGGACCGGGCTTGTAGAGAGCCGGAGCTTTAACTCCTCGAAAGCCTTATTCTCGGTCTCCCCCCACTGCCAACGTCGATCTTTCTTTGTCAAATCCGTGAGAGAACGTGCAACTTCAGAGAATTGCGGAATAAACTTGCGAAACCATGAACAGGTTTGTAAAAAAGTCTTCAATTCCTTCAAGTTCTTCGGAGGCTTCATACTTACAACAGCTTCCACCTTCGAGGGATCAGGCTCGATGCCCTGCGCGGAAATTACATGTCCCAGGTAAGTAATCCTCTCTCTGGCAAATACACATTTATCTCTGTTTGCTTTCAGGTTAAAAAGACGAAGCCTATCAAAAACCTGCTGTAAATCATCTAAATGGCGATCCAGATCTTGTGAAATAACCAAGATGTCATCAAGATACGTAAGTACGCAAACATCCTTAAGTCCAGATCTCATCCTATCCATTAAACGTTGGAACGTCGCTGGCGCGTTCTTCAGTCCGAACGGCATGCGGCGAAACTGGAACGTTCCAAATGGCGTTGTGAAAGCCGTCTTGTGGCGATCCTCAGGTGCAACTTCCGTCTGCCAGTATCCAGCCTTTAAGTCGATCGTCGACATCACGCAATTAGCTTTCGTACTCTTAAGCAACTCGTCGATCACTGGGATGGGATACTGATCAGTGCGGGTCACGTGATTCAGCTTCCGGTAGTCCACACAAAAACGGATCTCACCGTTCTTCTTTGGTATCAAAACTACGGGAGCAGCCCATTCAGACTCGGCCTCTTCGATCACGCCTTCTTCTAACATCTTATCCAACTCCTTTCTAATAATTTCCTTTTTTGCAGGAGAAACGCGGTAAGGAGGACCTGCGATCGGTACAGCATCTCCTGTATCAATATGATGTTGTGCGAATTTAGTTGGCCCTCCCCCTGGAGTGAAAATATCTTCATGTGAATTTAGGAGGGTGGAGAGTCTATCTCGTTCGTGCGGCACAAGGTGGGAACCCTCGTCTTCGCGGAGACCAACGGATGCGCAGCCAAGCGGAGGGCTGGAAACGCTTTCGAAACAAAGCGGCTGAGGCGTCCTATCTTGTCTCACATACCATAAACCTAAGTCGAAGTCCAACACCATGCCAACACTTTGAATGAAATTCATCCCTAATAAACTCTCGGTTGCAGATGGCAACATAATGAAACTAACCGTCACCACTATTCCTCGCACCTTTACATCAACATGCGCTACCTCTACGTTCTGCGCAACAGAACGACCATCCGCATACTTAAGCTCAGTGAAAACAGTTTCAAACGTATGACCATTTTTACACAAATGACGTTTTAAACTAACACTCCCGATAGAATGTTTAGCACCAGTGTCCACTAGCAATTTTCCTCTTTCGCCATAAATGCTCACACCTATAATGGGTCGCCCGCGCCAACCCAAGGTTACGACACTCGCGGACACAGATTGAAACGCAGACGCAACCGTTTCCTTTTTTACTTTGCACGTCATGCAATTCGAGCGGATCACCCCGGGTGCCCCACACCCGAAACAAGTGATATTAAGTTTTAACCTTGCATTGTCAACATTGCCTTCCTTTGGCTTTCTATCCTTCAGACGTTGACAAGTCTCCTTCAGGTGGCCATATTGCTTGCAATATACGCAGTGAAGTCGCTTTTTATTCGACGGCGTCGATGCAGCTGAAGGTGACGACGGAGATGACGTTGAGGACGACGGCGGATGGCTCTCTCTCAAAATATCCTCGACTCGTCGAGCTTCCGTCAACAATTCTCCAAATGTATTAAAACATGTACGAGGTACCTTCTCTCGAATGCTGACGTGAAGAAGCCCATACACCATATCTAGTTGTACTTCTTCAGTCAATGACCTGGGCGGTAACTGAGCAATCAGCGCCCGTAAATGACAGACGAACAAGTCTGTGGATTCTTTATGACGTTGTTCTCTTTCAAACATCTTCCTATAAATTCGATGAGGCGGTAAGCGCGGACCAAAAGTATTCTTTAACGCCGAAATTGCATCTGACCAAGAGAGCGTCGTGGCCTTGACACCTTGCCACCAGGTTGCAGCCAAATCCGTTAACAGCATGGATAGCCCTCTCAATGCAATGTTATCTTCAACGCGCGCACACTCTTTATAGGTTTCTACAGCGTCAATAAAAGCTAAGACATCCGATGATTCTTCACCGTTGAAACGCGCAGTACATTTTGAAAAATTCTGATTATGTGAAATGGTGGTACTCACCGACGACTCTGTACTTATCCTGTTTAATAGTAGCATTAGTTGCTCGTTGGTTAACATGACAGCGCCGGCGGCGGCAGGCTGCGCGCACGCCAGCGAAGGCCCCGTCGCCGACATGGCGGACGGAGGCGGCGATGCACCAATGTTTAGTGCGGCCCCGGCGGCGAAAACGCCGCGGGCAGCGCCGGACGACGGCTCCACGACTTCCAAAACCTCCTCCACAGACGGCGAAGGCGGGACCGTGTCCCTCGACGAAGGCCCGGTCTGTGACGGACTCGCGGCACGAGATCGCGTTAACACCATCGTAAAGTTCGTCACGATAAAACCGACGACGAAAAAAGTTTAGGTATAGGTTTCCGTCGAAACAACTCACTAACTCAAACAAATCCCACACGGCAACACTGGGATGAAAGTTAGGTATACTAACAGAAAAGAGTTCACCACAATTACCATTAATAAGTAGGTAGAAGTTCAACGATACTTCGCGTAAAATACTTCGTAAATAAACAACGACGAACGTGAGTCCGTAAAGTACGTGAATAGGTATACAGAATCTAGCTTTCGCCGTCCGACAAAGACACAGTCCACGACGCACCACTAGGATACCTAATCCTGTTTTAATACCTATGTACTGAACACACTATTCGAGAGTCACACTTATTACGTATATAAGTTCGACTGCGTAATATATAGGTACGCTATAGTCGATACAAACACAGTAAAATACACACTCAGTGCTATTCGATGCACTAAAATTGCAGTCGAAACTAGAAAGTTCCGGAATCTTAACACGCACTACGTAGATTCGGGACCGCGACACGTTGGGAGCCAATTTTATAGGGTATATTTTATAATTATACACATTACACAAGTTGTGAATTAGGCGGTGTACTGAATACAAATCGGCCGCCTGTACAAAAAACGCCTTATCGGAGCTCTGAGTTCAAAGTGTGACTGTCGCGGCGCGTTGGTTGGCGAGGCGCGCGGACCACCGATGGCGGGGGTGAGAGGCGCGGGGAAGAGGGGTGCGACAAGTACTTGCTATAATCTATTTTATATGTATTTTTCACAAAAATGTCACAATTGTTAAAAAATTACGGTTTTTGAAGATATACCTCCCTAATCCGACACAACATGTTCATTCGAACGATTGTTTATGGCTCCGAAACCAACGGTGACGGATCCGAAGTAATTTGGTAGTAAGGTTAAATCGGAAGTTCGTCGTTTCTTCTTTTTCGGCCGACGTTTCGGCGTTCGTTTTTGATAGTAGACGCCCTGACACTTGTTTCCAAGATGAATGCCATGTACTACGATGTGGGTGTGTGTTCCGAGCAATCTCTACACTCGGTTGAATAATGAATGAGAGAGATTAATGGGCACAGGCTGGAGCCAAAAATGGCCGCCCGTGAATCCAATAAGGGTTTTTGGTGCAATTATTGGCGAATAAATTTACCCAAACCGAGGGTTTTGGCCGATTCTCTGAAATGGATATTTCTCAGATTTGTTGAGAGTTATTGTCTCTAATTAAAATAATACGAATGTAGAAAGTGTGCAAAAATTCGTTGAATTTGTAATTATTTTTATAAGTTTTCAACCGAATCGCCTTGTTAAAAGAATTGATTCACCTTGATTTACTTATTTACATGGCCGCCAATATCAAGGACATCACATAATTAGGGGTTTTGTTACAAAACTCGAACCACCTTTATAAAAGTTTCTAGACGAAATGTTTTGCTTACAACATAAGCTAATATAATCGATACACACATAAACACATAAGCTCACGCCTGTATCCCCGAAGGGGTAGGCAAAGGTGCACTAGCGAAGTAGAACGCCCATTTCGCCGAGCTTAGTTCCGTTCCAGATCTGATCGGGGGCGAGCCTATTGCCATATCCGGCACAAATTCCAGACTCCGGATATGAAAAATGAAAGATCCAATATCACTTTGCCCGCACCGGGGATCGGACCCGACACCTCAGGACGGTAGTCGTACCGAAATGCAACCACGCCTCAGTAGATAATCGATAAATTCTAATATTCATATTCCTGAATCCACGGTAGGATTAATCTGTATCGTGGGTATCAAAAACTACGAGGAGCTGTCGGACGTACAACACCCACATCTGAAACAAATTATCTGATAATACTAGACCACGAAATCTTTATATTCTCTTGTATATGAAAAAATGCTAATCATTTATCAAATGAAATGCCGTGACACGTTGACGTAGAATCTTAAGACAACAATGTGTATCTATTATTACATTTGAATATGAACATTACGGAAATAACATTTGTGAGAACATTTACATGAGACTACACCCATTGTGTGAGCTCACTCGAGCGGCGGGGATCGGGGTATAAGGAAAAGTTGTTTGTGACTCAAGGTCGGGAGCTACCGATACAACGTGTGCGTACATATACAAATATCGACTTTCAATATCGATATCCATTACTTAATAAGTTCGACGTCGATTCACGATATCGATTCCGAAAAGCACCGATTGTTGAGGGGAAACAGAACGCCAATTTTGTCTTTACCATGTGATGTGGTAGTGCCACGGTGTAGACAATTACGTCTGCACCACGAACGGGCCGGCTCGACCGGTTTGATACCACTGTCTCATAGAAAACCGACGTAAAGTGGCAGCTCGTTGTCGCGTTTCGTTCGGTGAGTGCTATTTCCGGTGGCCCAATTCCCCCCTCCCCTTACCAATCCCTAATTCCCTCCTAATGTGTCTGAATGATTGTAAATTTAAATTAATATCGCTTTCACATATTAGTTCACTATCGACCTAATTTTACGATAGTGAAGTCGGAAATTTCGTAACTATGAAAATGAAAATACGGAAACTTAGGAACTGACTGTTTTAAAGTCCAGACATTTATGAATGGCGTTTCGATGAGCGATTTTAACATAAATAGCTTTTGTGGAAAAATGCAGCCGTTTTATCAGAGTGTTATTATCGAGTGATTGTCGATCTAAAGCATCGATACTAACATTAAACCCTAAAATATGTGCGTCGTCACAACGCTTTATTTTCATCCAGAACGGTTAACAATAGGGATATTTTTGAACACAATCGTTCGACTTTTTGCTAGTCGACATCTGTTTGATGTTTTATTTTTTGGGAATTGATTATTTTAAGGTATTTTTTTATTTGTTAAGAATAGGCTTTCTTAATTTGCGGTCGTAAGAGAACTAGTTGATATATGGATGTGTATATTGGCAAAAAAAAATCACACCGAATTGAAAAAGAAGAGCAGGAGGCCTTTTTAAGACCTGGATTTAAAACGACATATATATGTCGTTTACAGTATATACTGTAGAATTGATACTATTAATAATTAGAAGAAATTATGTTTCTAAAACTATTAAAAATTATGCTAATCTCGATACTTTCTCTTGAAAATTGAAACTTATTATTGTTATTATTTTAGTTTTGAAGAAGTTGTACAGAAGACTCAGAATTTATACGGATAAAGTAACTAGGTAGTCTGTAACATCTTACAGGTTGTTAAATTGATTATTGTAGCCGACTTTCAAACGCACTTACTATTCGTAGTCGTGTCGGATCAAATACGCCATTCGATAACTTTACGACCGGTAACTTTATGTACAAGGCTAGACACTATAAATTATCTCAAAACGTAATTACGTACGTAAGTACTGTACTACTGTATTTTACTTGGAAAATCACGCGTGCTTTGTGGCCCTATTAAAGATTTCAAGTCATTAGGGTTGTAGAATTTTGGGGTTAGACAGGTTATTTGTCGAAATATAAGTATGGATAAAATGTACGTCCGTCTAAATAAAGAATCATTCTGATTATGGAAACTATGCTGTATACATTTTATTCTGATTATCGATTTACTTATTTCGCCACTTACGGCCACTTGCAGCTCCGCGATAAATCTCTATTTACCCCAAATCTTGATTTAAAGATAGGACTGAGCTGTAGGCTAAATCGAGATAAGGTGTAACTCTAGCTTAGTAATAGCGTTGTTAGTCGCCCTAAAATATGTATTTGTGATACGGTATTCGTACTTAATTCGTATTTTATTCACGCATCTCCAAAAGAACTGACTGTATGTTACACGATTCATAAATCATATGAATTAACTGGGGTATGTATTTGTACTGTATAATAATGTTTATTAATGTGTTGTTTCAGGTAAGTAAAGACTGGGCCGTGTTTGAACACCCCCCCTGCTCTCCCCTCCTTCGCTGGGTATGTTTATCAAACTGGTTTATTTTCACATTCAGTATCAATAATAACAGACATGTAGATTGTGAATTGAATATTTTATCAGACTGCCTCGGTGGCGTGGTGGTATTTCGGTACGACTACGGTTCTGAGGTCTCGGGTTCGATTCCCGGGTCGGGCAAAGTGATATTGGATTTTTCCATATCAGCCCGGAGTCTGGAATTTGTGCCCGATATGGCAATAGACTCGCCCCCTATCACATCTGGGACGGAGCTAAGCTCGGCGAAATGTGGGTGTTCTAGTTCGCTAGTGCGCCTCTGCCTACCCCTTCGGGGATACAGGCGTGAGCTTATGTTATGTATGTTATGTTTTTATGTTATCAGAAAACCTTTTTTACATTACCTGCTTTGTATATTGATAGCTTATACAAATAAGTGAGATTTTGTATTCGATTCTCAGTGGAAGTTTTGTCCAATTAAAATTTGCTACAAAAATTCATTTGTATGTATTTTCTTGGTTGTTTAGCTGCTCTAATTTATATATCTTTTTTGTATATGGTACTTTATAAGCAATTATTGTCAACTGGCATTTAAAAGAGCAACGCCAGAGTTTCTTGCCCGTTCTTCTCTGGCGAAACAAACGGCCTTCCGAACTGGCGGTAGAGGAACTTTGGAGGAATCTAAATAATGTAGTAACATTTCATGGATTCAATAAATAATTTAATTTGAATCTTGGTACATCTTTAGTGAGTCCATTAGCTCTTATGTCTCTCTTTAATATCTACACTAGCTGATCCGCGCAACTTCGTCTGCGTTACATATGCATAACTTTAACCATTTACGCAGCGTACGCAACGGAAACGCTCAAAAGGAATAATTTTTCCCCGCTATTGCAAAAAAAATCCATTCATGATGCTCTCCTATTGGTCATAGCGTGATGTTATAGCCTTATAGCCTTCCTTGATAAATGAGCTATCCAACACATTTTTTTTTTACCTCGAACCTTCCTAAGATTTGCGTGTACAACAAACTCTTCAGTTTAATAGTATTAATTTAGATGAAGCAAGCAGTTTTAGGTAGTTTGCGGCATGTTACCCCATATAATCTGGCAGAGGCATGTCAGTATCTGTATCTTTCACGTATGATCGTCCAATACGACCACTGATCTACATAATGTTGTTTGATGATGATGACAGTAATGTTCGTCAATCAAGCACATCATACGCTCAGGCGACAGCTGCATTTCCACCAGTCAGACAACGTCTGAGAGTTGGCTGATCATACGGATCGTGTAATGATGACGTCAAACGCACAGATAGTTCAGATAGGATGTCTGTTTAAACAAAATGTTTGTTGCAACGGTAGTCTCTTATTTATTTATATATAAATATATCTCTTATTTATTTATAAATAAATAATGGAGTCTGTCGTTGCAACAAAATTTTTTTTTAAATTGTAAAATAATGTTTATGTAAAATAAATGGGTCTCATTAACTTATAGTATATTAAGTAATATTAATAATATAACTTATATTATTAAACAACATTGGTTTAATAATAAAACAATTCGATTAATTCCAAAAGAAACTGTCTCGATTAATTTAGTCTGAAGTAACTATACTGCTTTGGTGACATGCCAGGGGACTGGTTTTTAATTTTAATGTTTAGCAGCGGTAGTTTAAGGTATTAATATTTAATGATTTCTTAGGTTTACGTGAATGTTATTCATTGAAATTAAACTATTTTTACGGATTATATCACGATTTGTCTGACCCGTGACCACGAAGGCTGCAAAGCTTTCGAAACGTCGGGCTTAAAAATTAAAACCAAATCGTGGTATAATCCGTAAAAATAGTTTAATTTCAGTATTAATATTTGTAATTATCTACGAAATATTTGTGATATTTAATTTTTTTTATACAAAATTAACCTGGGACAATGAGTTGTCCAGTTTACAGGGAAACGGCCATATAGGTATGGTAACGGCCACGACCACGGATGACACAGTAAAATACGTAAATACTCCAGCTTCCTAACATAACATAACATAAGCTCACGCCTGTATCACCGAAGGGGTAGGTAGAGGCGCACTAGCGAACCAGAACACCCACATTTCGCCGAGCTTAGTTGCGTCCCAGATGTGATAGGGGGCGAGCCTATCGCCATTTCGGGCACAAATTCCAGACTCCGGGCTGATATGGAAAAATCCAATATCACTTTGCCCGACCCGGGGATCGAACCCTACACCTCATACCGTAGTCGTACCGAAATAGCACCACGCCACCGAGGCAGTCCAGCTTCCTGTCTATTATTAATTATATGTGGTCGGTGGACACAAAAGAAAATGTACTATTATTAGCAATACTCACGTGCTGTTGTTAATCAGGAGTCACGCATGATCCATAATCGTTAATTGCCAGTGTTCCAGATTCATGTGATGCGTAGAAAGTGCATTAGAAACGTATTGACAGCTGTTTGTGTCACTCGCCGATAACCTATTGATCTGATTGCGAGTCACTGGTGCGAAGGTCACTGGGAACTGCGTGAATAGGGAAATAAATATTTTGTTCTACGATTAATTTATAAATCAAATCAAAATATTTATTGCATCCATTTTATGTTTAAAATAATTTAGATTCCGTCAAAATTTACTCTATCACCAGTTCCAAAAGCTTTCCATCCACTGTCTAAAGATAGGCAATGTACTTTCGATTCCGCTGGAATGATGTGGATTTTTGGGTTACATTGATGTTAAGCCTCCTAAGTTCTATAAAAAAATGTTGTAAGACACCAAGCCAGGGAGCTGTCTGGAGCGCGTCTGGTCGGAGTTAGGCTGTTTAAACTTCAAACTTACGTCTCGCACATTTGCCCGAATTCTTACAGGCTACTCATATGTTATGAACACGTAGTATCTATTCCAAAATGGAAAAACTCCTCTGGTGTAAATAGGCTCCTTCATATATATTTTTACGACATGCCGTCTGTATCCAATGGCGACGACGCGACGTCCCCTTATAAGTTTCCTCGTGGACCCGTGTTGGGAGTTGGGACCCTCCGGTATTTCAATATTATGAAAGTTAGATCTGATCTAAACTGACACATACCGCCATTCGAATTTGAACCATAAAACTATATTGGGAGCTGCGCCTCGTCATTGAATTCAAAACTATATATATGAACCAAATTAAGAACATCCATTTTTTAAGTCGGTTAACCCGTTGGATGCGGCAACATGTATCACTACATAGTATAAAACAAAATTGCTTCCTGCTGTCTGTCTGTCCCTATGTATGCTGAGATCTTTAAAACTACGCAACGGATTTTGATTCAGTTTTTTAATGGAGTGATTCAAGAGCCAGATTTATATGTATAATACATGTACAATAAGTATTTCCTTTTAAGTACGATCAATATTTTATCGTTTCAAAATATTGACCGTTCTTACGAGGAAATACATAGTATGTACATAGAGTAAAGCTCGGGAAGATCGTGTTGTAAGGAAAGCTCAGCCGGGCGCGGATTTACTTTGAAATAAAATTCCGATGCAAATTAAATGGTAATCTGTGCTGAGACGAGGCGACGCGGGCTCTGAGAATGAACATTGAGCGGTGGTGGGAGATTGAAATCTACGACCAACGGCACACCAGCCGAAATTATAGAGACTTTTGTTCACGGTAACAGCTTTAGTTTCATATTTTTTTGTAGAATTCGGACTGACTAATCGTTGTATACAATGGGCCTTACTTATAAAAACAGTTTAGCTGAGCAAATGGCTAAGAATAACCTGTCACTTTTTTCCTTGCGTCACATTGTTTGAAAATTAAGGGCCCTACTTAAAACAGCATTTTTAGCTGAGCAAATGGTTAAGAATAACCTGTCACTTTTTTCCTTGCGTTACATTGTTTAAAAATGAACGGGACAACCTATGGTATAAAGATAAGCAGTGCTTAAATATTTTTATAAGTAAGGGACAAAATGACAAGCTATTTTTTACCATTTGCTCAGTAAAACTGTTTTTATCAATAAGCCTCTATGTCTCTCACACGTAGCACGGATGTAAAGAAAAAGAAGGATACCATCTCGACAACCATCTACTTCAACGATCGCCACAGAGAAGCCACGCACAAAAACGCGCCTGTACAAGTGTCGTACGCACACACAAGCCATTAGGTGTCGATAGATCGAATGGGCCGAAAACCCTGCTACACTCCAATGTTTATAGCGCTCCGTTTTTTTTATGTCCGTGGTACGTAGTTATTTGTATACATAATATGATTGTAAAGATACGGTTTTAAAAAAAATCCCTTTCCGGACTCAGAATTCCTTACTTGCAAGTTGCAAATGGATTACAATCGTTGAAATCGTTATTACAATAAATATTACTTACAAAGTTATAAAACAATGAGCAAAAGAATATTAAAAAACAAGTTTAATTTTCGTGAAATGAATAACTTAAAATAAAATGTACAACCGTTTCTATTTTAATTTAAATAAGAACATGTAAATTACATTGAATTAAATTTATTGCATAATCGTATAATCTAACACCGGACGTGCCATTTTTCCAAATATTAATTAGTTAAACTAATAAAATTCCAAAACTAATTTGTTCATTATAATTAATGTTATGTCGTCGGTACTAAGTGTAGTTATTGTGATAATCATTCAAATCGAAGTGATTTGTTTATACACCTGAATAATATACATAAGCTCACGCCTGTATCTCCGAAGGGGTAGGCAGAGGCGCACTATCGAACTAGAACACCCACATTTCGCAGAGCTTAGTTCCGACCCAGATTTGATAGGGGGCGAGCCTATCGCCATATCGGGCACAAAATCCAGACTCCGGGATGATATGGAAAAATCCAATTTCACTTTGCCCGACCCGGGGATCGAACCCGAGACCTCAGAATCGTAGTCGTACCGAAATACCACCACGCCATCGAGGCAGTGAATAATATACGAGACATTTTAATTGATTCAATGAACTTCACGCTTATAATGCCAAACATAACGCACACTGAATTATTTCTGTAAAAGATACATTCTCAATTTATTTGTCTGCGTCATAATACACCGGCTCTACTGAGGTTATACCATTGACCTTTAGAAAGATACGTGAAGTGACAGGATTTCCAAAGGTCCAAGTCATCCCCTCTTCGGTTCCTACTTAATGGTCTTTTTCTTAGCAGATACTGGCAAACGAGCAGATGGGTCACTTGATGGTAAGTGATCTCCACCGCCCATAGACACCGAAGACACAAAAAGAATCGTAGGTGCATTGCCAATCTAAAAGGAGGGAAATAGGGGTCGGGAAAAGGCAGAGGGGAATTGGGCCACCGGAAATCTCACTCACCGAACGAAACGCGACAGCGAGCTGCCACTTTACGTCGCGTCGGTTTCCTGTGAGACAGTGGTATCAAACCGGTCGAGCTGGCCCATTCGTTCTTTACGTAACTGTCTACAGCGTGGCTCTACCACTCATGAATTCATTCCTTATAGGGCGACCGAGTTCTTCGTTTGTCAGTTTTATGCTTTTAAAAACTTTGCCATTTCAACTAACTACTCGGAGTAATAATAGCATGTCTGAATACTTCATACTTTGAACCCTAAATTGGCATACCGACCTTATTTTCATTTCACTAATTGGCAAAAGTCTGAATACTTTCTACTGTTTAACATTATGATCCGTTTGGCCTTTTGAAATGGAAGAACAGTGGATGTACGTAAAATCTTCTACAATGTCCGATTATAAACGATAGTGATTAAAAGTTTTCCTTTGATAGTTATAAAGTATTCAACCGTTTTATAATAATGGTTTTTACCGTCAGTTTTGATAGTATCACTAGTAATAGGCGCTTAAGTAAACCAGTTGGATTTTTTAGGATTTGGACGGGAATTCTGACAGGGTGGGCGTCGCTTGTTAAAATTGTTTCATATTATTATTGTCTGGAGTTGTGTTTGTTGTTTAATGTGATATGGTTTTATGCACCAAAATTCAGCGAAGTGGGATAGTATACTGTGGAAACGTTTTAATCGGTGATCTTTGATGAGTTTTGTTTGGTGCGTTGGCTGGATTTGTCCGGTCGATTCGTTGCGTGAAGTCTGAGGGCCACCGCGCTGGAAGGAATTGCCGCCATAATCCCAACAGAGCCTTGAGATCATCTGGGTCTCATGGTGATTGTGAAAACTTGATAATTGCTATACCAATACGTGGAAGCCATTATTTTTAAAAGAAGAAGAAGTAAACCACTTGAACCAGGCAAACAATCTAACACTGGAGTTTGTATGATGATTTTGGGTTGAATAAATAAAACCGAGGCCTAGTCATTATGAACTAGTATAGCAGAGGCTTACAAACGAGAACTTGGATACGTCATCACGAAACCAATAAATAGAGTGTGCGGCCAACTATAAAGGAAAAGAATTAGAAATTGGAAGGGCAGGCGGGATTTGGGCCACCGGAAATCTCACCGAACGAAACGTAACAGCGAACTGCCATTTCACGTCGGTATAACCAGCAAGCCGTAAATCGGCCGCCGTAGGTACTGAGATTAATTTATCTGCGGCCATGATGCAACTTTGCAAACGGATTAAAGATAATTGAAATTGAGTATAATATTTTCATTTAACATCAGAGACACTATCACAATGTTCTGTATCTAAATGTCTTAAAATTTTGAATTACCTATAACATAATACATAAGCTCACGCCTGTATCCCCGAGTGGGTAGGCAGAGGCCCACTAGCGAACTAGAACACCCACATTTCGCCAAGCTTAGTTCTGTCCGTGATAGGGGGCGAGCCTATCGTCATATCGGGCACAAATTGCAGACTCCGGGCCTATATGGAAAAAACCAATAGCGCTTTGCCCGTCCCGGGGATTGAACCCGAGACCTCAGGACGGTGGTCGTACCGAGATACAACCACGCCACCTAGGCAGTCCTATAATATAATAACCTATAGTTTAACGCAAATTAACAAAGCCAAAAATACGCAAAGATAATTTTCCAGTAAAAGCGATTTCCACGTGACGTCACACCAGGCAGTTACCCCCACATGTTCCGATGTAAAAACTTGACGATCCGCTACTATCAGATATTCCAAATTCTGGCCCGAGGGCCGTGACCTTCATCGAGACTGGGTGGTGTGCCAACTCATCAACTGTTCCCAGTTTTAGTAAGAGACCATTTGTAGGAATGCTTTTGGATAGTATATTTGCGTGGGATTGCGAAATGTTGAATATTCTATGTAGGTATTATTTTTATGATTACTACGTTTGTTTGATGCCGGTCGCAGGTCGATCTGGAATTCCTTGGAGGAGGCCTTGTTCGTTAGTGGACGTTTTATGGCTACGTTTATATAGGTTTTCTTTAATATTTTCTTATAGAGGTACAGATACAAATACCGTAATTTTAGGGTTTTTTTGTAGCAGAGGCTGACAAACGAGCAGGTGGGTCACCTGATGGTAAGTGATCTCAACCGCCAATGATGATGATGATGATGATGATGATGATGATGATGATGATGATGATGATGATGATGATGATCTGATCCGACCGCTTTCGGTTAAGACGACTGCTTTATCTCCTCAATTATGTTGTCGTCGTTTGTGGGCTCGCATGTGGCTTATGTAGCCAATCTTCTTTGTGAAGCTTCTGTCACATTGTGGGCATGTGAGCACGCCATTATTACTATAATTATAATTGTAATTGATTGCCGCAGGTGGCCGGGCTTTCAATTCGTCTCGCTTGGCGTCAAGCTCCAAGCATCGACAAGTTTCGAAGTTTTGGACACTTGCCTTAACGGTTGTTCTCCACTCCAAGCGTTCAGCTGCCTGTCTCTCCCACTGTGACGGTTCTATGCTGCACTTTTTCATGTGTCGTTTCAACACGTCTTTATATCTAAGGAGTTGTCCACCCTGCTTGCGCCTGCCCTCGTCAAGTTCACCATAAAAGACGCGCTTGGCCACTCGTTCTGTCATTCGAGATACGTGTCCGCACCACCGAAGTTGTCGCTGCATGAGATAAGCTTCAATACCACCCACATTGGCTCTGCGCAGCACTTCAGTGTTTCGCACGCGGTCATACCAGTGGATATTCAGAATTTTACGTAGACATCTGAGGTGGAATCGGTCCTATATGCGAATGTGACGGCGGTACACTGTCCATGTCTCTGCTGAGTATAGTATGTTAGGCAGCATGATTGCCATGTAGACTGAGATCAACCGCCCATAGACACCCAAGACACAAAAGTATCATGGGTGCGTGGCCAAACTAAATGGAGGAAATGGAAAGGGAGGGAAAAAAGGATTGTGAAAGGAGGGAGAGAAATGGGCCGCCGGAAATCACTCACCGAACGAAACGCGACAGCAAACTGCCACTTAACGTCGTTTTCTGTGAGACAGTGGTATCAAACCGATCTAGCCGGCCCATTCGTGCTGTAGACGTTACTGTCTACAGCGTGGCTCTACCACTCAAGGTTACTTGACTAGCGGATTATGATCCAAATTAAAACGGTTTGAAATATTATATTAGAATTATTAATCTTTTAATATCCTATTTCAACGTAAAACGTTTTCGATCGCCCAATTAATTTCGTCTTTGGAATAAACCAATCTGCTTTACTAGGTAAACGCTAAATTAAGAACAAAAGGGTTATATTTAATAAATAAACATTCGTACCTATAAAATTGTATATTGTCCATGGACGTTATACAAGTAAGCCAATTGCAACAATTCCGGTAATAAATGTAATAGGGAGCTATGGGGTGTGGCGTAAGGTTGAGTTCCATGGTCCAATGGCAGCGACCTCGTTGCCATGGCGCCGCGGCTGGCACCGCGCCAGAAGAGCTGCGCCAATGTCATGGGCATGGCACGCCATCTCGGATACATCGTCACACTGTTTGTATTCGCCGCTCTTTGTTGATCTGATTTATGCCAACTATTTTGTTTTATTGTCTTCGGATTGGCTAGTTGATATAGCGATTGTCTTACAAGCCATAATAATACCAGCCCAAGATTATAATTCCACTGATGGATACGCGGTCCTTTTGTCCATCGCATCTTTACTTTCGCCATCATTCTGTTAATTTGAAGTCAGGTTCCTAACTTTGTTTTATCGTTATCGGTAAAAATCATTAACAAGTGTTGCACCTGTATCTCGGAAAGTCATTCATTTGAGGCTTGTCTTTGATCCTATGATTGGTTTCTATAATTTCCTATTGAGGTATGATATTCCTGTGTCCTTGTCCGAGTTTTTCTATTGATTCGATCGCGTTAACATTACTTAAATTTATAAGGAAAATGTAGACCAAGAGTGACTGGCTATGTATCTAGCTAACTAATACGGTGGTCGGTGGCATTTAATTTCATATAAAATGCCGTCAACATTATCGCGTCCGGATACGTAAAACCTGGACAAAACAAATCACAATAGCACACCGTTTTATTTGCGGTTGATCAACTGGCGAGCCAAACGGTCTAGCGGTGGAGCTTGTTCGTAGATTGATGAGCCACGACTCACGAGCCAACGTGGTTGATGTTTAAAATAATCGTTAATACATACACTGGCGAGCGTTATCGGCTAACAGTATAAACACAGTTTTACTCACGTGTTCGACAGCATCGGGTAAATTGAATTTTCTATTCAAGTGAATATGACAAGGCCACTGCAGTTTTGTAATTGGTATTTGAAGATATCTCTTCCACCTGCCCTTACCCCACTCATAAACAATTAGTAAGTGACGTAGTTGAAGGAAAGTTGGAAATTTATCGGTTTTAGAATTTCTTACACTGGAGAATACATAATGGTGATACATAAAGTTCAAGCTTCTCCCGTAACGGTACTGAATATTTTACAGTACCTTACAGTTTACGTAATATAAAGAGGCCAGGTGGAAAATTTCAATTTCAAAATAGATTATGAAGCTACTTTATCACTAGTTCTCGGGCTGAGAAACCGTGCAATCCTGGAATCAAATCTACGTCCGAATTTATACGTTTCTGATTCCACAAATTACATAAAACTTGCACAGAATTTGTGCGCGTGATAGCGCGATAGGGTGAAACCGTCATAATACCATGGGTTAGAAATAAGATCCGTAAACCTCTAATTCCCCCCCTCCCTTTCCGAATCCTTATTCGCCTCCATTTAGATAACCTATGATTCCTTTTGTGTCTAGGTGTCTATGGGCGGTGGAGTTCACTTACCATCAGGTGACCCACCTGTTCGTTTGCCAGTCACTGGTATAAAAAACAAGTGTACATTAGTTTAATTTCTACTGGTAGGAGCGAGGGGTATCGTAAAACATGTAGATCTTATGTATTAAAGATTACGGTTCTTTAATATTTTTACATCCACTTTGATATAGAGTTGTACCAGGGTATCGGGAACTATGACAGATAATTACGAGAAGAATGCAACTCGAAAGTAAACAAAATCATAATAAGTTAAGAATCACTTCCTTCTAAACAAACTTTTTCCATCCAAAAAGTTGTCTCGAAGGCACTAAAAACGGTGCGGAGTGTGCGCTGCATAATATAAGTACCCCCTCCTTCCCCTCTCTTTTCGTTTGTATTCCGTGCATTTCAGGGCTTGAGGCGCGAATATATTTCGGGATGAAATTTTCATTGCAAATTGACCAATCGGAAGCCGGGCTTCGTGGCACGTGCCTTCGAAAATTTACTGATACTTTGCCAAATACAATGAAAATGTATTTTGATGTTTCACAAACCATGATTGGGGGTACGATTTGAGTTGGGGTATAACAAAGAAAGTTCAGCCAAGGGCCATGTACGTGCTTTTGATCTCATTATTTATGGTGTAATCAGCCCCGTGTTATTATTTTCCGAATGCTGGGAACGGGTCTCCTCTTCTAATGAGAGGAGTATGGTAGTCAGAATAGGTCGGAGGTGTCTGTTGGCCAATATAACTTATATATAAGACTTATATTCACAAAGGAATCGCAATTATAATCTTGGATCGTTTTATTATGAATTGTGAACTTTTTCGAATAGCAACACAAAAGAAAATAACACATCATAAATTGCATAGAGGTTGCGTCGCTGTCGTTTCTGTCGATCCAGCTTCTCAAAGTCTTCCTCAATATGTGATATCTACTTACTGTCAATACAACATCGAGGTTAAGAGCGGGAACCATTGTTCCGCCTCAGGTTTCGTTCAAAGCAACACCTGTGTCGTAACCTAGTTATTGCGCAATTCAATTTGTAGACTCGAAATGAGATATCACAAAACAATTTGGAAAGCTGTAACGTTAACAATGAACGCGGAATCCGGGTCGTCCTCACAATGGAGACGCACAATTCACGCGCAGATATAATTTTACGACGTTTAAAAAGACGCCACGCACCGAGGCAGTTATCGGTTTAACAAGAGTAGGGTCGGGCTCGGCATCATATCGATTCCACTCGGATGGTATCGATACCTAATGTATCGACTACAAATTACGCTATGTTGCTTCAAATATCGAATGTTGATTCTCGACTTAGTGAATTTTTAAGGCGAGCACTATTTTTTTGGGTTATTAAGATTCAAAAATAGTTAATTAAGATTAATAAAGTGCCTAAAATAAAATATTTTGCGTTTAGCATTATCTCTCTACTATCGATTATCGATACTCCCTTAGTGTTGTTAATATCGCTTGTACATGAACAAGGAATAGCGTCGGTATACAAAAACAGAAGCACAGTCAGGTGGGGCATCGAAATTTTTATTACCAACCTTGTATCCGCTGCACGACCCCTCTTTACAATAAAATGGAGGGGGGTGGAAGGTTTTTATTACGCGATATCTTTATTATAGGATCGGTGAGGCGTCGTAAAAGTGACGATAACGCCGTGGTGTCGCCTCGGTTATATTTCGATGTTGTTATTATTTTTTTATCTGTATGCAACGGTTGAGCGAGTCGACCGTGATATGGCGATAGAGAAACTACCACTAATGTGTTTACATGTTCGGTGATTAGCGTATTAAAGCGGTACCATGTTTTTACGATCGGTAAAACCGTAACGTTTTGTATTCTGTTATTTTTCTATAAAAGGTCATGGTATTTTTGTAAACGTTTTAACATTGCCGTGTTGTTTAGTCGTATATTATAAACGTCTATAGCGGTGCAACATGCAACTAAATCGCTTTTAATTATAAAAAGAAAATCAGGGTAACTAAGATAAAGCATTTATTTGTTCGTAGTACATTGTGGTAACTATTATGAGACTACCAAAAATATATTTTATCCAAATCTTGTTATAACTGGTGTATAGCCAACCCAACTCACGTTATAACATTTATAGAGAATGGCGTAAATACTTGCTACGTACGTACTTTTCCGAACGAATCTCATTATCGTGGCGTGACCGCTTTACGCGTTCCTATTTTCAAAGTAAATAAGCGTTCTGTGGAGGGAAAGGAAAGTAAAACGCAAATATCCTACAAAAACTTGAAAATGTGTACTCTGTGGTTATCACAAAGGAACCAGACCGCTGCGGTTTTGTCGCTACGGCAGAGTACGCGCGTTTACGTTTAAAAAAAAATGTCTGTACAGATACTAATTTTGTTCGGGGTTTGTGGTTTGTCGATTACAGACAAGTGTAGGTTTGTAGGCTTTCCTAGGATGAGCAAAGTGAGCTGTGTATTTACGTAGAACTAAACGGCACATAGAAAAAATATTTTCTCTAAATGCATTTTCTCTACATGCATTTTGTTGGCTGTCGCAAAGTTCCCGGCTTCATTAACGAAGCGACGTGTTTATTTTGTTCGGAAATGGTCGAAAAACGTGCAAACCGTTTGAGGTATTTTATTGAATGGTGATCGAGAGTGCATGCAGGATTTGTCCACGGCTTATCGAATTGTTTGAGCGACAATTGGTTATAGATTACGTGACTTTTCAATGAAAGTATTTTTACACGACTGTCTCGGAAGGAGGGTAAAGTTTTTACTATAATTTTCATAGCCAGTTTGAGTAAGAATATGAAGATTCAATAGAAGGTAAAAATTCAATGAAAAGTTAATGAAGGTCCGCGTTGTGTATTTGTCGGCGCATCACTTCCTGCTGACGACCGGAGGATAATGTCTCCAGTGTTTAGCTTCTCATATTTTATCTGTTATTGATGGCGATACAACTGGTCGGCGCAATGACCTGGTGTTAGTTACAGGTATAGCCCGTCAGGGGTAATCGTATTATCAAATTAACAAAACCACTAAAATCCAAAGCACATTTAGGTTACGGTTGTTGAGTATTAATAGTTAAAGTTTTACGTCACAAGTTTTTCGAATCTGAGTCTCGGGTCAATAATTTTAGGATCGACCATTTTTTAACAAAAGCCCCTTAATAGTTCCACAACGCGACCGTTTATCTATCGACTGTAAATTCTCGTAATAAAAATATGCTCGAAAATAACAAGTTAACACAAATAGCTGAGGGCGCACAGTTTTACCGCAACAATAGCGCGGACTTTCGACGATTTCATGGAAAATTTGCGAAACAAAAATCAACACGAGAAATTGTACGTGAGCTGATAGGGGCCTGTGTAAACAGTTTTGCTTGGAATTAAACTGAAAGGCTCAGACAAATGTTATGGTAATAGTTTTTAGTCAGAACTTTGTTTTCCCTTTGTTTTTCTTCCGAAGACAGCTGAAGCATTTGAGCATGTGGGTCAACTGATGATAATTAATCTCAACCCCCCCTGTAGCCTCCGTGGCGCAACGGGCGAGTAGCCGGCTATGAAGCGAGAGGCCGCGGGTTCGATTCCCGCATTGAGACAAATGTTTGTGTGGCCCACAGATATTTGTTTCAAGTCTGGGTGTTGTGAGACCGAACGTCTCTCATAGTCTCTGACACCCACGATACCGGTTATTCCTAGTGTGGGGTCAGGACTAAGTGTGTGACTGTTGGGTGTATTTATTATTAAAAAGATTATGATCGCCGCGAATAGAAGAACAATATAGAGAAAATGCTGTTTAAAATTAGTTTAATTTATGCAAAACAAACCCGCGCCGCGTGCACATTCCACCCGCGCCCCGGTACCACACACAACAGACAGATGTCGCTGTCGGATGACAGTTGACAGTATAGAACTATAGATTTTTTTTAAATTCTTCATAGCCATTGATACAAAGTCCTTCAGCCGAATACTTTTTAATATTGTTTATACTTTGTTTGCTACATCAAAATTTTCGAAAGTGCAATTAAATCTGATGTGGTCGATTTCAAGGCCTTGCTGGAGTTTTGACGTTATAATACCTTTCAGTTTGATGCTTTTTAGACGATTTTCTCGCAGCGGAAGAATCGAACATGGTCGACCCATCCACCCGACAAAAAGCGTCCAAAATCACTTATTTCAAAGCTTCCATAACTGTCCATCTTGGTTGACGTTTATCGTATAAATTAGCATCACATTTAAATAACAAGCACAACTTTAGACTAGAATATGAAATCATTATAATCACAAGTTCAAAAACTTAACAGACCTACTTCAAACCCGATCGTGACCAAATTCATATGGGACCACCCTTGAAAAAAGCTCTATCGAACAAAAAAATAATTTTGAAAATCGGTAAACATTTGACGGAGATATCGCGTACATACAACATACATAAAAAAATACAGACGAATTGAGGACCCCCTCCTTTTTGGAAGTTGGTCGAAAACAAGCGACCACCCGCTCCGTCAGAATTCAAACTCCATAGAACTATAGATATCTATCTATAGTACATATCAGTACGTATCTATACAGATTATAATGTTACCAGATACATTAAAATAAAATTAAAAGGTATTTGAGCGCGTCGCTAAAACCTTCATAGACTGACCTCACAGGATCCTGATATGATCATAGGACAAACCGACAACTACCTCTATATTCGGTCTCCGATTGGTTACGAAGTATTAAAACCCCTCTGCCTCGGTGGCGTGGTTGTATGACTGCCTCGGTGGCGTGGTTGTATTTCGGTACGACTACTGTCCTGAGGTTTCGGGTTCGATCCCAGGGTCGGGCAAAGTGATATTTGATTTTTCCATATCAGCCCGGAGTCTGGAATTTGTGCCCGATATGGCGATAGGCTCGCCCCCTAACACGTCTGGGACAGAACTAAGGTCGGCGAAATGTGGGTGTGCTAGTTGGCTAGTGCGGTTCTGCCTACCTCTTCGGGGATACAGGCGTGAGCTTATGTTATGCTATGTTATATTAAAACCCTATATAACTTTGCCCGTATGTCAAATCCGAGACCTCGGGACTGTAGTTCGTTGTTCCGTGTACGCAATACAACTACGCCACCACAGCAATCGGTAATAAAACACTTTAATATTAAATCGGATATCTAATGCCCCATTTACGCGTATAATTAAATTCGTTGAGTTTTCTCATCGCGGACCGGATGTTGGCGGCCGGAAGCTCGCGCCGAGGCTTAATCGACGGCGAAACGGCTTCAATCTTCATGCGCCTCGTGTAATGAGGTTCTCGTTCAAACGAAGCTTTATTTCGGATTAAATAAGATTAAATGTTTCTGTGTTGATAGGTTTTGTTGTGAATGTTTTGGGAGACAAAAGTTGAGAAATAAGGTGAAGATGTTATCAATACTAGAAGCTAGTCTTTGCTTTCTTTTCTTTTTACCTTTGTGTGGGGTCGGCGCAATACACTTTTTCAAGCTTGTTGCAGAAACACTTTGGCTTAGTTTTTATGGCCGGCAGCTTACCTGACGTCAAGCCCCTTCTGGGGGATCCAGTCCTGAGCAAGTCAAATAAGAAAAATCGCTTGCCCGACTTTAGAATCTAACCCAGAAGTGTGGCGTTTAGTAAATCGCTATAGCTTGCTAGTTATAAGATTTATTAAGTGAAGAACTATAATGCTGATGAGTATGAAAAACTTTTGGTGGATAAATAAAATAATAAATTTGCTAGATTTGAGTACACGCGTCACGGATGACAATTGATTGCGTACTAATTACGTGAAATGCTAATAATCGACGCGGTACCTAAAAATGCTGACAAGTTAAATGTATGGCGCTAGCTCGTACTCTCAAAAACACTTCCGGTCAACAGCCCATATATGCTGCCACTAGACCAAGGTCCACGATGGATCACGGTAGATCAAGGTGTCCACAGGCGAAGGAATCTTCTTACCTAAGTTAATAAGAACTATGATCTTTCATACAAAATACACCTCATAATATATCCGTTCCCCATCACGCCACGAAAGACATCACGTTTCAAGCCATCAGGCGGTCCGGTCAAGTTCACGTTCACCTCGCTAGAATTGCACGAGGGGGTAGTGCGAGGGGCCGAGGGGGCGGATATAAGACCCCTTTACCACTGCCGATACAGTCCCTAATAAAGATAACGAGTTTCCTTCAAAACAACCGCTGTCGAGATGTTTTTCTCGTTGGCTGGCTAGGCCGCGGTAGACGAGCGTTTTATACGCTTTGTGTTTGCCTGCATGTTTCGTGAGTACTGATCGTATTAGAAGATTATACTGTTACAGGGAGAATTTCTACGGCATTCTTTAAAAACGTGTTAAACATGTGTTCGTAGTAACTGTTAGTGTGATTGTAGTAGAGTGTAACATCCTTACTAAATAATAAAAGCGAAAGTAACTCTGTCTGTCTGTCTGTCTGTCTGTCTGTCTGTCTGTCTGTCTGTCTGTCTGTCTGTCTGTGGCGTTTTCACGTCTAAACCGCTGAACCGATTTTGATGAAATTTGGTATGTGGGTACCTTGAACCCCAAGGACGGACATAGGGTACTTTATTTTTTTTAATTCAACCCCTAAAGGGATGAAATAGGGGATGGAAGTTTGTATGGGAATTTTGGAACCGCTTAATGGATTTTGATGAAATTTGGTATGAGGATACTTTTGACCCTAAGGACACAAATGGGGTACTTAATTTTTTTTTATCAACCCCTAAAGGGATGAAATAAGGGTTGAAAGTTTTAAATGGGGATTTTAGGTCTAATTAATGGATTTTTATGAAACTTGGCATGGGATAGTGGACATCCTTGAGTTCAAAGACACAAATGGGCTACTTTTTTAAAATCAACCCCTAATGGGATGAAATAGGGGATGAAAGTTTTTATGGGAATCCAGAAACCGCTGAACGGATTTTTAAGAAAGTTGGTATGAGGATAGTAGATAGTAGCGCTAAGGACAGAAATGGGGTGTGATATATTTTTATCCTACAAAGGGATGAAATAGGGGTTGAAAATTTGTTTCTTTGTTTTTGGGCCGATTGACTTCAAAATCGATATCTGAGTCGCCCCGTGGTTCCAAACGACAGAACCGCTGTCAGAACTGTCAAAAGTGGCCGCCATTTTGTTTTTCTTTGTTTTTGGGCCGATTGACTTCAAAATCGATATCTGAGTCGCCCCGTGGTTCCAAATGAGAGAACCGCTGTCAGAACTGTCAAAAGTGGCTGCCATTTTGTTTTTCTTTGTTTTTGGGCCGATTGACTTCAAAATCGATATCTGAGTCGCCCCGTGGTTCCAAACGACAGAACCGCTGTCAGAACTGTCAAAAGTGGCCGCCATTTTGTTTTTCTTTGTTTTTGGGCCGATTGACTTCAAAATCGATATCTGAGTCGCCCCGTGGTCCCAAACGACAGAATCGCTGTTAGAACTGTCAAAAGTGGCCGCCATTTTGTTTTTCTTTGTTTTTGGGCTGATTGACTTCAAAATCGATATCTGAGTCACCCCGTGGTTCCGAACGACAGAACCGCTGTCAGAACTGTCAAAAGTGACCGCCATTTTGTTTTTCTTTGTTTTGGGCCGATTGACTTCAAAATCGATATCTGAGTCACCCCGTGGTTCCGAACGACAGAACCGCTGTCAGAACTGTCAAAAGTGGCCGCCATTTTGTTTTTCTTTGTTTTTGGGCCGATTGACTTCAAAATCGATGTCTGGGTCGCCCATATTTACACTAAAACGACAGGGCGGATCGACAAATCAAAAGATTTTTCCATTGGCCCTACAAAATACGCGTGCGGAGCCGCGGGCAAAAGCTAGTTTAATATAAAACCTTCCGAACACATTATTTTTTACCTATTGGCCATGGGCAATGGTATTTATCAGAAGCAATCATTAAGCACTAAATCATCTGAATTTAAATATGGTCTATATATGTAAGAATAACTGAAATGAAAAGTCATCCGATTTCTTATGTGCAGTGTGCCTAGTGCGAGTTTGTTTCACTTTTAAATGCGAGGATTTTAACGAGTTGTGCGATCGAATCTGTGATGCCCAGGTCATTTGAGAACTTTGTGTGTGCGTATGAGTTATTTTTCGTAGTGTAATACAGTTGAGATTACTGACAATAGTTAGCGCTATATTTTACTACTCGTATATGAATTACTGATAAGCGGTGGCGTGGTTGTATTTCGGTACGACTACCGTCCTGAGGTCTCGGGTTCGATCCCCGGGTCGGGCAAAGTGATATTGGATTTTTCCATATCGGCTCGGAGTCTGGAATTTGTGCCCGATATGGCGATAGGCTCGCCCCGTATCACATCTGGGACGGAACTAAGCTCGGCGAAATGTGGGTGCACTAGTTCGCTAGTGCACCTCTGCCTACCTCTTCGGGGATACAGGCGTGAGCTTATGTTATGTTATGTTATGCTATATATATGGGTGATTCTACGATAAGAGGTTTCAAGTCCATAGAGGATACGGCCAAGGAGCAAAATGATTTGTTTTTCATTAAACACTTATATTACAATTCTTGTCCCGTTTATATACCTTTTCATGTAAGGGCAAGTCAATTTATACATATTTTGTTACTTTTTAGAAGTCCAGGTAAATACATCAGGCAGGGTAGATACATCAAGAATAGGGTAGATATGTATTTTACCAGGCGCGATAATTTATATATTACATTTTATTAAACATCAGACTTACATATTAACCAATAAAGAGACTAATATTTACAGTATTTTCGACCGATTTCAAAAAAATGTGGATACCCTCAATTCGTTTTTTATGTAGATTACGCGATATCTTCGCTAAATGTGGACCTGATTTTCATGAACCAGGAAAATATTCATATTACCTATAGCTATGCTATACGTTACCTTAAATTTGTATTGTATGTTTCAATTAGAATATAAATTAATAAAGGCACTAACTTGCCTACATAAACAAAATATAATATACGTGGGCTTTCTCAAATACATTCGCTGAATTTTTTAAAGAGTAGAACATCCTCTGCCTTTTCAAAATAAGATTTGGCGTAGGGAGTGTTGGACATTCTGATCTTCTGAGATAAATGAAACGTCTTGCTCATTAAATTTAATATATTTTTTCAGTATGGTCACCTATTTCACAAAAAACTACCTGTATTTCTATTATAAATTTTCTGAAATGTTTCATATCTTTTTCGTTTTGTACTATATATTTTCGCACGGATTAGTCGCTTACCATTCATTTGAATATTCTTTTTTGGAAGAGTAGAATAATTTTCTTTTAATTGGTGATTGAGCACTTCTAAAAACAGTTTGGCAGCAACAACTCTTCTATGTCAATTCTTTTGTGACATTTGATCATCAATATCTGAAATGGATGGCGTTACTAGAACACTATTAACATTTGAGAATGTTGCCTACGCTCTCTCGCTTTCTCTTGCCATATCTTTCGCGTCTTATGTTGCTTTCTAGGAGTAATTTGATCGACAGTTTTTGTAATTCCTTTCTCCTTCTTTTTTAAATTTATATTTTTCTTTTTGCTTTTGCAATACAAATTTATCTCGATCATCTTTAATTTTTTGATATCTTAGTCTCTCTGTATCACGTTTCTTCTCTAATCTTTCTTCACTTGTTAACTTTTTTTCGTTAAACAATAATATACTTAACATCAATATGCACTGAGAATCTGTTTTATTTATTTTTATCATAAGAATTTTCATTTACCATAGTTAAAAATAAATAAGGTTAATAATAAGGTTAGATGTAGTGAATGCCTCAATTAAGGATAAGGGAATGAAGGTGAATGTAAATAAGACGAAAGTTATGGTGATAGAAAGAGAGGAAGAAGTTACTGATTGTAACATAAGTATAGAAGGTGAGAAAGTAGAACAAGTGGAAGAGTTTGTATATTTGGGAAGTATGATAACTAGAGATGGAAAGTGTGATGGGGATATTGAAAGAAGAGTAGCGGCAGGTAATAAAGTGAACGGTGCCTTGCGCGCAGTTGTGGGCAGTCAGACGGTGTCGCAGAAGGCGCGAATGGCTGTCCACAATGGTGTGCTGATACCGACACTTACATATGGAAGTGAGTGCTGGGTTTGGCAGAAGAAGCATGAAAGCCGAATAAATGCGGTGGAAATGCGTTCCCTACGAAGTATGTGTGGAGTCACCCTTGCTGATCGTGTGAGGAATAGCATGATAAGGGATCGCTGTAAGCTGAAGGATGATGTGGTGACTAGAATTGATGAAGGAATGTTGAGGTGGTTTGGGCACGTGGAGAGGATGGATGAAAGGCGACTTACGAAAGGTATTTATCGCGCGAAAGTAAATGGAAAGGTCGGAAGAGGGCGCCCGAGGAGGACATGGATCAAATAAGTGATCTTCTCCGAAAAGGGCAAGTGAGGAGTACCCTCAACCGGCGGAAATGTATGAAAAGATGCATGAGTGTGGAAGAGGCAAAAGAGGTGTGTCAGGATCGTAGCTTGTGGCGCTCAATAGTCTCTGCCTACCCCCATGGGATACAGGCGTGAGTGTGTATGTTTGTATGTATAAAAATAAATAAATATACCGAAAACTTGTGTGAAAATTGCTCCGAATTAAGTTCTAGTCATTTAAGTCGTTTAAAATTAACATTCATAGACATTAGCTACACCTGAGTTAGTTTGGACAAAGATCTTATGACGCAAATTATGTCCCCTGGTTAGTGAGTATCTCCCCTGGTAGTTAATTTGACAGAGGAAATACGACAGGGGAGATACGTTTTCATGACAAAACGAATTGTGTTTATTGAAATAAGATTTGTTTAGCTTAATTATATATACACTTTAACTATTACAGTATTGTTAAATTAAGGCAGTATTTGCAGATTCATGCAATTAATATTACAATTTTTATAACTTACCAGTGGAGAGACACAATGACCTTACGAGAGCACCACAACGTATGGATGCGTCGCAACAACTAAAAAATGGCGGCACTTTGACGGCTTGCGTGTTTAGTAATGCTAACTTCACGTCGATAGGTGGTCTTGAGCGCAGTTCCCAATGCGGCTGTCTGATATTTAACGTTTGTAATTACCGAACGATATTTTCCAGGGTAGATTCACAAAAAAAGCGGGACATAAATTAAAGTTGAATATTATTGAAAATAAACAACTTTTGTTGTCTTTTTATAAATAATTCCTTAGCATATTTATTTAATTTCATGGTAAACATACTTAAGTTTAGCAACTGATATAAAGAAGGTATGTATTGTCTGTAAGTTAAGCTAAAACCGACAAGGGGACAGGCCAGGGTAGAGACATTTTTAAGCTTTAGCTTAAAATTTCACAAAAATGTGCTGTAATTGGGCATTTTATCGTTATGGTATTTATAAAGCACATAAAGATGATTTAATTTGTTACAAAAAAAACAACAAAATTAGAATAAAAAACCTATTTTAAACTGATTGCCGCACAAGTTACCTCTTATCGTAGAATCACCCATATAAGAATAACTGAAATTAAAAGTCATCCGATTTCTTATGTGCAGTGTGCCTAGTGCGAGTTTGTTTCACTTTTAAATGCGAGGATTTTAACGAGATGTGCGATCGAATCTGTGATGCCCAGGTCATTTGAGAACTTTGTGTGTGCGTATGAGTTATTTTTCGTAGTGTAATACTGTTGAGATTACTGACAATAGTTAGCGCTATATTTTACTACTCGTATATGAATTACTGATAAGCACACTCATTTATTTTCTATTCGTTGAAGCAGTTTTATTGTTGACGAAATATTACAAGTGTTGTTAAACGCTAGTCTGTATGATTCACGGTACTAAACACGGCACTTGGAATATTTCATAACATTATTTGTTTGAGAAAGTTAAAGAAACACAAACGTTTAATGTTCTCATGAAATGTAAGCAATAACATTGTTATACCACAGTTTTATATTAAAACTGACGAGTATTAAATAAATTGGCTTTTGCTCTTGACGTATCTAACAAAATGTTTTATATCAAAGGCAAAGAGCTTGAGACCTTTATCGAATTGTCGCTTAATAAATAGTAGTGATTAAGAAAGAAACTAGCATAGCATAGCGGCTAGCCTTTTGAAAATGTTCACACTTCGCCACCAGTATTTACCATTTGTGTAATTGAAACGGTTAGCGTAGAGGTATATTCGTACATTTTTACTGCATTTGATGTAAATGCATTGTTTTTTATCCTGCCACGGAAAAATGAGTACACTGCACCTGATGGTAAGCGTAGTGCAGTCTAAAAAAACTAGCGACCACTGACAAACACTGTCTTTATCAGTGGTCGCTAGAATCATGCCGGCCTATTTATGCTTCTTTACACTCCAAATCTGAAGGGGGAAGAAACAAATCGAGGGGCTTGCGACAAGACAGGCGGACGACCGATGCAGATACAGGGATATACCATACATACCCGTCTCAACCAACCATCAAGTCATGCCGCAAACCTTTCGAGAAAACCGGAAGTACACTGTCTGATCCTGGAAAGCGAACCACACACGGAGTGTGGTTCACTATGGCAGGTTTAAGCACCATGTGTACGGTGGTCGTCATCCGGTCGGATACGAATATCCTACCACCAGCAAATTAATATTGTGAATATCACTATTACTTGTTTCTGTTGTGTTAGTTCGCTACCCACCCTTTTGGAACTATCGGTGTGAATTTATGTTTTATATGGGCTTGTTAATTATTATTTTGTGACTGTCCATTCTGAATGTTGTTTCGTTCACATGGCGAATCGTCTAGATATGTGGTCTAGATCGACGAAAACCTTCAAACTTTCACATTAACAGCCTTCATATAATATTAACATAACAATCAGATATTCTTTTTGATTAGTCACTGATTATATGAAATTGAATCTTTCGTTATAATAATGAGAACATTAGAACAATGGCCGTCGAGTGGATCGCGTCTCGGACAGACGCCACCCGCGCCGTTGTGGAGCTCCATTGTGCTGCCGCCACAATAGTAAAAGTCACTTGCTTAATGTATTTTTATCTCGAAGATAGATATTTTATTATTAATGGTTATTTTTGTGTTTAAAAGCCACGAATTGGGTTTAATTTGACAAAAAGATGCGATGATGACGAAACAAAGGTTGATAGTGTGCACATAGAGAAGATTTAATAACGAATATGAAATAAGAAGAAAATGTGTAAATTATTCCATTAAATTGTACACTTAAATGAAAAAAAATAGGGCTAAATTGCTCTTTATGTACGTCGTGTAGCAATCGTTCTCGTAGTACTTCATAGTGTCCTCATTGTTGAATTTACATAATATAGTCGTATTAATAGAAGTTTCTTTTTTCTTATGAAGTTTGGCAGCCTGAGGGATTACCACCACCTCTTTAGCAGTATTATTATAATATTACTTCGTTTTTTTGTACGGGATTTGGTACAAGTAGAGTATATAACAATACTGTTAAAGAGGTGGTGGTAATCCCCCAGCTGGTAGTATTACGGAGAATATAAATCCTTAGTAGTACCGCAGCGTGGGAACAGAGATGTGCTACAAGGAATAAACCTTTCAGAATGATCGGTTTATAACTATGCAGTTTAACTCGTTTGTAACTATCGACATGTTAGTTCATAGTTTAAATGATATTGCATTGCATGATGCGTGTTTTTCACTTATCGGAACGTTTAGTAATCGTGTATATTGTCGTCGATGGGAACCATCTCGAATGGAGTGTTTTTCTAACATTAATAGCGCGCTAACGCGTCGATAACGCGCGTTTTATCTTATCCGGTTGTGTTTTACACGCGATATCTGCTAACTTTATTATTTTACCGCTTGTATTGTACCTTTTTGACCGATCGGATACTGGTGCTTCAGTTGAGTCTCTTTGGACTGCTATAATTGTTTTTTTGGGCAACTAATGCATAATTAGGCAGACGAATAAGCAACTTTTTTCATGTATTGATAGAGTGGGTATTGTGCTTTTCTTTCTACCTGCCCTTATCCCACCTTAATGTGGGGTCGGCGCAAAAAAATGTTTCAAGCATGTTGCAGAAAGGATTTGGCTTAGTTATTACGACCGGCCGCCTGCCTGACGTCAACTCCCTCTGAGGGATCCAATCCGGGGCAAATTAAATTAAAAAAATCGCTTTTCCGACCTGGGAATCGAACCCAGGACCTCCCAGTCCATAACCCACATGTGCTGCCACTAGACCAAGGAGGCGACGAGGAGAGAGGTTCGTGACCGATTTAAATAAATAATGGAAATCGCATCTTGAATATTGGTGTTGCTGAGATGTACCTCTATATTTTCGAATTTAATTTAATATCAGTTAAGCAGTTCCTTACAAAATATAGACGCCAATACACCGTAGTGTTTAGTTCAGCGTACTTCATGAACTATGCTTCATCGAGTCCACTTAACAAGATAAAGCAAGAGCCTGATGTAGCAATGATCAAATCCACAGAGATCCATTAGGTCAATACAGGACGGTAATGGAATCATAATGTATCCGCGCGTTTATGAGTGGAGGCCCGTAGCTGCAATGCGGATGTCTGACTGACTATAGTACGATTGATATGTGTTACTAGCCGTGTTATACGTCTAACGGGCGGTCTCAATAAACGATCTCAGTTTAGAGTGCAGATAGATCGCGATTATGAACCAATCAAATCGAGTCATTTGATGGAGTCATATTCAAACTGTGTTCTTAATGGCTAATTTTTGTATCTGCACCTTCAAACTGAGATTGTTTATTGAAACCGTGCGTTAATAAGAAAATCTAAGAAGTAGGGAGACATATAGTGGTAGAGCCACGTTGTAGACAGTTACGTCTGCAGCACGAATGGGTCGGAAACCGGCCGGAAACGAGGTAAAGTGGCAGCTCGCTGCTGCATTTCGTTCGGTGAGTGAGATTTCTGGTGGCCCATATTCCCCCGTCCCATTCCCAATCCCGATTCCCCTTCTTTTAGGTTGGCGGCGCACCCATGATTCTTTTTGAGTTTTGGGTGTTTATGGGCGGTGGAGATCACTTACTACAAGGTGACCCATCTGCTCGTTTGCCATTTCTGCTATAAAAAAATATAAATATACACGTATAATATGCTCAGATATATCCCTGACTCCTTGGTAATAATCAAGTCTTATCGTGTCTGTGGGTATCAGGAAGTAGGCAGACTCGAAAAAAATATTATTGGTGGTTCGAACCTGGGGTCTCTCCATCCATCGCCTTTAACTCACTCGCTGCGCCACGGATACTGCCATTGCCAGAAAGTTCTTAATTCGTGCGTATGGTATTCCGAATAGTAAGATTGGTACGGACCGATTTTGATAGTTCAATACATAATATGACAAATTAGGCTTAATAAAAACATTTCGGATGTCACTGTTCTCTTCCGAACTTTGAGTTATAAACATTCTAAAAGACTACATGTATATTGAATTGAGTTGAGTAATGTATACACGAGCTCGGTAACTTGTCCTCGTTTATGATATTGCAGGAATACGAGGTAATTACCGGTGGAAAAGCGGCGGCCATTAGTAATTAATGTGAAACATATAGGGTTACGTAGCAAACAGTTCCTCTAATTAAGAACTACTAGCAGAGCACAGAGAGCTGAACGGAACGCGCTGGATTAGCGTTAATAACTTTTCATTAAATGCATACACACGTATACTCACGCTATTCGCGGATGTTGAACGGATAGACAGATTAGCAACGCTGGCGTATATATTTTTTTAATTGGTTACGAAAGCAAACGGCTTCCCTGATCATATGCAGTTACCGTCGCCCATGAACTTGGCACCGCCAAGCTGCCTGCTCTGTTCATTAAAAGGGTGAGAATTGGGAAGGTGAGAGTATATTTGACCTTCCGAAATTCTTACTCATATAATTAGCATATCTGATACAAACCGTCTTTATTTGACAACCTCCGTGGCGCAGCGGGAGAGTAGCGCGTGCTCTGAAGCAAGAGGCCGCGGGTGCGATTCCCGCACCAAGACTAATGTTTGTATGGCCTACAGATATTTGTTTCGGGTTTGGGTGTTGTGAGACCGAAAGTTTCTCGTAGTTCCTGATACCCACGACACAAGACTCGATCTTAGTGTGGGGTCAGGACTATGTGTGTGACCGTTGTGTGTTATTTATTATTATTATTATTATTCGTATCCTCAATAGTTTGTATGAACATACAACCTTGGTAAAGAAGCAACTCGAATACATAATAGTCCACAAAGGTATCCGTTAATGCATCGGTGCCTCGTCTGTATCTATAAATTATCATGAAAATTTATTGCAATCGAATAACAATACGAATTATTGTTTGTTCTACCTTTAAGATCTCATTGGTTCCTTAGTTGAAGTTAACGTCTGTTACAGTTAATACACCACTGAAGCAAAATTAGCTTTATTATCTCATATCACAACATTTTGTATACCGCTCTACGGAATGTCAGTATTTTTTCTGTCCATTTCGGTGTTGTGTAACGCTCGCCCGTTTGCAATTTGTCTAGATATTTTTTAGTTGATGTTCCGTTGTGAATATTTCCCGAGGCCTCGTGAATGTTTACTGAATAAGGGTCACCGCGCGCAGTCAGGCAATTCAACATATTCAGCATTCATAATTCGCTCCTTGCGCCGCTACCGCCGCCGCTCCAAGTCCGCTGAGTTCGTGTCCGTGGCCTTATATATAAATAGATATAAATAACACCCAACAGTCACATAGTCCTGACCCCACACTAAAATACGGGTCTTGTATCGTGGATATCATGTAAGTAGAGTCATGTTGGAGTGGTAATAGAAAATGACTTCTTATAAAGCTACCAGTCTACCAGTTATCAGTTTCTACGAGTGTTGTCATGTTTCCTAGTGGTTTTCCTTCTCGTCAATACTTATGGCTAGCTTGTGGGGGCCCTTACTGATGGGTCGAGGTCTGGCGTTGATAATTTGTTTAGATACTTGCAAGGTCTTATATAAGGCCGGTGCGATCCGAAATCAAATTACCGATTGAAACTCGGATCCAGTTTCCTTAGTTTATACTGATTAGATTGACAGCTTAATTCTGCATTCATCGATAGTGTTTGTTAATTAGCTCTAAAGTATTGCATAGCTTTAATATCGTAGTAACGATGTAGTTAAAGTATTGGTACCAAAACGTGATCATTTTATAAATTTGGTTTTTACTGCATAAGTAAATTGTTTTACGTAACGGCAAAACATTTTCTCCACTGTTCATATTGCTGCCACAAAAAGTGAAAGCGCACACGTAACCCGAACACGTAGATAAAAATTTCACGAGCTGTAAATTCTTTACCAACAAAATGTATAGTCCGGTGTGACTAACGTAACATCCTGTTAACGTGTAGCCCCGTGCAAAAACCTATCTCTGTGTAACCTTTTGTACACCTTTTTTTTAAGAGAAAGGACATTGTTTTACCTCGTGAAATAAATAACATTACTACGAGCTTTGTCGTCGCGCTACGCAGCTCGTAGCCGATATAATGTTAAAACTACATGATTTCCATTTCGTACACGTAACGTTGTTCTACGAGACGTGCTACGCGGTAGATGTGCGTAGCTGCTGCAGCTACAAAAGTAGGTGACGTAATAGTTTGATTGAGTTTATGTGCTACACCGTGCACATTTAACGCCCTATTTATACGATGTGAATAATATCAAATCTTTATGTTAAATGTCGAAAATCGTTAAAATATATTTATAATACCGTTTCATTTCGTTCATCGGTTGTTTACGACTTCGTATTACCGGTGACCTTTGCCAGGTTTTACTGTTTCGTGAATAAATCATATGCCTCGGATTGCAGACTTGGCGCTCATTGTCTTTTATACAATCCAAAACCGTATTTTCTTAACAATTGTGAGGGGAGGAGGCTTTTTGTCTTCGAAAAGAAATAGACAACAATGCAAGATAATTGCATTGTTTAAAGCGGATGCAATTCTCCGCTGTCCCGCTCACCCTGCGGTCCGTTTGTTGTTTCATTTATGGAGCCCACATTTGGCGTGTATCTATTGAAAAACAAATCTAAATAGTAATTGACCGTATGTTTGTCAGTAAGTAAATAAAATATAATTAGATGTCTCTAATACTGTCTCGTAGTATTATTATAAGGCAACTTAACTTATCACAAATAACATAACATAAGCTCTGTAGCCCCGAAGGGGTAGGCAGAGGCGCACTAGCCAACTAGCACACCCACATTTCGGCGAGCTTAGTTCCGTCCCAGATGTAATAGAGGGCGAGCCTATCGCCATATCGGGCACAAATTCCAGACTCCGGGCTGATATGAAAAAATCCAATATCACTTTGCCCGGCTCGGGGATCGAACCCGAAACCTCAGGACGGTAGTCGTACCAAAATACAACCACGCCACCGGGGCAGTCACAAATAACGGACAAAAAAATCAATATTATCGGGTATAAATATGATAACAAGTATATCCGCTTGAGACTAAGGGACGACGTGACTACTACTAAGACTGACTAAGACGTGCCTAGCAGTGGGACAGTAATATTACAGGGCTAATATTATTTATTACATAACACATAACATGTTATTATTTTATTATTATTTAAAAAAAATACCCACCTGAATAGGAATGCTTGAACACTGAAAAGTGTTAATTTAGAGTATTTCGCACTCTTATGAAAAAAACAAATTAAGAATATGATGTCCAAATATTGTTTCACACGGACGGAGCAGCGAACAATCGTTTACAATAACATAATATCTGCATGATAAGTTTTCTTTAACATTGCGTCCAGAGTCTAGACTACATTGTTTCACATATCGTGTTATTGTTGATTTACATTGTGCTTTAATAATATTAGACATGTGTAATGTGAACCGCTGTTCGCTAGAGAAACTTTCTTCATTTTCAGACAGATTTTACTTTAATGTTTCGATGTATTCAATGGCCTTTATATTAAACATCAACATTCAACTCTAAGAAACTTGTATGATTTATCGTTGTGAGATGTTTTAAGGATAGGCTATATATCGGAATTTACTCTTGATATAATTTATGGTTAAATATTATTTCTCATAAGAATTTCATTTACCTACATAAGATATCAATTTAAGAAGCTGATTAGCTCGTAATTAATAAACTAATAATATTTTCAGTCTAACAATAAATGTGTGTTTACGAATGTAATGGTTTTGCAGTACTTTATGAATTCCTTTTGCTTTTTCAGGTAAGCGAACTACGTTTTATTTTTCGAGCGACATCAATATTCGAGGTAAGTTGTTACATGTAAATTGTTGCGCGCCAAGTGCGAACCAAAGACATTCAACAGTATATAGACGGGACAAAAGCACAAAACTTGTGATCCAAAAGTTATGATTTAGTGGTCATAAGTCGCTCCGTTTATTTGAAATATACGCGCGCCAAGTCGGCTAGCGGAATAATATTGAGAGAATAAACTTATCTTACGTGATTCTTAAACATTCCCAAATTATTCTAGGGTGTAAATTGTAATAATTGCCCTCGCATTGTAAAGTAGCTGACGGCGGTACTGAGTTTGAGATTAATTTATTTGTATGGAAACTTGATAGCCCAAATAGTTAGTAATTTAAATCGCAACGCACAACATTATAAAAAAAACAAAATCACGAAAATATATGTACATAACCAGCTTTCCGAATGTTGTTTGTATGACGAACGTGGATAAAAATAATAAGGCAACTCTAAAAGCCTCATAAAAATACATCCGACACTAAAGCCACAAAAGGAAAAATTCACTAACAGCAAACAAAAGCAGATTCCATACATACAGAATATTAAAGGTTTGCTTTAAAATGCACACCTCTATGTATTGTTCCGCTCTCATTTATCCATTTCTGTGTTGAATTAGGGTTCCGTCGTACTAAAATTGAATTGAACGGTATGATTATGTCGATATTACATTTTTGTTTTTAATTATACGGGACAATGAAAAGTTCCGGCGACGTCACGGCCAAAGCAGTTCTGTCTTAGTGTGGCAAGACCCTTATTAAAGCGACCCCCGGCATGTTGACGACGTGCCAATTAACCTTTTTGGGGTAATACGAAAGGGTTTATTTCAGGACAGGTAATTTGATATAAAAATTGTCTTGCCGGCAGTTACGTGTCGCTTGAAACTGTCTAATTCTCAGGTGACATTGCTAGCTAACATAACTTTGTTTCGCTTAGCACCAGTCACGTAGCTTCAGCGTCTTTTTCATACAAGATTTTTATTTTTCGACCGACGACAAAAAAGGAGAAGGTCCTCAATTCGTCGTTTTTTTTTATAGCAGAGATTGGCAAACGAGCAGATGGGTCACCTGATGGTCAAGTGATCTCCACCGCCCATAGACACCCAAGACAAAAAAATCATGGGTGCGTTGCCAACCTAAAAGGAGGGAATGGAAGGGGAGAGAAGGGGATTGGGAAAGGTAGTGGGGAAATGGGCCACCGGAAATCTCACTCACCGAACGAAACGCGACAGCAAGCTGCCACTTTACGTCGGTTTTCTGTGAGACAGTGGTATATAACCGGTCGAGCCGGCCCATTCGTGCTATAGACGTTACTGTCTACAGCGTGGCTCTACCACCTGGTATGTTTATTTTATGATGTTACGCAAAATCTCTGCCAAATGGGGACCTATTTTCAAAATTCTTTTGTCTTCCATAGAGCTTATTTCAAGGATGGTATTGGTCCCATATAAATTTGATCCCGATCCCGAAGTCGGTCCGTTAAGTGTTTTATTTAAACAAACAATGTTACACAAAACAATGCAACTACTGTAGCTCGACCACGAATTTTTTGGCATTTCACACTAGCTACTAAGTAAAATAATTTGTATGAAAAACGTCAATTCACTACGTAACCGCTAGAGGCATTCGGGTGTTTTTCGTATAAATATTTTACGTAATCGCTGGCGCGAAATGTTAAAAAACCTCAAGGTTACAGAGCTAGACTACTCGACACCGTCCATACGATACTAGATCATCGAATTGTCCCTCAAGGCTAGCTTGGCTCGCGATGTGAACTGTGCATTGGAAGTTTCAGCTACGAATTAATGTATTGGAATTATGCTTCACACAAAAATATTATTTAGAATTGTTCGTATGTAACAACGTTTATGGATTCTAAAAGGATGAAGCTTTGCTTTTGTATTGCATATTTTGAAGCATTTATAAAGTTCTAGTATTTATTAAATCCATAATGAATTTAGATTCTGATCACATTCTATTGGCACACTACATTACAGTAAACTCTGGAAAATAATATGTTTTGAATTTCTTTCCAGACACGAAATATTTAACTTTTATCTGATTTCCTACCGCTTGCTTCGATATCTATCACATTTATTACGATTCACGAGCACATTGTACATATAAATGATCCCACATTCAGCAACAGTGAGATGTATGAAGTGTTCGCACATTCTGTTATTTACTCTCTCGCTGTTTATTCAACTCATATACATACATAGAGGTATACGCAGTACAGAAAATTCCTCCGAATACTGGAGTGTTATAATTTGTAATTTGGCGTGTAATTTCCATAGCAGTAAAACATTTTAAGTAAACCATTACGCTATAAATAGCTCTAGCAGTTCTGTTGTGGATTCTACATTTTATTAAAACATAGATACAAGTCTTAACTTAGTCTGATTCACAGGTCGGGCAAAGAAACATTTTCTAGTTTAATTTGCCTGGGACTGGATCCCTCATAGGGGGTTGACGTCAGGCAGGCGGCCGGTCGTAAAAACTATGCCAAATCCTCTCTGCAACATGCTTGAAAAAGTGTGTTGCGCCGACCGTGGGGTCGACGCAACCTTCTACCTGGCCGACTTCTACCTGCCCTTATCCCACCTTAATGTGGATTAAGGTGGGATAAGGGCAGATAGAAGAAGAAGATAGATACAAGCCTCAACTTACGGCCGGTTTCAATAAACGATCTCAGTTTAGAGTGCAGATAGATCGCGATTATGAACCAATCAAAACAAGTCATTTGACGGAGCCATGTTCAAACTGTGTTCTTGTTTCTTAAGTTTACGCGAATATTATACATTGAAATAAAACTATTTTTACGAATTCTATCACGATTAGGTTTTAATTTTTATTCCCGACGTTTCGAAGGCTTTGCAGTCTTCGTTGTCACGGGTCGTGATAGTATTCGTAAAAATAGTTTTATTTCAACTGTGTTCTTATTGGCTATTTTTGTAATCTATGTATCTGTACATTCGAACTGAGATTGTTAATTGGAACCGGGCGTTAGGCAACAAGTGTGTAGAAATTATAGCATCACGGACGAGAAAACAAACGATACATTATTTGAAGGCATTCCGAAAGCGATCATGAGTGTTTAAATTTATGTATCCGGGAATATGACGATATATTACGTGTTCATGTGTTTCGTGAGAGCCGAGTCTTTATAGAATGTAGTGGGTACAGGTGTTCAAACAAAACGAGCCGTATATGAACCCACTATCGCCGATAAGATAACCGTACAAATTGATATTGTAATAAAATATCGCTTGCGCGGCTGGCTTGTGGCTGGCTGTTTGTTTTTAATCAGCACACCTAGTATGGCCGTTCTGTAGACAGGGCTAGCGCACACCGCGATAATCACGATTTATTTGTCGCAGCGTCGATTATTGCTATCTTTAATTTCCGAATAGGGAGAGGCAGATGAATAAACGCATTGTATTTCGGTACGACTACTCTCCTGAGGTCGAGACCTAGTCGATGGAATCCGAGGGTTCAATCCCCGGGTCGGGCAAAGTGATATTGGATTTTTCCATATCAGCCCGGAGTCTGGAATTTGTGCCCGATATGGCGATAGGCTCGCCCCCTATCACATCTGGGACGGAACTAAGCTCGGCGAAATGTGGGTGTATTAGTTCGCTAGTACGCCTCTGCCTACCCCTTCGGGGATACAGGCTTGAGCTTATGTTATGTATGTATGTGTATGACATTTTTGTTTTATTCGAACATTCATGTCTACAAACATAGTTGGAAATATTTGTTCATGCACATTATTGGTTTCGTGTTTGCGATCACTTACCAGCAGATGACCCACTTGCTTGTTTGCCAGGCTTTGGTATAAAAAAATAATTTCAACTGAACCAAACAGTTCGCGTCAAGCACTCTATTGCAACTTTATTATTAACTGTCTGAGTTATAGGTCATTCGGCCAGTGGGTCGACATTCGATATTCGTACGTATCTAGGTGATAAATCCAGATATTTCGCACGGTCTGCGCTAGATATTCCTGAAACGGTAGCAAGGTCGCCGATATTAATGTAGTCGAAATGATATGTGTGATAGGTAAACAGTTTTTGGCTACGAACAGTAATAGGATAGAATGGTAGTGACCATATAAAATCAGGAATAATAATACTCCATTTATAAATAAATAAATACACCCAACAGTCACACACCTAGTCCTGACCCCACATTAGGTATAACCTGTATCGTGGATGTCAGAGACTATGAAAGACTTGCGGTCTCACAACACCCAGACTTGAAACAAATATCTGTGGTCCACACAAACATTTGTCTCAATGCGGGAATCGAACCCGCGGCCTCCCGCTTTACAGCCGGCTACTCGCCCAGTGCGCCACGGAGGCCGTAAAACACTTATCACCAATACGATGAAAATCAAATAACGTTTTTGCATGAAAAACTATTGTTGATATGTATTTTTTGTACATAAACAGATTTTAAAAATTATCTTCATTTCTTAAAATATATGCCTCGGTGGCGTAGTTGTATTTCGGTACGGCTGCCGTCCTGAGGTCTTGAGTTCGATCGCCGGGTATGTTTGTATGTATAAAGGGATGTGATCATGTAAGTATTATATTATTCTAAAATACATACTGAAGACATGTGTTTCATTTACACTTATCGTTCTAAGCAGTGGATACAACAGCAACGTGTAGTGATGTGGAAGTGGATCGGGATTGTCCGTGATCCCGGGATCTTTACTTATTTCGGGCCCAGTTAATCTTGGGATTATAGGTCGATTTATGGGGTTTTAGGATCTCTCGCAGGGTTCAATATATTTATCATTGACTCAGCCGCGTGAAATCGTATGTTTTCATTTGTTCGTTATTCTTGTAAACACATGTTTCTTATAATTTAGATAACTTAGCTTATAATAAAATATATAAAATTATATGTATGTTGTACAATAGAACGTAAATCTGAAATGCTCGAGGATTTATTCTTAAGTTTAAAACAATATAAGCCCTGTAATATTACTGTCTCACTTTTGGGTACGGGCCTCCCCTAATAATTAAAGGGGTTAGGCCTTAGTCTACTACGCTGGCCTAATGCGGGTTGGTAGACTTCACATGCACTCGAAATTCTTGTGGAGATATTCTTAGGTATGCAGGTTTCCTCACAATGCTTTCCTACATCGCTATAGCCAGCGATAATTCACGATGAAAACACAGTTAACATAGAAAAGTCAGAGGTGTATGCACTGTATGCTCCTTTTTGGGGTTGGTCTCGAACCACCGACACTCGTCACGGCAGTGCGTACCATTTCCAACTGAGCTATCGCTGCGTTTTTGATAATGAAACCTATTCATAAATATGAAAGAGGAGATATAAAAAATAGCGTACAAGTGATCGCCACACGGAATGTAAAATATAATTTCTCTAGGAGTTTTTTTTTGAATAAAACAGTTAATTTTGTTATCTTTTTTTGGAAGCGTTTAAGTAGGAAGGTGGACCCTGGCAGAAGGCCGGGATAACGCCAGGCAGAAAGAAGTTAATTTTGTTTTAGTGCAATTTGTATTAACTGCTGTGTACATTCTTCATCATCAAGCCGGGATCTGCTGGCATCCACACGGGCCCGCTCCGGGATCGTGTTGGCATTAATATTCAATACGCGTGTAGGGCGGAGCGTCGGTTCGCGCCGCCATTGTTCCGCGCGCGATTGGATTTTGATAACGGACAATTGCTTTGTAAACGTATCAAACGTACTGTATAGCTTTGTCTGATCGTACTATTTATTATATTTTATATTAAAATAAAGATTTTGTTACTCCAAAAGCCGACAAACGAGTGGCCACTGATAATGTTTAGTAATCTCCATCTCTGAACTCTCATAATAACAGTAGTATTATTTGTATTTAATCGACATTAAAATTAATAAGGGGTTATTAATTTCTTTGTGCACTAGTTTCGTTACAAAAAATACTGTGATTAACAACGATTTACCAACCAAACCTTAACTGAAATAGAAGTTATGCTAATGCTGAAATTCCCATCTACTTTTACTGAATACTTGCGTGAACGTCCGTGTGTTATAGAATATTCGTTATTTTGGAAGGTTACTTGTGTACATTATTAATATACGTAATATTTGTATGTGTAATATATTCCCTTGGTGGTATTGAGAATTTACGTCGAAATTGGCTTCAAACTTCTTGTTCTTTTTGGATTCTTCTTTTGATACGAGTTTTATAACGTAACTAACTGTTGTCCGCGACTCCGTTTACGTGGAAATTTAGTTTCCAGGATAAAATTTATTTTCGGGATAAAGTAGCCTATGTTATAGTATACATATAAGAAGTAAGAGTCTAAAGACTTCTATGTATACTACAAGTAGGCTGTTTGGTACATAGTCATACCGTCAATTGACCGCGATTCACTATAGAGTCAAATGTCAAACACTCGCCGTAATGTGACACAATTTTACTTCTAAACAGCTTGTCTACTAGTAGTATATATTGAAGGCTTTGGTAACTCCTTATTACATCAGCTATCTGTCGGTGAAAGTCCCGTTAAAATTGGTCCAGCTGTTTCAGAGATTAGCCGGAACAAACAGACAGTATTTTTTTTATATATGAACTCCGTATATACTTTCATATGCATTTAATGAAAAGCTGTTAATTTGAAATTACAAACAGACACTCCAATTTTATTTATTTGTATATACCTTTATAGATACTATTAAAAACAATTTGAATTTAATATCAATAGTTGTGATGTTTTAACTAACGTGGCGTAGTTAACACTCACATCACGTAGGTACGGTCTATTGATTCACTCCGCACATTGTTGTCGATGCGGAAATATTGTCCGGATTTTGCTATTGATTCTGCATAGGTTTGCCTTTTGTTTGGCTGATGGCAATAGAAGTTGGGGTTATAAATTATCAGTTTTCTGAATATCTTTCTTTCCATTTGATCTTATCTGACTTTAGCAACACGCTTTTGTCTTTTCGCAAAAAGGATTCGGCTTAGTTTTTAAGACCGACCGAGTATCCAGTCATATAAGCTCACGCCTGTATCCCCGAAGGGCTAGGCAGAGGTAAACTAGCGAACTAGAATACCCACATTTCGCCGAGCTTAGTTCCGTCCCAGATGTGATAGGGGGCGAGCCTATCGCCATATCGGACACAAATTCCAGACTCCGGGCTGATACGGAAAAATCCAATATCACTTTGCCCGACCCGGGGATCGAACCCGAGACCTCAGAACCGTAGTCGCACCGAAATACCACCACGTCACCGAAGCAGTCAAACCAGTCACGGGTTAGAAATATACACGTTGCCCGATCTGATAATTGAACCCAGGGCCCGTCTGTTACTGCTCATATACGCTGCCACTGGACCAAAGAGGCGTCTAAACTGTTACAATGTAACTATTTGTTATTTAGTTTTAAGCAACGTTTATCCATATTTGTCACAGTTTTTCAGCATAGTCCACGAAAATATATTAAATATTTATGACCGTTTCAAATGGAAGTGAAAATACGCTACCATTCGGAATACAAACCGAAAAGCAATCTAGAGTGGCGGTCGGGGATCGGGGGGTCGGTCGGTCGGACATTGTCCGTTTTTGTGCTGGATATTAGTTTTGACCGCACATTAACGTGGCCTTCAGGCCTTTAGCGAACCATTCGCGCCCTCTTGCATGATAATAATAGGATAATTGATTGAAAAACTGTAAAGTTGACAATTGTTGTGTAATTGAGTCGCGAAGAGTTCGTATAATACCATTCCTACCGGCTTACCTGTGTCAAATTGTCGGCTAGTAAATAGGTACAAATAACAGAAGAATATAGCATTAGCTACTTTTTTTAAGGTTCAAATTGTAGTACATATTCATATACAAATGTTTTCCCCAAATATCTTACAACACTCATTGGTTTTCTCGTATATTTCACGAGTTATGTGTTATAGAGTAAATGTACTAACTTTATCTTAAACTTTTTCATATAAAACTTATATTTTAAAACACGTGTACCAAAGTGTTGGAGCAGTGCCATTTGGAAAGTAGGTAACGGGCGAAAGTTGGTCCATCTTGAAGATTAACTGCCGTTAAATCGTACCGCACAACTATTACGTTTGTATGAATTGCCACTGCTAACACGTATGTGTTTCATATTGTAAAGGGAACATCTGGTCTCTCAAATGAGTTGCGGTTTGAAGACGTTATGTATTTAGTTGGTGATATAAATGACTGCCTCGGTGGCGTGGTTTTATTTCGGTACGACTACCGCCCTGAGGTCTCGGGTTCGATCCCTGAGTCGGGCAAAGTGAGATTGGATTTTTCCGTATCAGCCCGGAGTCTGGAATTTGTGCCCGATATAGCGATAGGCTCGCCCCCTACCACATCTGGGACGGAACTAAGCTCGGCGGAATGTGGGTGTACTAGTTAGCTAGTGCGCCTCTGCCGACCCCTTCGGGGATATAGGCGTGAGCTTATGTATGTATGTATAAATGTAACTTATTCTGTTCACTGGCTCATTGGTTTGACAATAATACTTAGAATCGTGACGATCTGGGTTCAAATTCCAGGTTGGGTGTGCACAATTTGTGTATGAGTGTTTCAATACGAAGAATGTCTTGGTGCCGGAGTAAGTGTCTGGTATGAACTAGTTGCATCTCTGCCTTATTATCGAAAATAAAGCGTGAACTTATATATGCTGTGCATAAAATTACTTGTTGAATTCATGAATGGAACATGCACTGTGACTAAAAAGTATAAAAGGAACAAAAGAAAATACTCCGTTATCGGCTCTAAAAATACAATGAAAGATACATTCAATCCATTCTCAATAGTAAAAGTGGAATAATGAAATTACATGCCATTCATCCAATACAATTTGGATTCCTTTGCTATATACTGTGTTTGACGTCCTGAAGGAATTGTTTTTATTAAAGATGTGAAGTTCTCACGACTTAAAGTCGAAATTTAATCATGAGTAGGAATTGGTTAAATCACTGTTAAATGCAATTTAAATGTATAGTAGGGGAAAAATCACATCATGCAGTATTTTTTTTTTACCTAACTGCCCCGAAAGGAGTTTAACGTTTTTTTAATTGAGGTTATCCCGGGTTATCTGATAGTACGATAAATAACGATATTACTACAATAGTTAATAAAAGATAAACCGAAGTAAATTTTATTTTTGTAACATTCAACTACGTTCACAAAATTGTATCATTTTACTCAAACTGCACAGAATGTAGCGCTATTCGTAGGCGTTCGTAGCTGATCGCGCAGCGTAGCATGTTACCGTAGCCACACTACGTTACGCCGTCTACGGTAAACATGTTTGCCATTATTTTAACTAATTTGTCTGAGTATGTTTAATGTTGTTTTTTTTCTTGTAATGTTATAAATTATCTCAATATTCAATATTTTGTTCATTTCATTTAATTGATCGTAACGTTGACTTTATCTACATCAATAGTTCAATATAATATCCATTAATACTCCAGTATTGTACATACTACGTACCTACTGGTGTCTATCACAACACAACTTGGCCGCCATTCGATTAACTCCAGTACAACATGACAAACCAGCACGGAATCTCATCGGGACGCAGCGCAGCGTCCGATGTCACCTAGATTGGTTATAGGAAACTTGACAACTAATCACGTTGTCCTAGATACTGAAAAATAAAAAAAGGTACTGCATTGATGACTTCACTATATTAGTAATGTGATGTTAAACAATATCATTTTATGGTTATTCCACACGAATTATAGTTAAAATTAATACAAAAATTATACGTAAGATTAAAACAATAAAGATTGATCAGTTAAAACACATTCCGTGGGAAGAGTGTCAGAAAATATTACAGAATCATTCACTGTTTCACAAATTACTAGTCAAATTACCAAACGAAGGGGACAGTGTTCAAATGTGAAGTCGACCCCACTTTCGATAAAGGTAAATCGGTCTTCTGCAACTGCATAATAACAATAAACTGGCATATAAAAGAACAACGCCAGAGTTTCTTGCCCGTTCTTCTCCGGCGAAACGGCCATCCGAACTGGCGGTAGAGGAACAATGACGGAATCTAAATAATGTAGTAACATTTCATGAATTCAATAAATATTTTGATCGATTGATTGAATCAACCCAATATCATAACGTATGCAATTAATAAATAATACTGAGAATTATAATTTTCACTCGCTACATGCTCTACTTACTACATTTGTACATATTGTACATACCGACTGAGTAATTATGTGATTGCAACGTGAAATGTTGTACCAAGGTTTCGTGCCACGTTAATAAACGCTCTTACGTGTACGTTATATGCAAAGTTCTCAATTAAAATTCATATTTTTTGCGTCTCTAACTCGCACCCGACGCGATTAAAATGTAAATTTATCGTCATGTCAGTTAAAAGGGTCGACAGAGGTGATTATTGAGAACGGTCTGTTTCATCTCGTGGGTTCACTTATTTATTTTATAGCAGAGACTGGCAAACGAGCACATGGGTCACCTGATGGTAAGTGATCTGCACCGCCCATAGACCCTCAAGACACAAAAATAATCATGGGTGCATTGTCAACCTAAAAGGTGTAAATGGAAGGGGAGGGAAAAAGGGATTGGGAAAGGGGGGAAATGGGCCACCGGAAATCCCACTTACCGAACGAAAGTCATATCGTCAAGTCATATCGCCCAATAACATTACTACCATCTTTAGGTAAACTGCTCGAACGCCTCATCGTACCTAGATTAATGCCAGGCGGGCCAAAATTTCACAATAACCAATTTGGATTTACTATAGGCAGATCGACTTTAGATGCAGCTATATCGGTTAGAAAAGCAGTCAGTAATTCGGAGTATAAGTATGTTTTGGGTATCTTTTTAGACATATCGGGTGCCTTCGATAATGCGTGGTGGCCAATACTACTACTTAAGTTAAAAATCCGAGGCTGCCCTAGGAATATATATTCACTTATATATTCTTATTTTTCTTTCGGCTCTGCCAAATTAAAACTTGGGCACTATGCAGTGTCGAAGGCATTAACGATGGGTTGTCCGCAGGGCTCGGTAGTCGGTCCATATTTATGGAATTTAGGTTTTGACGACTTCTTAACGATTCCTTTACCCCAAGGTTGCTCTTTAACTGCTTACGCCGACGACGGCCTCTTGCTTATTCACTCGAATAGTAGATCCGGTCTTGAGATTTCAGCTGCAAAATGTTTGCAATTAATTTTGGAATGGGGTGAACGCAACCGCCTTACTTTTGCACCCCAAAAAACATATCAATTACTATTAAAAGGCATCCTAAAATCACAACCACAAATTAAATTTAATAATATTTCCATCAAAAGAAAAGAATCGGTTTGCTACCTTGGGTTAGTCTTAGAACGAAATTTTTCATTTATTGAACACATTAAAAACGTGGGAGAAAAATCTAAAAGAAATTTCTACGCTTTGACGAGAATATCGACTTCGACGTGGGGTCTATCGTTTAACACACTCAAAGTCATCTATGGAGCTACCTACTTAGGCTGTATTTGTTATGGATCACCTGTATGGGCTGACAGAGCTACTATTGGCGCCGTACGCAGAAAATTGCTCCAAAGTCAGCGTCTGGCGTTGATATTCTTGTGTAAAGCTTATAGAACCGTTAGCACCGAAGCTTTGCCTGTTCTTGCCGGTGTACTTCCAGTCGATCTGGAGGTGCAGCGTCGCGCCGCGATGTATTACTCAACAAGAGAGAACATGGATAAATCCTTTCTTACGTCCCGCGAGCTATCGAGAATCAATAGACTTTTTAAACCGGAATCCGAAATTTGTAACGAGCTTCTAAATGAATGGCAAACTCGATGGGACAACTCTATAAAGGGGCGGCACTTATATCAGTACTTTCCTTCAATCCGCGATCGTCTATCTAAAACTTGGTTAGAAATAGATCATTGTGTCTCACAATTTCTTACAGGCCACGGTAACTTTAAGTGTAAATTGTTTTCATTTAAGTTGGTTGAGTCACCTGCGTGCCCGTGTTCTGTACTCGGCTGTGAATATGACCAGACCGCACATCACATTCTTTGGGAGTGTGGTCTCTGGCAAAATGAGCGCACCATCATGCTAGACAGTATGCAAATAACATCTGGAGTTGTATACTATATGGACCTTGTGGAAACTAGGACGAATTTCCGTGCATTCCGGCGTTTTTGCCATACTTATTATTGGAATCAAGTTTAACAGCTCGCATGATAGGACCCACTAAAATTAAAATTATTTCCGTGGTGCTTTACATCTGGCCTCTCCAGTTGTAAATATCCCTATGTATGAGGCTGATGCCTCCTTAGTTCATTACATTGTCTCCTGCATTTTTACGGAGGGAAGTGGAAACCCTATAATTCCAACTCCTCCCTATCTTTCTGTTTGATTAATTTCGTTGCAGGATGAAGACAATTTTGCATTCTCTGAGACTCACCGAGCTTCATTGCTCGGTGTCGTAAAATGCGTGCCACTGTTGATCCTGGCTTACAGGAGTTACAGTGGCGGGTGTGTGGGCGGGACAGTCTCTTACCGAACGAAACGCGACAGCAAGCTGCCACTTTACGTCGGTTTTCTGTGGGACAGTGTTATCAAACCGGTCGAGCCGGCCCTTTCGTGCAGTAGACGTTACTGTATATAGCATGGCTCTACCAATCAAAAACTTCGATCTAGTAGCTAAAATTTTAATAAGTGGAAACTTACTTTGATACAATCTGTATAAAATGTAAATCATCGGAATGATTTGCAAAGAAACAGGCCAGTTTCGTGACTGGAAATATTACACAGAGCTAAGGTTCTGGGACAGTCGTGGCCGCGCCTCATTCGCCCTTCTTAACTTAATGCCGCCTTTAAATTACACATTTTTGGGACAACGTCAGAGACGGTTTTATTTAGAATTTCTCTTAAATTGTATTAAAATAGCTCAAATAGTTTATGAACATTCTTTTTAAATTAGTTGTTACCCGTACAATTATTTCTATTTTTAGTCATTTCAGTTTGAGGAATGGATCGGAATTCTTCATTTGCTCATAGTTGCGTAATTGGCTGATTTTAATAATGTAGCCACATAATCTAGAACTATTCTTTCCATAGGAAATTCGCCTTTTTTGGCCATATACAAAGAGCACCTCATTACTCTTTCCTCAGAACCATTTGAGAAGGTAGGATACCGGGGAAGAGAGCTCCCGGCATTAAGTGATATGACGACGTAAAAGAATGGATAGCCCAGCGATATTCCGAACTAAAGCAAATCGCCAAAAACCGCAATAGATTCCACCAATTGGCCTCCAAACTTGATGTGTGGCACTCCATGATGATGGTGATGATTCTTTTGATTGTCTAATCGTAAACCTTTAATGTTGGTGGAGATTTCGATGAAATGCTCTATTTTATACTTTCGACCAATATCTTTCTATCTGACCTTATCCCACTTAGTGTGGTTGGCACAATACACTTTTTCAACCATGTCGCAGAGAGGATTTGGCTTAGTTTTTACGACCGGCCGCCTGCCAGACGTCAACCCCCTATGAGGGATTAATTCTCGGGCAAATTAAATTAGAAAATTTGCTTTGCCCGACCTGGGAATCGAACCCAGGGCCTCTCGGTCCACAGCCACCACAGCTGCCACTAGACTAAGGAGGCGACTTTCGACCAATATATTATAAATAAATGTTTTTGAAAGTAATTATTTTATGTGTATTTTTTTTTACTTAAGTAAGCAGACAGATCACCTGAAGATAGTAGATTTCATCGCCAATGGAAATCGGTAATATTAGGGACACAACTAAGCCGCCCTCTACCGAGGAAAGGCAACGAAACGCAACGAGCTTCTACTTCACATAAGTTTTTTATGAGACAACAGTAATATTCCACTCAACCGGCCCATTTATGCTGTGGATAAAATTGTCTACAGCTCGGCTCAATCACTTATGTGTATTTATATTTTATAAATAATAATAATAAATACACCTAATAGTCACACACCTAGTCCTGACCCCATACTAGGTATAACCTGTATCGTGGGTGTCAGAGACTGTGAGAGACTTTCGGTCTCACAACACCCAGACTTGAAACAAATATCTGTGGGCCACACAAACACTTGTCTCAATGCGGGAATCGACCACGCGACCTCTCGTTTCACAGCCGGCTACTCGCCTGCTGCGCCACGGAGGCATTGTTAACGACCTTGGAATCTTGTGTCGTAAATAATTCCAAACGTCTTGCTCTTGATTTATATTACACTAAAAGGTTGTTACCTTTTCATGAATATCTTAAATACCATAATAAGAATTTCTTTATGAAAGATTCATGCCATTATTTGGAGTAATCCTTTCATGTATCAAATAAGATACATCATCATCATAATTGACTGCCTCGGTGGCGTGGTGGTATTTCGGTACGATTACGGTTCTGAGGTCTCGGGTTCGATTCCCAGTTCGGGCAAAATTTCTAATTTAATTTGCCCAGGACTGAATCCCTCAGAGGGGGTTGACGTCAGGCAGGCGGCCGGTCGTAAAAACTAAACCAAATCCACTCTTCAGCATGCTTGAAAAAGTGTGTTGGGTCGACCCGTCACTAAGAAGGGTTAAGGGCAGGTAGAAAAAAAAACTACTGGAGTTAGGACATAGGCTTGTCCCTCATATCGCTCATGTGTTAATTTTGACCGCAGGCTTATAAAGCTTGAAAAACATCGAATTGTAACAATCAAGGCAATAATTAAAGCTTTAATAAGGTTTAATCGAGGGCGTTAAAGATTTTAAGCTAAATTCTCAATGAAAATTCTATCAGCGTTAAAACACGTTGAAAATATCGGGTGAGTGTCGGTGCTGGTACTTCTGGTGCGCACTAACTGTCGAGATAAATTCAGGTAACGGCTCCCCTATGTACCCCCCCCCCGTTACCTTCACCTCCCCCCCGTACTAACCCGCCCCGCCTCGCCGGCCACTTACCGTATTATACGTGGACGTAACGGATAATGTTCAACTGTAACAAATAACTTGCGTTTGTCTTCCAGCTTCACGGTGGAAGTTGGGTAGCTTCCAATTTTCCCCTGGGTTCAGTTATAGTCTTAGTATTATAGCTCACGCATTATGCATCTGATCTAACAGCGGCGAAGGATGCCAATTTTCAAAAGTTAAGCTGATGCTAGCTTCTCTTAGTTCAGGTGTTGTATTCTTATTTTTTCGACTGACTACATAAAAGGATCCTCAATTTGTCTGTATTATTTTTTATGTATGGTCCCCGATATCTCTGCCAAATGTGGACCGATTTTCATGATTATTTTTTTGTGTTGGATAGTGCTTATTCCAAGGGCGGTCCCATATAAATTTGGTCACGATCGGATAAATTTTGAAGTCGGTATGTAAAGTTCTTAAACTAGTGATTATTTCGTAGTATTTTGAGTTATGCAACTCGGTCGCCTTCTTGGTTTTTCTTAGACAATATTCCGCGACTGCATCCCCCAAAGGCGGCTGATGTCAAGCAAACAGCCGTTCGTCAAACTAAAACCCGAATCTTTAAAAAGACCCCACCGTACAGTGGGACAAATTATAGAAGAAGGAGTCAGCTTACATGGATCCATCGCCACTGCTCCTAAGTACAGTTCAGATTTAATATTGACCAAGGACATGATTAGCCCGACATAAGCAATAAAGCTAGCAAATCGTATCGCAAAGTCAACCCATAAAGTCTGTCGTGGATTACGTCGCAACTCACAATATGGCGTGAACACAATTTATTTTGTAAACATCGTTTTGCCATAATGTTGTGCGTTTGCAATATAATCGCCTTCCTTATCGTCGCCTACCATATTGCAACCCACTGAGTTTGACCTTAGATTAAGAAGGGGAGGGAGGGGGTCGGCGGGCCAATAATTTAATCCCGAAATTTGCAAAGAAACGACCCGGCGACGACTTGCCGACGGTAACTTTGAGTGATCTTAATGGATTAATTTTTAAGTGCTCAGTTGTGTTTGTAGCGATTTTTAATTACGTTAATTGATGGAAAAGTTTCCATCGATGGCACGGTGAAGACGATATCGATTTATTATTAATAACTATTTGTTTAAGAACTCCATTATACGCTTGTGCTTTGTATCTCCTATCTGGTATTTAGAGGAGTAATATTAAAGTTGTGTCAAAACCGTATAACCTTAAATTAACTATAACGCATCAAAGTCAATAATAAAAATACCGAATGTATTACTTCAACTATACTAGAGGTGTCGTAAGTGTCAGTGCCGGTGCCGATGACGATGCATCTGAAATGTAAAAGTAGTCGGTATTTAAGTTTTCACTTGATTGCTCCGGAAGAAGGATAATTTTTTCTACATTAATTATTTATAAAATTATTTTTATTTACATAATACCGGGGGAATCATGGATGCATTGCCAGCTTTTGAGATAGGTATAGACTCTTGAAATCTACGCCATTTACTTCAAGAAAATAGTCATACACACATATACACACATAGAGCCTTACTTATAAAAACAGGTTAACTGAGCAAATGGTAAAGAATAGTCTGTCTCTTTTATTTTCAAACAATGTGACGCAAGGAAAAAAGTGACAGGCTATTCTTAGCCATTTGCTCTGCTAAACTATTTTTATAAGTAAAGCCCATAATGAATACCTTATACTGTAGGTAAATTCCGACACAATGATTCAATGGCGATGTCGCGTCGGTGGTAAAGTCCATTGAGGAGTTGACTTCTGCATCCACTATCAGATCTTGTGAACTAGTGTCTTGTGCTATTCGAATCAAACAAGGGTTTATTACATAAGCTCACGCCTGTATCCCCGAAGGGGTAGGCAGAGGCGCACTAGCGAACCAGAACACCCACATTTCGCCGAGCTTAGTTCAGTCGCAGATGTGATAGGGGGCGAGCCTATCGCCATATCGGGCACAAATTCCAGACTCCGGGCTGATATGGCAACATCCAATATCACTTTACCCGACCCGGGGATCGAACCCGAGACCTCAGAACCGTAGTCGTACCGAAATACCACTACGCCACCGAGGCAGGGTTTATTACAGTAATATGTACGTAACATTTTACAATGATATTGGTTTAGGATTTCTCAGTCGTCGTCCGCTACATGATTGTCGTGTACACAAAATATATTGAACATTGTGTAATGTGTACGGTTGTAATGGGATTCCACATTTGTATAATGTATTACGCGTCTGTTTAGGTAAACAATTATCTTGTAATCTATTATTGGGTTAAAAAAACAAAGACTGGAATAACAAACTTGTTTATTGAATACCTGGATTTAGCATTCTGTTTATTAAGGTATAATGGGATCCTGGATGTAGTCCCTAGTCGTTTGCCACATAAAGTACGTAGGCGGATTATGTTTGTGTAAGTCTTTATTAAGTTTGGACAGGTATTCTTAGATTATATTTTTTCAAAGTTAAAGCTAAAAGAACCGCTATAGATAATTTAAAGTTATTGGATACATGCTACGACAGTTCTATATAACAAATTTTATGAGTGGTAGAGCCACGCCGTAACATCTACAGCACAAATAGGCCGGCTCGACTGGTTTGGTACTGTTACGGGCTAACGGGGTTCAGGACAAACAATTAAACGCCGACTGTTCTCGAAACTGACTCAGCACTTTATTTAAAATTAAACACTGTACTGCACACAATACGCGTCGAAATAATCGCTCCGAATATTCGCTTGTCGCTCGTTGTTCGCACTCGATCGCTTCCGAAGAAACACTGTGTCCCGCCAACACACACACACGCCTTTTATATTCGTCGATCCCTTATCGGCGCGTGACGTCACGCGGCCGTCGGCGCGGCTCGAACGCACTAGAACGCTCGACATATTTATGGATGAAACGCGGCGCGTTCGATTAGCGATTATTCTAGTATGTAAGCGTAACACTGCCCCCTCCTAAGACATGCTCGTCCCGAGCATTGTTACAGCCATAATAACGCGCTAAACGGTCGACGTGAACTATCTTAGGTGCAGATCGCTGGCCTTTCTGGATTCGGTAGGTGACATCATTAATTTTGGTGACAACTCTATAGGGTCCGTCCCATTTCGCTTGTAATTTGGGAGACTTGCCTTTGCATCGAACTGGGTTGTGCAACCATACTAGTGAACCTTCGTCGAAACCGCTGTTGTTAATTTTTCGGTCATAGCGGGTCTTCATCCTCTCGGACATTTGCTGACCTGATACTCGGACGTGTTCATATACGTCATTCAATCTTTTGCGCAGATCGTCCGCGTAGTCTGTTACACTACGCGGGGTGTCAGGAGGGATACCAGTTATCAGATCAGCAGGCAGTCGTAATTCTCTTCCAAAGTTAGCGAAAGCTGGTGTCACCGTCGTATTCTCGTGAACCGCACTACGATATGACAGGAGAAACGGCTGAATGTGCTTGTCCCAGTCTTTTTGCCTGCTTTCTACAACTTTTGCCAGGTATCTCTCTAACGTTTGAATAAATCGTTCCACCATGCCATCAGATTGCGGGTGGTAGGAGGTTGTTCTGGTTTTGTGAATGCCCAATACTCGACATGTTTCCTGAAATACTTGGGATTCAAAATTACGTCCTTGATCGCTGTGAATTTCTAAAGGTACTCCAAACCGGCAGAATACTTCATGGACCAATTTATCTGCGACTGTTGAAGCTTCCTGGTTGGGAATGGCAAATACTTCCGGCCACTTCGTGAAGTAATCCATGACCACCATGAAGTACTTGTTCCCGCTGTCACTTACAGGGAAAGGTCCTGCTACGTCCAGAGCAATCCGCTCCCATGGAGCTCCCACATTGTAAATTTTTAATGCTCCTCTACTTCGTGTATGAGCACCCTTCACAGCCGCGCAAATTGTGCATTTACGACACCATTCCTCAACATCGTCTCGGCAGTGGATCCAATAAAATCTTTCGCGGATCTTCAGCAGAGTTCTTTTGACCCCCATGTGAGCTCCTGAGCATCCGTTATGGTACAGCTGCAGAACTTCTGGGATCTTAGCTCTAGGGACTACCATTTGCAGATGACATCGATCGCCTTTTGCGTTTTCCCATTTACGGCACAGTACTCCATCGTGTATAACCAAGCTGTCCCACTGGGCCCAGTAGCTCTTCGTAGTAGAACTTAACGCTGCAACTTCATGCCATTTAAGTTTCGCGGTACCAGCTTTTAACCACTCAAAGATTGGCTTAAGATCTGCGTCACTATCCTGCGCTTCCAGTAGCGTGTCTCGCCACTCGTTGCTGAGGTCTGTCCTTATTATTCGCACAGGCACTTCTTCCTTAACCTCTTGTTTGACGCAGTGCTTGCAGTTCTCTGCGCAAGGTCTTCTTGATAGAGCGTCTGCATTACCGTGAGATTTCCCACTGCGATGTTCTATCACATAGTCAAACTCTTGTAGCAACTCAATCCATCTTGCTACTTGACCCTCTGGATTTCTGAACTGCAGTAGCCACTTCAAGGCAGCATGGTCTGTTCGTAGGTGGAATTTCCGCCCGAGCAAATATTTACTAAAATGTTGCAGTGATTTGACTACGGCTAGCAGTTCTCTTCTTGTGACGCAGTAATTCCGTTCAGGCTTAGATAAGGATTTGCTGAAGTAAGCTATCACAACCTCTTTTTCTCCTTTTCGTTGTGACAACACACCGCCAATACCAGTATTACTTGCGTCTGTGTCCACTATAAACTCGTTTGCAGTGTCAGGATAACCCAATATAGGTGTATTACACAGACGGTCTTTTAACGTTTGGAATGCGGTGTCGCAATTCTCATCCCAGCAAAACTGTCTCTTCTCTTCTGTAAGCTTATGTAGAGGCTTGGCTATGTCTGCAAAATTCTTCACAAATCGCCGGTAATAAGAGCACAAGCCTAAAAACGCACGAACTTGTGTCTTGTCTCTCGGAACTGGCCATTCCTTGACTGCCACAACTTTGTCGGGGTCTGTTTGTACGCCAGCTGCTGAAATAATGTGTCCTAAAAAGTTAACCTGCTTCTTGAAAAGTGAACATTTCTTGGGACTCAGTTTAAGATTAGCCCCCCGGATCTTCGATAAGACACGTTCAAGATTGCGAAGATGGTCTTCGAATGTGCGGCCCACTATGATGATGTCATCTAAGTAGACAAGACAAGCGTCCCCAATCAGTCCGGTAAGTACAAGTTCCATCAGTCTCTCAAAAGTCGCAGGAGCGTTGCACAATCCAAATGGCATAACCTTAAATTGCCATAGACCTTTACCAGTAGAAAAAGCAGTTTTCTCCTTGTCTCTTGAGTCAATTTCCACTTGCCAGTAACCGCTCTTCAAGTCTAGCGTGCTAAACCACTTCATTCCGGTAAGCGTGTCTAGAGTGTCATCAATCCTCGGTAAAGGATAGCTGTCCTTCTTTGTTATGTCATTTAATCGACGGTAGTCTACACAAAACCGCATATTGCCGTCCTTCTTTTTTACTAAGACCACTGGGGAGCACCATGGACTAGATGAAGGCTCTATGACACCATCCTTCAGCATCCCGTCAATCATGGTATCCACTTCTTTCTCTCTGGCAACTGGCAATCTTCTTGGTCGCTGACGAATTGGTAACTCGTTGCCTGTGTTAATCTTGTGCTGGACCAAATTAGTTCTTCCTATGTCAGCATCACTAGAAGAAAAGATGTCGGCGTACTGTGTTAACATTTTCTTGGCCTTGTTAATCTCTTCTAAAGACAACTCACCACAGTCTTTCAAAAGTGATGACACGTCGAATTTCGCAGGTGCCATGCTCGTCACCGTGGGTAAATCTTGGCATTTGCGCATCCAATCCACTTCCTCGCAAGAACCCATTACCACCCCCTTTTTTATTATTTGTGGCTCGGTACTGGGGTTGAGTACGCGTACAGCCGACTTATTTGCAGACCTTACCAGGGTTCTCGCAATTTTCCATGGATGATCATTGTCAATCTTCTCAATGAGGACACACCTTTCTTTTGGACCAGAATTCCGTGGCAAACTAACTGGTACAATGACTTCTGATCTAGGTGGAACCACAGTCTTCTTCAAGCAGTATGCTTTTCCTGTTGGTGCTCCTTCCATAAAAAGCTCTTCTGAGCCGCATTTCAGCACGCCCTGTTTGACGTCGATTTCACATCCATGTTTTCGCATGAAGTCCAGGCCCAGAATGCAATCGTCAACAATATCAGCCACGATGACATCATGCAGATAGATTACTTCACCTAGTTTTAGCCGTACACTCTTCTCACCCTGGACGGATATGTGCTGACCGGTGGCTGTTAGAAGTTCTATATGTCCACGGTTACCTTTATAGTCCCCAAGGAACCGATTCGCCAGCCTGATACTAACAACCGTGCGGGAAGCTCCAGTGTCTAACGTCAGCTTACAAGGTGTTCCGTTGACTTCGCCTCTAATGGTTAAGCTATTCCCATCATGTGCTTGTGAGATCAACACCCTTGGGGCTTCTTGGACCCCGGCCAGCACCCGCCCCATAGTCCTGGCCTTTACTCGTTTCCCTGCTGCTGTTCGGCGGTGTTAACCACCCTCTCCTCAGGTCTATTTTCTCCTTCATCCCGTCGTTTTCTACAATTCAAGCGGAGGTGACCTCTTTCACCGCAGTTAAAGCAGCGCGGACTGTACCCCTGAATACGATTGCGTGGTGGAGGTGATGCCACAACCTCTCTAATGCGGTGAGCTCGATGGTCTTGTCGTACAGCCTCCACTTCCAGCGCGTGAGCCAACGCATCTTTCAGGGTCTCGTGATGCCCAAGCCTCACAGCAGCCCGCACCTCTAAGTCGCGGATTCCGTCGACGAAAGCCTGCACTAGAATTCCATCAATAAGTGCAGGTGTGGACTGGTAAGCTTTACGAACCAGCTTCTCAACTTCCAGGGCCCACTGCTGTAGGTTTTCGATATTACGTTGAGCTCGATCCTTAAGCTGAGCACGAAAGACGTGTTCCAGGTGGGCATCACCATACCTCGACTCCAAGGCCTCGACCAGCTGGTCATATGTAACATCTCTGCCAAGAGCCTCCAGGACGGTTAAGGCCTGCTCACGTAAACCTAAGGTTAGAGCAGTCTTGGCTTGATCCTTGGTCCACCCGTTTGCCTGCATCACGGCCTCAAATTGAATTTTGTAGGCCGACCAAGATGATGTGCCATCAAATGGTGGTACTTTAAAACCACGTCCTGACGGTGCAGCCACCACAGAACTTGCGGCACTACACACACGTGTTTCCACAAGTTGTTTGACGTCGGCGATTTGGGCTTCGGCCTTTGCAATACGCTGCTCATGCTGGTTCACTTGGTCTTTCATGATTTTTAATTCCTTTCCGACCGTAGCTTGCAAATTCTTCATAAGTACGACCTGCTCTTCTTGCCCACGCTGCAGATGCTCCTCCAATTTACGCGCCTGCTCCTCTTGACGTCGAGCTTGCTCCTCTTGACGTCGAGCTTGCTCCTCTTTGTCACGTTGGAGCTGCTCCTTCAACTCACGAGCCTGCTCCTCTTGACGTCGAGCTTGCTCCTCTTGACGTCGAGCTTGCTCCTGCAGCATCGACATAATGGCCGATAATTCACTAGGTGCCCATGTCGGCGACACTCCAGATGGGCCTGCAGTCGTCTGCGTCATTGGCTGCGAAACCGGCTCTTGTGCCGGACTATCTTCGAAACGCCCTCGGTCCATCTCTTGCTGGCGCTGGCTTCGGGTACGGATACCTTCGTCGTCTTTCGGGAATACCGGCATTTGTCCTTACTTCTGACACCAAATGTTACGGGCTAACGGGGTTCAGGACAAACAATTAAACGCCGACTGTTCTCGAAACTGACTCAGCACTTTATTTAAAATTAAACACTGTACTGCACACAATACGCGTCGAAATAATCGCTCCGAATATTCGCTTGTCGCTCGTTGTTCGCACTCGATCGCTTCCGAAGAAACACTGTCCCGCCAACACACACACACGCCTTTTATATTCGTCGATCCCTTATCGGCGCGTGACGTCACGCGGCCGTCGGCGCGGCTCGAACGCACTAGAACGCTCGACATATTTATGGATGAAACGCGGCGCGTTCGATTAGCGATTATTCTAGTATGTAAGCGTAACAGTACCACTGTCACACAGAAAACCGGCGTAAAGTGGCAGCTTGCTGTCGCATCCCCCCCCCCCTTTCTCACCCTTCCATTTCCTCCTTTTAGGTTGGCAACCCACCCATGATTCTTTGTGTCTTGGATGTATATGGGCGGTGGATATCACTTACCATCAGGTGACCCATCTGCTCGTTTGCCCGTCTCTGCTTTAAAAAAAGTATTACTTAAAAACAAGTTGTTTTGTTTCAGTCCGCTGTATTTTGTCATAATATTTGTATACTAATAAATCCTGTTCAAATATAAAGAGGGAACAAAGCTAAAAATAAATGTAAGGACAGTGTTACTCATGAATGAGCCTACATCCAATGTCACGGTACAAATAAAACGAAACTAGTTGATCTTATTACCGACGCGTGCTGAGCTTGGCGGCGGGCCTATCCTCGGCCTGTGTCCAAAATCGATACCTAGTGAAAGTAATCGTCTACATAACTATCTTGGTAAATATTCGGGGCCATAAAGCTTCAGTCAATTGGTGAAATTGATTTTATATTATCCACAAGGTTTGTTTGATTAGATGATTGCTTGAAGGTTATGTGAAAAATTAATTCAAGTGACGTTTCCAAATCTGCCGAACTTCTTTCGAAGGGCCGACTTTATACTGATCTTTTCAAAAAACAAGAGGTGCAATTCGCCTTACATTTAAAATTACTCCCTAACACATAAAAAAATTGGCAAGCAAAATGATCAAATAGACAATTAATGATGGTTATATAAAGACGACTACTATTATACTCGAAAGGACCTGCTACTAGGTCCTTCGCCATGTATGCGGTGGTCGATAACGAGATAAATTCAGACTAAAACATATTTATTCAACAACGATACTACTCACTTAGCTACGCTACTACTAAACGAAACGATATTATGAAGTTTACAGACCGAAACCTACATCAACTAGGCAGCTCATCGTAGTCAGTAGCGCAGACGGGGAAAAACGCGCCGTCACAGTGGGACGGGAGGCACGACCCTCGGCTACCTTCCAAAATCGATAGCCGGTGAAAGTGCGGGTAAGGACGCGCGTTGGCCGCCGGCCAAGCCGACCGCGGCCAAGGTCCCAACCGTCCGGGAAGATTCGGGTCACGTGCTGTTGTCATTCCGCCGTTTATTTATAGCCTTGTTTTCCATTCAAGGTTCGGTCACTGTTTTTGGGAAGCATTGCCTTCCTCGTATTGGTAGCGCGATTTTAAGTATCTAGTATTTCGGTTTAATTAACACTATTCATCATTTCCCATACCAAGAAATAATAAATATTTACCTGTAATAAATTGGCACTGAAACCTCTCGCTTCGAATTAATTACCGTCCTTGCGAAGCCAATTCAGCAAGTCGACTAAGGTCTGTCGCACACTGTCGCAAATGAGCCCAGCATGCAGTTATGAAATCGGCTTTAAATTGGAATCCACTGACCCGAAGTTCTCAGGAGTGCTGCAGGCGTAGAAGGGTGAGCAGGGGCGGCTGCAGGGGGCTCGTGGGGGGATAGAACCCCCCACAGTCAATACGCGAGTGTTCAATCAACCGTTACGGGCGTCGTTGTTCGAGTGTTTTCGATGGATATGTGTTTTAACGCGATGGAAATGTATTTCAGGTGGGTTGGTAAACGGTTTGGTGACGATTCTGTGGATTGATTTTATATCGTGATGTAGATTTTGAGTAATTTTTGAACATAATGATGAATTAAGTTTTTTTTTACTTTGAACAATTTGCATATAATAAAATATTTCAAGTAAACCATAAATGCAAAATAAGTTTAGCTCTATGTATTTTTTAATGTTATTGATGTTAATTATGAGTATTATAAAAATTATATAATGCATATATAATTTTAATATGCTAATAGCCACTCGTTAATCCTCAGCTAATCTTAAATAGTTTGCAACTTGAGTCGCAGAAAATAGCGACGTTAATTACGCTCAGTGAAGGCGCAGTGCATAATAATTACAGCTTTGATGAAGGTTCTGGCGGGAAAATTACAAGTCTTTTCTATTTATACCGACTGTTCAACTGCCGACAGCTCAGATCCGTAGGAGTTGGGGCGACAACCCACATTGTATCTCTGTATTCATTACCATTTACCCCCCATCACTATAAATTAAAATGCAAATTGAGAGCCTTTCACTCTACGTTGCAACATTGCCTGTCGCAGATAGTACAGGGCCGAATTAGTTAGTAATTTATTTTGTGGGGGTCACTATCGCCCTTTAAATAATGCGTTAATGTAGACGCATTAAACTGGAAATTCTTACGTATGATATGAGACACTGCACTTTTACTATATGCAATATAGACTAAATAGACAACGTATGTGAATAAACTTTGTGTCGCGATATTTTAGACAACCTTTTAGACTGGTGTAATCTTGTCCTCCATGGCTGAAATCTATTTTTAAATCGAACTTCGACTAAGTTCGAGTCATTTTTTACTAGAAAAACAGACTGTCAGACAGACTAAGAAAAGATTTTCTTGAAAAAATGACTCGGACTAAGTCAAAGTTCGATTTCAGAATTCCAAATCCTCACTGAGTTCGTGTCTTTGACTCAGACTTAGTCGAAAATCGCTCTATAGTTGCCAGCCTTAGTATACAGGACGTTCTGTAGGCTTTTTTGTCACTTGGTCTATACAGGTCTAGTAGCCTCCAGAGGGAGTTGAGGTTAGTAGGCAGCCGGTCGTTAAAACTAACCCGAATGCTTTCGGCAACATGCTGGAAAAGTGTGTTGCACCGACCCCATATTCCAGGATATGGGCAGGTCAAGAGAAAGGTCTATTGCTGTGACGTTTGGAGGTCTAATAAAGCCTGTAATTTATATTATCCTGTAGCTAGATGTCTAATGTTGATAACGTAGTTCTGTTGCTGTAATTTTATTTGGTTAAAATTACACAAGATTAGTTTTTAGTAGCCGAACATTCAGAGGAATTAAAGAAGAAGAAGGCTCCAAACATTACCTAAGATTCGACAAACCACAAATATTTGCCAAAGAACAACGATTCCTACCTAGGATGATACGCGAGACTATTGAAGTTAAAAAAACATGCTAATTTCAATAGAGAAGATGGTTGGAAGCTTGCACAAGCCTGGGATCCAATTATACATTTAATCAAATCGGAACCCAAAAGACCAGCTGCCAGACCTCAAAGACACCGTGAGCTCGTACTGCGTAGATCGGAATATAAACGGTTAACTTTTTAATTTTGTATAATTTTAAAATGAAGGTAGATTTTTTAACACTAAGATTCTTGGACAAATGACATCTCAGTCCAACCCGTGACCACGAAGACTGCAAAGCCTTCGAAACGTCGGGAGTAAAAATTAAAACCAAATCGCGATAGAATCCGTAAAAATAGTTTTATTTCGACATCATTAACATTACTCTAAGAAGTGTTGTTAAGGAATGGACAAAGGGATATTTCAAACCACGTTTATTTACCCTACTGCCTCAGAAGGAGGGTAATGTTTTTACATGTAGCTTAATCATTTATGTGTGATAGATAGTATTATTCAAGTTGTTATTACTTTATCAGTTAGTGTTTTACTAATTGTCGACAGTTGTGTGTAAATAAATCATTTGTAGTTCAAAATATATGTAAAAACTGAACGTAATTAATCCCTAATGCATTTGTATTAGTAAATTGTTATTCTAAAACCCTCAGTTGCCATCAGTTTAAGTTGGTCCGGTAAACCGCAATAGGCGAGCTCCGGATCAAAGAGTCGTAACCGCGGGTACTAAAGCTATATTGCACTCGATGGTTAAATGGTGAGGTATTCATTCATTGATCTAGTGACTTTGGTAGAATCTCATATTATTATTAATCACTTATAGTCCTAACTCTACAAGATGTAAAACCAGAGCGTAGAGTGTTACGCCTGTACGTACGTTGATCTTGAAATCTTAAGGTATCAAAATGTTAGCGTAAATTCATAGACCGTTGGACGGAGTTCAATATTTTACGAAGAAATGTTTAGTAACTTCGTGTGTCAAATAACAGATTGACGTATTACGTAATTACGTACGTAAATACATTAAAATGTAAATATCTTGTAGTATTCTTCGTACAATGCGTGATTGACGCACTGATTGCAATCAGAAGATTAGTTAATTTCCGAGACGGCTCGTCGCATTCACTTATCATTCAATTGTCCAATGAAAATGCGCGCTTAAGATTTCAATGTATACGAGAAATTTCTAAATAATGAAGCTTAAAACAGTCTTCACGAAGCGTAACGTATCCCGTCTTTGTTTGATCTTCATATTAATAACATAATATGCAAAGAGTACTTACTAGATGCTTATTGTGTGAATGTACAGCTAGCCAGGAAGCATTTGAGTCGTAGGCTTTTCGACAATTAAAGTAGTTTTAATGTAAGCATACATTTATTCGATTTGTAGTGAATGTGCATGATATAAATTATTACTATTCTTTCATAGTGTTTGTTTAGCTCTAAAAAAACTATTTATTGATGATGTATAATTCGTGATAACCTTTATTGGATTTATGATTGTTTGTCTATAACCTAAGTTTATTTGTATACATAATAATAAATAAATATTTTTAAGACTTAAGACACAGTAAGTAGATGTTGAAGGATTCTAATGGCCTTGTCAAACAAACAGCGCATCGAAAATATGCGGTTTAAAACCGTTTCACCGTTTTTAAAATATTACAAAATTAGATAATAACTATGTCTGAAAAAGACTCCTCACTAATAAGCAGTCAGTCAACAACATTCTATAACTTTTTTTAAGTGTTTTACGAGGGAAACGGTGGCTTGAAGCATTATAATTATTAATTTTAATTTTGACGTGGTAGTTTAAATTCACCTACAAGGCGACCTGGGGGGTTACCACCACCTCTTATAGCAGTATTATTATAATCTTACTAGTTTTTTTTTGTACGGGAATCGGAGCAAGCAATATTGTAATAATATTGCTATAAGAGGTGGTGGTAACCCCCCCTATAAAGGTAGCATGAAGTCGCTGGATGCAGGCCACTACCAACAAGTCGGTCTGGAAATCTTTGGTGGAGGTATGTCCAGCAGTGGACGTCCTGTGGCTGATGACGATGAGTTTAAAGTGTCGTAATACGTAATCACGTACTGATAATGTAAAAATACAGCAAGTAAAGTGTAACACATGTGTAGTGTAATTAATCCCAGTAGACTCATGTATATCTGAAGCGAGTGGGCCGCGCCGCGGGAGTGAGCCACCGAGCCGATCCGAATTGGGTCGGCGGGGGCTTTATCTTTACGTAATGCGAAACAGATCGGGGGCAGTTTGCATGTTTGATGTGTTTTTAATTAAACTCACGCTTGCATCCCCGAGGGGTTAGGCAGAGGCGTAACTGGGGCACCCACTTTTCGCCATTGTGTGATTTTAATATTTATTATCACCATGCCGGGAGATGGCGCCAGTTAAAGTTATTAACAGGGAGGTTCTATGTCTACAAAGGCAATATAAATAATAACCTTCCGGATATTGTACTGAAAATATATTATCAATAGGATTATGTGCTTTACTCAGTGTTTAAATCTAATCTAGGGCCTAAGAATTTTTAACTAACATGGAAATATAAACAAGCAAATAAGTATATATAATATGATTGCTGTAACTGTTCATGCAATATCTCTCTTGCAGCGGCGAAGGGTCCATAAAACGCGATTATTTCCGGATTACCTTTAGCAACATTTTTGCTAATAAATCGATATTAACATAACATAACATAAGCTCACGCCTGTATCCCCGAAGGGGTAGGCAGAGGTGCACTAGCCAACTAGTACACCCACATTTCGCAGAGCTTAGTTCCGTTCCAGATGTGATAGGGGGTGAGCCTATCGCCATATCGGGCACAAATTCCAGACTCCGGGCTAATAAGGAAAAATCAAATATCACTTTGCCCGACCCGGAGATCGAACCCGAGACCTCAGGACGGTAGTCATACCGAAATACAACTACGCCACCGAGGCATCGATATTAATTCAAAGAGAAAACTAGCATCGGCTTCCTTTTTAGTAAATGTCACGCTTTGCCACTGCTCTCTTGCAAGTAGAAAACCAACAACATTAACTCCAATTTCATAGATAAAGTTTCCTCCCTCGAAAGTCGGTTATAACATTGAGCACGCCTGGTAGGGATTATGCAAGCTGTTATTTTTCTTTCATTTACACCGCTCGTCATTTGGTTCACAAATTATTTTTTCTAAAGCATACACGACCGCCGCTACGCGACGTGCGAAATAAAATTGCAAATGGCGGCGGTGGTTTTTATTTTAATTTAGATTTATGCTCAAAGTAGGTTGTGACTTGTGGGCTGTTGATGTGTGGTATACCGAAATGATAACTGAATATATTAGCTAAATTTTGGCATATATGCCGAATGGTTTTATAAATAAACTCAGTTTATTATTAAATAATAGTCACGAGCGGCTCGGCGTCCGGTGGCCCATACGCTTATGTAACATCTATATGTGCCGCCTCCGGAGGCGCCTCATATCATAACATTTCAATCCTTTCTTTCTGTAACTGCTCTCAATAATTACGCGTCCAACGTTGTTATGGAGCTACTTTCAAATAACTTGAAAAATTGGCTCTTATTTCTTTCTACATATCTCTTTTCCCATCTTAATGTGGGATCGGCGCAACACACTTTCAAGCATGTTGCAGAAAGGATTTGACTTAGTTTTTACGACCAGCTGTCTTCTTGACGTTAACCCCCTCTGGGAGATCCAGGCCCGGGAAAATTAAATTAGAAAATTCGCTTTGCCCGACCTGGGAGACGTACCCAGAACCTCCCGGGTCGCAGCCCATATACGCTGCCATTACACCAAGGAGGCGACAACCGCACTTTTGCTCTTATTCCACTTTTCTGTAACGGTTGCTGGAGAAGTGATTCTTTATGATTGTTGCTCAGTTTTGTGAATTTGTGTTTCATATGTGTGTGTGTCCCGCCGAGTGTGTGTGCCTGGCTCTACGGGTTGAGGAAATAGTATGAATATAAGCCATAATCCACGGTATAAAATGTATTTCATTTCATGCGGTGGTGGCTACTATGGGCTTGAGTGTAACGCTTACATAAGCGAGCGGCCACCAGGTAGTTAGGTACCACATGGTGGTGGTAGGTTATTCGTATCCGACCGGATGGCGACCACCGTACACATGGTGCTAAAACCTGCCATAGTGACCCACACAATGCGTGTGGTTCGCGTTCCAGGATCAGCCAGTGTACTTCAGGCTCCGAGGGGCTTGCGGCATGACTTGATGATTGGTTGAGACGGGTATGTATGGTATATCCCTGTATCTGCATCGGTCGTCCGCCTGTCTTGTCGCAAGCACCTCGATTTGTTTCTTCCCTCTTCGGATTGGGAGTGTGAAGAAGCATAAATAGGCTGGCATGATTCTGACGACCTATAAAGCCATTGTTTGTCAGTGGTCGCTAGTTTTTTTGGACTTCACTATGCTTACCATCAGGTGCAGTGTAGTTACTTTGCCGTGCCCGGATAAAATAAAAAGATGCCGAGTAAATCATTGAAGTATACATGTCATTGTTCACTGTAGTATTCAAAATCAATAATCCATTACTACATGATTATGAATGTTCATAATTCGTGGATGGATTTCTGTCGATCGTCGGTGACCTTTGCCATGTATCCGTACAAGATTGATGGCGTCTGATGTACCGAATGAACGGTACGCATCGCAAACGAAGGCCGACTCCTCGGGTGCGTGTGTGTACTTGTGGCCTATTCACGGAGACCTTGGGACGTGGCCAATAAAATATTCTGACGTACTGTAGTTTGCTCTTATATTTCGTGACTAGTTTACCTACTCTTACTTTTTTCAAAACTTGGAAGAGTTTTGTATTTAATTATGTTACCGTACGTTATGATAATGACAGCCTCCGTGGCGCAGTGGGCGAGTAGCCGGCTGTGAAGCGAGAGGCCACGGTTCGATTCCCGCATTGAGACAAATGTTTATGTTTGGATGTTATGAGACAGAAAGTCTCTCATAGTCACTGATACCCACGATACAGGTTATACCTAGTGTGGGGTCAAGATTAGGTGTGTGACTGTTGGGTGCTAAAAAAATATATTTGAATTGATGTCTGTAACATTTTAGACATATTGAAGTTGGAATTCATATTTATTAAAGGAATAGACATTTTCGTGTATAGACATATGTGGCGGGGCGTCGATTACGTCGGCATCCCCGATCCTATGACCGAACATTATAGTGCCCGGGAGAGATGAACATCTGGGTGACAGCTGGTCCGAGTCCCTTACACTATCTACAATAATGCCGATTAAAAACCTAGTGGTACTCTTTGGTTCATTGACAATTATGGCCAGGACCCACCGGTAACATCACTGCGTATTAATATCACTCTCTCCACAAAATTGGGCTCTTGTTTGCGGAATTTGAAGAAGCATTTATCGCACACGGGAAGCGTCTACCAGGAAACTCTTTCTTATAGTTTAGTCTCTGGTATTTTGGGACTGCGATGCCCTTATCGTCAGGGGGTAGTGTAGTCACTTTACTTTTCCGATAAAAAGGACCATTTCATTCGTGACGCACTCAGTTGCTCGTAGTACCTTACCAGACGATTTGAAAAATCGTCTCAAATAATACATTACTAAAAATACTTTTACCTTATATTAAATAACACGTATTCGCTCACGTTCACGTTGAATTTCGTCTTAAAATAAGAAAAATGAGATTATTTACGAGAGTTTCGTTTCACGTGGAACGATGTCTTATTATTCAGCAGGTTATGTAAGACACTTTTACCGCATACAAATTTCACTTGGTCGACGCGTTTTATTATGATTTAGTGTCGTGATGTCGGTTTGTAATTGTGTGGGACGGAGCTACCCTACCCATGTCTGAAATTGGGGGTTTTCCTTGTCACACCAGTAATCCACAAACAATTCTGGCAATTGCCATCAAGTTTAAGTCACTTTGTCAGGGAGAGATGAAAAATGGTTTCTTTCAGCACGTCATGCTGGCAATTTAGATAAAGTTTTTATTTTTTTATATGCAGTAATCCATTGTTACTTTTAAACCGTTAGAAATTATGATACGCAGGCGTGCCTAATGTAAGGACCCTAGGGAAATCACTGTTGGAGTATGCCTCTACAGTTTACAAAATCTATTACTGAGTAACAATGTTTACCTTAATATTATCACCGACTTGCAAAAAAGAGAAGGTCCTCAATTCGTCTGTTTTTATGTAATATATTTCCGCCAAATGTGGACCGATTTTCAAAATTCTTTTTGTATTCGATAGTGCTTATTTCAAAGGTAGTCCCATATAAATTTGGTCATGATCAGATTTGAATTCGGACTGTTAAGTTTTTAAACTTGTGATTATTGTGTATAATTTTGCCATTTCAAATGTGAGACTCGTAATAACTAAGTCAAATGCTTTCTGCATTAGGCTTGAAAAAGTGTGTTGGAGCGACGTAACATTGTGGGATAAGGACAGGTTGAAAAAAATCATTTAGAAAAAAGAAGAAAGATCTTACAGCAAATACCTATAAGCTCGTAACCGATGTTCATGATTAATTCTTATTCCTTTCTTTAAATTTCTATACAGTTCTTTTGCTGTTACACCAAACTGCAAAGGCTTATTACTCTTTTATTTTTGGGAATATTTCAATATTTATTTCTGTTTTATATTTTTAACGACGTAAGTTTAATATAAAATTAATAAAAAAAAAACAGTCAAATACCCAATTGTCCCTGCGGTAAACCAGTGTTCAAAATGAAATAATTTATCAGATGTTATCGTGTGTGACGTATAATTCCAATTCAATTTCAGCCGCTTGTTTGCGGTTGTGACGTCGAATATTTAAAAACAATTGCAACTCTGCAAAAGTAATTTATTCGACACGGATACAATTACCAGTTGCAACTGTTCGGATGTCGTATTTGCATTTTAATTAAGTTGTTTTATGTACTGTAATTATTTCATTGAGCTATCACATATATGGAGGTAGATATTGAATCCGGATGCTGTAAGTGAAAAAATGCGTAAGTTACAAGACCAAAATAGGAGATAGAGAGACTAAAAATAGTAGACTAAATCGTAGTTGATATTTAACCTAAACGAGCTTGGACTTAGAAATACTTAAAACGTCAATTTCAATGAAATTGTGATTGGAGGAGACCGACATCATTTCGTCAACCATTTTAAAAAAATATTCATCCATCTCATTTTTAGACTAAGGCGTAAACCCTCTCATTAGTAGAAGATGCCCGTGCCCAGCAGTGGGACAGTAATATTACAGGGCTATGAATATATCATTTTAACACGAAGTGTGTGCTTGAATTTCTGTAGTAGACTTGGCAAAGTTAACCTGAAAGCTGAGGTCTAATCCATTTAAATATATTCACTGTTAAGTAGCTTATGTAATTCAAAGTTCCGGTATTCATTCAGACAAGATAATACCGAGCACATCCGAGTAATTAACGTGAATACAACTCAAAGTAGACGTGTAAATTGGGAATGCTAATTCTAAATTATACTACAGGAAAATTCACACTAAAACCTTAGAGGAAGAATTTCTGCGAAATAATGCATGACATTATTAACATCGTGGAACCAAAATAGATATGCAAATGTTACTTACACAGAGGTTTATCTTTTCCATTTTTTTATGAATTTTATCAGAGTTTTCATCTGTAGCCATGTTCTTTATAAGGAGTTTACAACGAAACTTTACATTTATTTTGAACTATTATTGTTATAGAAGATAGTCGCCTCTAGGCTAAAGACTGCGATGACCTTGGTTTGAATCTCAGGAGGGAAAACGTATTTTTCTAACATAGTTTGATCAGGACTTGATTCTCAGAGAGGGATAGGCAGGGAGCCGATCTTAAAAACTGATGTTAATATGGTTACGATTTAACTACGCGTGCGTTTTGTGCAAAATTCGAGTCCACGCTGTTGTTTTGCCTATTCATGTGAACATAACTTAGCCCGTGTTCGGTCGGCAGTCGGTAATGGCCGTGCGGTCGGCGCGCTTACGCCGCGCTGCTCTCTCGCGTTGACAAATCGCGCCTCCATTATGTGGCCTATTTATTTGGACTGCGTTGCACTTTCCTAGTTAAATGCCGCTCGATTTGTGACCGGGCGGAGCGTTGGCTGTACATTGAATATGTGGTGGTGATATCATGATATTAAAGTTTGAAAACCTCTTATAGTGTTTCATTCTAGCCGTTGCGTTCGTTAATCTTCAAATACTGAAAAGCTACTTAACTCCATCGTCTTTTTACATTGTAATGCACCATTCATTTTTGACAGATTTAAAAATTATCTAAGATAATAAAATTTGAGTTGTGTGTTAGAATAATATAAATATTTTTATAGTTGGTTTCGTATTCAGAAATTAATGTAACTGTAATCTGAATGTAATCTGAATAAGAAATCCACTATACAAATATTTTTGCTATTGTCTAACAGCTTGGCACGGGCCTTTCAAACATCGATTTAATATACCCTTGATGCACAGTTCTTTGCCAATATCGTCATAAAAGTGTAGTGGTTTTCATAATAAATAAAACAAAGAAAAAGATCATAAATTCTTAAAAAAATTGGGTGCTTAAGCACTCCTTTGCTGTCCCATTTTCTGAGCGTCAACTGTGTGTCTAGGCACATAATATGTCGATGCTTTCAAATTAGAAGTTAGGTCTTTCTATCACGACAAAAAATCCTAACTGGAAAATAACTTTTTTACAAGACCACCAGTTAACTATGTACTCAGGATCCACAATTAACAAACCCACTCCAGTTAGGTTAATGAAGTTTGAAGAGTCTAGTCGACGCAAGTTTTTCTCCGTCGCCTAACCTAATTAATTGTGGATGGCGGACGTGTATAAATGGCGTTCTGTGTTTGTTATTACGTGCGGGTGTTGATTGCGCAGTGTATTAACAACTGTACTGAAACCTATTCCAGGAAATTCATGTTACATATTTGGGCACTTGACTAATTTTTAAAATTAATTTTATATGAAATTTACGTCATCTTAAATATAGAACGGATAGAAATATTGAAACATTCTCAAAAATAAAAAAGTTAAAAGCCTTTGAAGTTTGGTGCAAACTTCAAACTGCGGGAAAGTGAAGTACCAGTATAATCACGTCACCACCATAACGATACGTGCGTTGGAAAGAGATAGCAAGATATGTATCTCCACTATGCCCCCACTCCAAAATTTAAAATATGAATTATTGCCTCATTTTTCAGCCAATTTCAAAGCAGTTTTTATAGAAGGGTTTATTTTTTGTTTTATTTGCTATTACATAAAAATGCGTATAAAATCAAACATAGTCAAGTACCTAATTATCTCTACATGTGTACATTGACTGCCATCTACATATGTAACAATACAATACCAGCAGTAGATACAAATATTTTTTTGTTTAGTTAAGAATTAAGCTAATCCCCAGAGAGGTTGACGTTAGACAGAAGCTGGTCGTTAAAACTAAGCGGTATTCTTTCTTCTACTTGCTTAAAAATGTGTAATGCAGATGGTAACAATGAAACAAAGTTAAGAATTGAACAAATTGACTGGATAAGAGCAATGAACTAGTGAACAATCTGATGAGACGTGAAAAATACAACGTATGAACATCCACGATGACAGATGCATTTATTGTGCTCTACCGAGTTTTAAAGACTCTGACCGTACGAAATGCAATAATTATGACATACATACATAAGCTCACGCCTGTATACCCGAAGGGGTAGGCAGAGGCGCATTAGCGAACTAGTACATCCACATTTCGCCGAGCTTAGTTCCGTCCCAGATGTGATAGGGGGCGAGCCAATATAGCCAATAGCCATATCGGGCACAAATTCCAGACTCCGAGCTGATATGGAAAAATCCAATATCACTTTGCCCGACCCGGGGATCAAACGAGACCTTAGGACGGTAGTCGTACCGAAATACAAGCACGCCACCGAGGCAGTCGAGGCGTGCAATAATGATTGCGTAGACAATACTGCTTACGTACATTCACCCAATTTAAAGAGTTATTAACACGATACAAGTAATCGTTTTCATCGCTCATACAGTTTCGTAATACACCTGGGGTAGCATCGATACAATTTGCTCACTCGTTTCATATCATACAAAATTATGTGTGCGACTGTTAATTTCATCAGGTCCCTTGTCGAACGTTAAAATGAATGGATACTGCCGCGCTTTGACCACCTCGTTTCGGCCCTGCCAAATATTTTATAAACCAACGGAGTATCCTAAGGTATGCCCTGGTGTAATTTTAAAGGTTATTGCGTGGAAGCGTGGTACGTGCCACCCCTTGTGGTTCTGGTCGTGGGTTGAAATACCAGATCGGTAACAAGGTTTTCGATTCACTCCTCTATCTTATGAAGGGAGGCGTATCGACTATTAGAGATAAAACGTAACACCTTTACCTCTACCTATCCTTTCAAGAATGCATGCGTGAGCTTAAGTTTATTACTATTAGTTTTAAAATTTTTATGCTGTCAATTATAGTATGACTAGCTGTTGCCTACGACTCTATTCCCATGAAAAATTATTGTCCGGGATAAAAGGTATAAGCCTATGTGTTAATCCAGGGTGTCAGCTACCTTCATACTAAACATCAAAATTGATCCAGCCGTTTGAGCGTGAAGAAATAATAAACATAAAAACAAATTCATACACGTATAGGACGTAACTAAAATGAGTGTAACCGGAATTATCTGAGAGTACTTATCGAAAACGTTGGCCAAGTAACAATGATATTTTAAATACTTCTAAACTAGCGATTGCCCGCGGCTTCGCACGCGTATTTTGTAGGGCCAACGGAAAAAGCTTTTGATTTGTCGATCCGCCCTGTCGTTTTAGTCTAAATATTCTACAACGTGGCGACCCAGATATCGATTGTGAAGTCAATTGACCCAAAAACAAATAAAAACAAAATGGCGGTCACTTTTGGACAGTTTTGACACCGGTTCCGGTGTCGGCATAACCGGCGGTTCCAAAACTCCCATACAAACTTTTATCCCCTATTTCATCGCTTAAAGCTAAGGGTTAATTTAAAAAAATTAAAGGTCCCTATGTCCGTCCTTGGGGTTAAAGGTACCCTCATACCAAATTTCATCAAAATCGGTTCAGTGGTTAAACCGTGAAAACGCGACAGACAGACATACAGAGTTACTTTCGCATTTATAATATTATAGTAAGGATTATTTATAATATACATCATACCGCAATGCTAGAGAAACTGATATCTTTTGAATCTCCAAAGGCGAGTTTATCAGAATACTTGATTCGATGTCCACTAGCACTCAGCAGATTTGAGAGGCGTCTCGACGTGGGACCTCAGTGTGGAGCGCCGCAATACTTTAGTTTTAATATATTATGACACGAATATGTGCTGGCTTCAGTGGTGTATGATACTCTTGAGAGATTTGGGGCTTAGAATAGATCCGAGACATTGAACATTCAAAGATAATGTCACAAACACAGAAAAAGAGAAATAATTAACATCAGAGTTAAAGGGAAGTTTAATTGAAAAAATATTTGGATGCTGTTTACTATAACGTGATAACTGATATCATATTTTTTTTTTTAATCATATAGTCCACTAACAGTAAGAGCATTATTGTTTATAGATTTTCGACCGACTTCCAAAAAGGAGGAGGTCCTCAATTCGTCTGTATTATTTTTATGTATGTTACGCGATATCTCCGCCAAATGTGGACCGATTTTAAAAATTCTTTTTGTGTTCGATAGAGCTTATTTCAAGGGTGGTCCAATATTTGGTCACGATCGGACTTGAATTCGGCATGTTAAGGTTTTAAACTTGTGATTATATTTTACTTTATCATGAATGTTTTTATCCTTTTTTTCGATTTATGTGTAGGCGTTTTTCCGGTCTGTTAAACAACCGACGTTGCGAGCACGCAAGTGCACGGTTTGAAATTTTAAACATCGCGCTGACTGTCGAGTCCAACGACCGCAGTGTCGGCTAATTGAATTGGCTCTGGCGTGCCGCGTGTTTCACTAAATGGATTTGTAACTATTTTCTTAAATAAAATAACGGTTAAACATTTAGAAGGTTCTACGCGAGTGATAGACGCAACGGCAATGTTTATGGATGATTTAACACATTTGACGGCGCACGAACCGCACCGCTTGCAGTTATTACATTACTCTCTACGATCCCAGTGCAGGCGGCTTGCGCAGTGTGTTGTACTTGTAGGTATGTTCACGGTGAACAGTTCTTCTTAAGAGTGTTATAGCATTTATATTTGCTCATAAAATAGCTGCGAGTCAATAGAGAAAAGGGTAAGGAGTTGTAAACATGTGCTATAATTGATGTATTAGTTACGAACATGTGAAAAAAAGATTCGTTTTATGTATTTTTTAGGAAATAAGGGTTTTTAATAACATTACTAAAACAACGGCTCTTAATGTTATAAGAAAACTTTTACAAAGAATACGTGTTCAAAAAGGCGTTCAAGCACATCGAACATAATGTATGTGTGGAAAGGATTACCGTAATACGCACTAAAATCGTATCTGTTCGCCTCACAAGACATTACCCACAAATCCAGGGAACCATAAACGTGTAAATTCATATGATTATAACCGTATGTTGTGCATATGGCCCCGCGCGGGTTGCTATAATCGCGCGATTTTATTGTCGCAGTGTGTGCCAAGTTATATAAATTTTATGATAGAATTGACTTTTGCGACAATTACGTCGCAAACGATTTGAGAAAATGAGGCGTTATTAAATTTTAAAATTGTGGGTCGAACCATATCATATTTTATACTGGTCCGTCGAAGTGATATGTTTGCCTTATGCAGTATGTGAGTATACTGCACAAGGTAAACATAGTGCAAAAATAATGTAGACTAACAAGAAATAGAATTAAAAAATAAATAAATTATATTTGGATTTATAATACCAAAGGAAATTTGGGTAATATTATATAATTATTGATTATTATTCAAAATAGAATTTACATTTTTTTTTATTATATTGTTAGTCGAATTTTGTTTTTCAATTGACCTCTTTTGTGTTGTTTACACAATTGCGGCTCATAAGAACAAGCCCCTATGCACGCATTACGATGGTCGCTATCCGAAAGGGTTGCTTATATCAAATAAACTTTGCACTACTAATGGCCATATAGCACGATTCATAGCTTGTAAATAGTCACGGGCGGCTCGGCCTCCGGTGGCTCATACCCTTATGTAACATATATGTATATGTGCCGCCTCCAACGGGTTAAAATACCTGTGCCGCTGTCTTGTACTATTAGGTATTACATGACGTTGCTACAAAAAGTCGCTAGAAAACGGTAATGTGCGCTAGCCCCCAGCGCTACCACTAAAAGTGGATTGATACTACAATAAAGGAATGTATATGAGGGAAAACGTCTTACATGCGGTTATCGCTTAACCTGAGCTTGAGCATTTGCATACCGAACACATTATTCGGCCAGCGATGGGGAGGTTTGTATTTTTAGGTATGTGGGGAAGTGTGACGTCATCAGATGATATCGATCGTGCCGCTCTTGAACTTCAATATGCATTCGGAATGCTCTAGATACGTTATCTAGGAGATTATAAAATTGCATTGGTTGCTATTAGTCTGTAAAGGTTATTGTACATTACAGTAGCGCAGTATAAAAAAATAGTTAAAGGGGTGTCGACGTGTTTTAGGCTGAGATCTAACTTCGAGTATATGTCTAAGTGAAATAAACGAACTCGGTAATAATTGTCATTGAAATAAAACTATTTTTGCGGATTCTATCACGATTTGTTTTAATTTTTATGCCTGACGTTTCGAAGGCTTTGCAGGTCACGGGTCAGACTTGTGTGAGTCTTAAAACGTCGGGCATAAAAACTAAAAAAATAATGTTTTATTTCAATGTATAACATTTGCGTAAACTTAAGAAATCAGTAAATAATTGTCATTCATTTTTATGTATTTATCTGTTATGAAACCATTAGAATGCTACGTCAAACCGCTTTTTCTTTCGAGAACTAACATGTTACTTTATAGAATATTTTTTTCTATTCATTAATAGTGCTAGGCGCTTGCAGTGACATATTAAATTACAATTCGTAACGTGTACCTACATGCGTCACTATAAATATTGAAATGAATTCCGCTCGGCACTCCCTAACTGATTCACGATTGACACCGAACGTGTTTTTAATGGTGCAGCTACTGATAGTATGTGACCGCAGTTTTTAGCTTCTATCCAGAACAGCTGGCACTCGCAACGAGATTTTAACTCGACCAGGTCACAGCTGTGCAAGTTTGTGCGTTGTTATTTACCAGCGGCGAAGGGTGAAAAAGTTTCTAGATAGTAACTTGAAAAAACTAATTTATTAGCCTACAATCTGAAAAAGGGAAGCCGGTAGGAATCGGAATTTACAGATCTTTCGCCACTGTTATTTATGTATATATAGATGCGTTCCTTGGCAGGATTTGTGTGTAGACTATAGAGTGTAGTGATCTTGTATGTAGGTGACGAATGCTATATGGTCTGTGGACCGAGAGGTCCTGGGTTCGATTCCCAGATCGGGCAAAGCAATTGTTCTTATTTGATTTGCCTCGAACTGGCAGCCAGACAGGCAGCCGGTCCTAAAAAACATGCCAAATTATTTCTGTAATATGCCTGAAAAAGTGTGTTGCGACCCTACTAAGATGTAATAAGGGTAGGTCAAAAGGTCTAGTAGCATGTATAGGCCGGAGGCCCTGGATTCGAATCCCGGTCGGGCAGATCGATTACGTGAAGAACTACCTTACAATATACATGATTACATATTATTTTTCTGTTTCAGGTATGTAACGTTTATATTATTTTCGATGCTGCATCAAAGTATATTCATGGTAAGTGACAAGCTGGGCAGAAGTGCGTGAAATATACTCTATTATAATAATAGTCACCATTGATCTTTGATTGTATTCTCTACGGTAGAAAAAAATCAATACCAGTCACACATAATTATTCTCATTTTTTTATTATATGTCTATAGACGAGGAACGTTGTTTTTTTTTTGTTTCGAGAAAATAAACAGAAGAGGCGCTTATTTATCCAAGATTATCATTTCATACGGATTCCAGCTATAACAGACTTTGTGTCTCGATATTTGTAAAAAAGTGTTGCATTATTTATTTTTTTAACATATACCACTATCAACCCTGGTGGATGATAATTACAATGAAAATAATGTTAATTAAACAATATTCTGTAAATTTAAATTCCACTGCCAGTTGGGACAGTGAATTCCCCAGAGTAGAACGAGCGAAAATATCAGTTTTCTGAATTGTAGTAAAATAATATTTCGGACTTTTTAAAAATATTTTTACGACGTCATTAGATTAAATATTTTATTATCTGAAATGGATTGACAACAAATATTCGCAGTATTTATTCTTTTATGTTTTTATTCATTAAACAAATCTGAAAAAAAAATATTTGTAGTCTGGAGTAGAAATATTCTACTCAAAATATAAGGATAAAAATTCTAGTTTTGTTTTGTACATCAGCAATCACCATCAGTAACGCTTAGTGCGTAATTAAATAGTTATACATACATACATAGACTCTCGCCTTTTTCCCATAAGGGTAGGCAAAAACAACGGATTTCCACTTGCTACGATCCTTACACACCTCTTTCGCCTCATTCAGTTTCATTACATTCTTCTTTTAACTTGACCTTTCTCGGGTATATCAGATATATTGAATTTATTGGTCAGAGAAAGTTCGATGAGTTCTTACTTTGTTGTAGTTATATATTTACAATATTAAGTTATTCTATGTTACATATTGAATCCGTGTTTGTTTGTCATCCGATCACATGGAAACTATCGAGGTTGTGAGTTGTGAGTAGTGACACAGTACGGAAGCGTGCGTCCTTCACCGCTACAATGAACATTTTGTGCGCCCGCCATCGCCTCACTGCTATTGACTTTAGTTTCGGGTAATAACTTTTGTTTTCAATGTCAATGTGGCCATGACTTTAACATTAGACCGGTTCGGTCGAGCGTGGCCTATTACTACCTAATTCATAATAATGTGATAGTTTTATGTTTCGGGACATTTAGGCCGGTTTGTATGGCATTGATTTATTTTTGAGGGCGACTTGCAGCAGTTAGCTAAATTTAGATTTATCCCAAATCTCGATTTATGAGCTTTAGGATAAACCTAGTTTAGGTCTAACTCTAGATTAGTAATAGCGCTGCAACACCCTAAACCATTTTGGGCGTCTATCTATGGGGTATACAGTCAAGTTGATATAAAGGTCGCTGGACGTCGCTGGCTACAGGCCGATTCCAGCAGTTCGGTGGGGAAATCTTTGGGATGAAACATATATCTAGCGGTGGATATATACTGTGACAACAATGTGCTCAATGCGGATTGTTTTACCGGGCTTTCCGTATTCGGTCGCATTAAACTTGATGGTATTGTGGGGGAACGGGTGGTTAACAGAATACGGTGTACTGATAAACACGAATAAGTGTATTTTTGGCCAATCTGAAGTGCAATTCCTGGGCTACAAGGTTTCCGCTGCAGGTATTTAGCCGCTTGAAACCAGGATCCAATCTCTCCTCGGTTTTCCTCCACCAGAGGGGAGATCTCGTCAGGCGGGTGTGGTGCCTGACCGCCGCGGCCCCTCCGCTTGTAAGTTAGTTCGGCGCGCATTCCCGAGATGTCGCCACAGTATCTTCTACAAAAATAAAACTTCAGGTTATAGACAACTGATAGCGCTATATTGTTCCATATAAATTGCAGTTACTTTATGTTGACGTGATATCTCTAGGGGCACTGATGTTATAAATCACCTGTCGATGGCGCTTTACTAATCATAATTGCTGTCGTCAGATAACAATTAATATTGACAGGTGGAGTGGTAGAGGGATTTTAAAATTATGATTAAAAATATTTCTAAATAGTAATGATACTACTTGCATTGAATGCGCTTAAAACTTTTCAAATAAGAGTACATAAATTCGCTACTGGCACAGCAATTATAAACAGGGCCATTGTACTCAGCGTCTTCCTCTACTTACTGCTGTATCCTAATTGTGATCATCAACCCAAATAACCCAAAACAGTAGTCTTAATTTCGCCATAATCGTGGCGGGTGCGAGTGAAATTGCGCTTTGATAGTGTTCTGAATAATTCATGAAGCGGCAGCTTCGAGGCGCGGTCGGTGTTTGCGCCGCGCCGTGTCGGCTCAAGGACGTCGCTCTAAACACTATGTCTAATGTATGGGATTATACATGGTTGTTTTCGTGTTTTGTTGTTTAAGTGAATGTGTTCTGTGGGAGTTCGTGCGGTTTTTATCAGTCTTGAGGGGGGTAGGGGGAGTCGAATTCTGTGTGTGTTTCATACATACCTACATTGGTTTACGCTTATATCCCCTAAGCCCTAGGCAGAGGTGAACTAAAGAATAATATTACAAATATTACGCCCAGTTTATTTCGTCTTGATTGTATACGAATATTCTTCGAAACGTATTTATTAAAACTTAAACAGCTTATACTCAGTGATTTACATCCCAGAAATTAGTCCAAACAATATGTCTAGACTATCGCAAGCAACCTTATAGTAGCTTCAAGGTAAACAATCCACCATAAATCTAATTTCACATGAAGCTACGCATCAAACGATAAAAGTTTACTCCTCTATCCTTGGTCTATTAGAAATAATTACTTGTAAGTAGCTCTAGTGTACGAAGGGTTTGCCCTTGGAATAGCACTGTTGATAGGGTTGGCTGTTTGTAAATATAAGTTAGGACAACTTTATTACGAAATGGAATATTAAATGAGCTAACACCGCGCAATTAAAAAGCGGCACGTGATATTAAGGGCCACTCGTTTCAAATGTCGTAGAATGATAAAAGTCTTAAACATGTGTTGTGACCTCCAACAATGCGTAGTCAAATCTCAACACACATACAGTTATCTTGAGAAGAACAACTAATAGGCAACCCTTAACTTGAGAGTTTCGTCACCCGCTTACCAGCTAGCATCGGGTCTCATTTATTATTTAGTAAGCGAAAACTTTAAATATTTAATTTAGTGTTGGCATCCAGTAAAGTCTGGACTACGTAGCAGCCCTGGCGAGCCTCCCCGGCGTGGCGGACGTGACCTTATATTCGGGGATTGTATCGCCGACTGCCGACCATCGTGATTTGCATTCACGATGTGTCTATTTATAGTTTTATTGTATCTTTGTTTGCGAATTTCGATGTTCTAATGCTATTGTGAGTAATATTTATTTTTATCTCCAAGGGATAGATAACCCTTACAATTTTGTTACCGTTACAATTCTCGCAAATTTTCTTCATAATAATGTCTTGTCGGTAATTTGGTTCATAAAAATGAAATGCCACAATTGTGAGAAAATGTCTTAGTACCTTCCATGGATCCTTTCCTTCTTCTATTATTCCATTGGAACAATTTTATACTACTATGCTACTTGAATCATCTCTGTTATTAATATTCTGATGCAAGTTGAGTCGAATCCAACACGTTATTGCGCCTGCCTTATACATGTGCCGCTCTAGCGAACTCGGTGAGTTGCACAATGCATCAATATTTGATGCGAACATTTGCATCGCTTATTGGCGCCCAATGTGGTACCATTTGTGTTCGTAAAATATTCAATTGAGCGTGTTTTTGTATGGAAAGTGTCGATCATTGAACATGTTTCGCTTGTTTTTAATAACGTTTTGAGTGTTTTTGTATTGGTATTCAGTTGTTTGTGTGTACTTAAATTGTGTATTACTATTTAACAAGGTTGATAGTATTGAAGATCATATAACTATACCAGAGTTAATAAACACTAAACTGGCCACAGTATCTTATCGATGTGAGATAACGACTTTTCTAGTCGGCAATATTATTAACCTATAACTATTGCGGGATCTCTCAATATTGATTCATGCTAACGTCTTTAAAAACTGCACATTAGAATGTCATGCAGGCGCTGCGCGGAGCGAAGACAATCGATCCGGCTGCTGTGGCCGCCCTCGACCTCCGAGCTCTCTGCTCCGCTGCATCGGGGTCAAGAGGCGTTCGGCATCTGCACGAATAACTAGCGTTGTTGCATGACCGACAACACCGTACCCATATTATTGTTCGTTGTGAGAGGACCGTTTACTGTTGTTGTATGATGTTGATTAGAGTTGAGTTGAATGTTGATGAAAGGAAGTAAAGTTAATTTAATTCTGTTCAGTACATCGCAAGTTTATGAAAAATAAATAGGTTGTTTTATCCGTAACCAATTCAGGATATTGAGTTATAAAATGGAAATGAGACACTTCGAGATGGGAAAACACGGCCCTTTTTAGGGTTCCGAAGTCAAATGGCAAAAAAGGAGGAACCCTTATAGTTGCGCTATGTCCGCCCGACTGTATCTCTGTCTCTCTTTCTGACCACGGTTTAGCTCAGAGACTATTAGTACTAGAATGGAATACGTGGAGATGTCCGGTGGCCCATTTTCCCCCTCCCTTGCCCAAAGCTTGCTTTGCTTGCTACAATGACCCTTAGGTCATTGTAGGGCCTTGCAGTCTCTGCTATAAAAAGCTATAATTTGTCATGGGAATACATAAAATATACATATCAATCACATCGAGAAAGAGGTAAAATAAAATCTTAAAATATAATTTTTTTCAGGGTGCCTCTCCTACACGTAAAGTGGTCATGAATTTTTTTTCTAGGCTATTCCATAGTATGGGGTATTGTTGGGTAGGTCGTTTAAAAATATGGCGGGTATATAAAAACTATTTTTCGATTTGAGTCTTCAGTTGCGAAATATTTGGCTTTAAAGTGCTAATTTTCGCTAGAGTGGAGCGTCACGTTCCACTATCTCTTAAACGGTTAGTGTTGGATACCTTAATAAATTCACAATGGTAACATATATGATAAATGAAAAAGGAAAACTATCACTGCTAAGCAGGCTTTACAAGTTACCGAGTAATAGACGGCCAAATTAAAAAGCAAAAATTCGTACAAATTCTATTGAATATAACATAAATGAAGTTGTTAGTTATGTAAACATGTAGTAAATGTGAGTTTATGGAGTTTAAGTATATGAATACTTAAAATGATGTCTAATAAAATTATGTATTCATGTAACAGTCACCGATAATTCAGAACCCCTTTACTGTGCATGGTCAGATACGCAAGCACTTGGTCGGTTTTTATTTAAGGATTTGTTATATCGCAAAACTTTTCACCGGTAGTTGATGGAAATTTCGCTAGGTGCAACATTATTTTGCCGATTAAGCTTTAAACATAGCATTGAGTCTTTTTGTCATATTTCCAAACGCCTCTCTTCAAAAGCTGTAATTACATAGAATTCTACTCAACAAACCCCCCGTCTGTAATAAAAAAGTGTGTAAATTATAAAAAAAAGTGTACAAAGAGGTTGGATTGCAGAGACTCAAATTCCACGAAACCCCATCCCCAAAACCCATCACCAGCAGATTAAAAGCAAAATTAATTGTAGGCCAGAGTGTTCGGGGTGCGGTTTTGATTTTGATTTTGATTTTGGTGAAACGAAAAAGCGACAGTAAAAAGTGCGCGCATGCGTAGTACAAAGCTTGGAAAAAGGCACACATAACCGTGGTGGTTTTGTATACGTATACGTATTATACGTTTATAGAGTCTTTTAATTATTTTTATAATAAAACCTTTGCAATATATACGTATGAAATAGACCAATAAAATGTAAAATAATTATCAAACTTTGTATCACTATGATCATTACTAAAACCTACAATTATCCTCTTTCCGAAATTTTAAATTCGTCTCATCTTGAAGCCAAAATTTTTTAAGGTTTCACTTTTACCACGTGTGAATTGCACACATGTTTTATGTCTAAAATGGACTAGTTATGAATTTGAGCGTTTGCAAATATTAAGTTAATTCTATACTTTCACAGTTAAGCAATTAGTGAAAAACTCTTATTCGCTTTATTGACAAGTTGTGATTTTAGAAAACTTTATAATGTTATAATATAGTGCAAATTTTAAACTTTTAACTAAGAGCACCTTTTCATAATCACGTTAACTAGTATTATATTATTATTATTATACCAGTTTATTAAGCAATAGTATGCTTCACTGATGTTTGAATTTGCATTCGTAAGCATTATCACGTCATGATTTAATGTGCTATTCATAAGGCAATATGGTAATATGCATGCAAATATTAACAATATTTAGTGTATTAAGTGTTGGGCGACAGTTATTGCAGCAATAATGCCTGACCATACTGGTTGCAGGTTTATTGAACAAACCGTCACTTGTATGCACGGTTAATTCTAAATAACAACGTAAATATAGAAAGCAAGAGTATCCATAAGCATTTATTTATTAAATAAACCTACAAAGTCTTTACGAGCTAAGTGCGCTCCAGATTGACAATGTTACAGTAAGTAATATTAGTATATTGACTCTAGTATGGTGTAATAAACGTTCTGTAGCATGATACGTCTACATGCCTCTAAAATATTTTTTGTTGTTGTAACTGTAGCACAAAATGTATCCTTTATTACAATTATAATTAATTGTTCAGTATGCATAACATATGTTGAAATATTCCTCTCACTAATCTACCGAGTATAATAAGAAACACGATATTCCATGTTTATTAATATGCGGGTAGTTAGAAAAGTGTGCGTGGGACGAGATAGATGGCGCCCGAGATCGGTCAGTTGACTCGTCGGTGTTATTTATTCATTGGAAGCTGCGCGGAATCCTGCCTATGTACATCAACGTGATATCGTTTAATGTTTTGTTTCTAATATGCGCAGCAAATGTAAGGATACATGACATAGTGCGTTCGGCCGAAGGGTATGATCGGATCATATGAAGTACTGTGAAGCTTGAGCTGTACTTAAGACATTTTAAAGTTTTCATCTGCATTTAGCTGCTCGCACCTTATGACATGAGTTTTAGTGTTAGTTAACGATCTTTGATCAATGAAGATCTATATTCAGACAGACCTGAGTGAAATAATGATTTCAAATTATATTATTAGAATTTACTTATTTCAAGTAAACCTTACTTTCTGTCTGGCGTTGTCCCGGCCTTCTGCCAGGGTCCTCCTGCCTACTTATACGCTTCCATTTCACATTCTTGAGCCTCCTCCATAGTGAGATAATTGACTCTCATATCCTCCTCTAAACCGTCCAGCCAGCGCTTTTTGGCCCGTCCACGGGAACGCACCCCTGGTATGATCTGGGCTAGACACCTGCAACCGATGGACTTCTGTGGTTTTCTGGCCATACCATCTCACGCGACATTCTTGCAGTTTTCTGCCACGTCACGTACACCAAAACTACCGCGGGTGTGCATGTTACGATTGTAATGTTGCAATCCACCGCAGCATCTTCATCTCCGCGGCGCGGATTTCCCTAACATGATGCTTAAGGCTAGGCCACGTCTTACATCCATACAGGAGTACAGGAGTCAATTTCAATGCAATATAAACCACATTATTTTAGCAATGTAACTGAATGTACAAAATAAACGGAAAAGCCAAGCTATTTTTTCAGCATAAGTATAATAGTCATAAGTAATACGTAGATAAATATGTTGGTGACATTATCATTCGCCGGCAAACCACAAGAGTACTTTGAAACTAGTTTGGCTCAGCACAGAATGCGGTGACAAAAGCGGTCGCCGTTTGAGAGGACACGCCGGCTAGATAACACCGACAAAATCATAGACTTTGCTTGAGTTTAGTTAGCTTCTGTGGTATTATAAGAACGTAACTAAAACCACTGAAGCAGTGGAAGGTCTCTGATGTAGGTTTTTTTATTTAATAGACTACTTGGTAGACAAAGGGATAGTGGGATGTGGCCGAGAGTTGGACGTTTATTATGTAAGACTGCGAGTAGATATAAAGGAATAAGTAGGTCATGTGATGATAGTTATCTTCACCACCCATATAACCAGAGAATCAAGGGCCATACCTGACTAATGATAATAAGTGACTATAGAAGGCGAGGGAAAAGGGATTAAGAAAAGCGGGGGAGGGAAGTGGGCCACCGGGAATCTCACTCACCGAACGAAACGCGACAACAAGCTGCCTCTTTACGTCGGTTTTCTGTGACCATTCGTGCTGTAGACGTTATTGTCTACAGCATGGCTCTACCACTCTACTTGTGTAACTTAATGAAAAAGTTGGGAGAAATATATATCACATAAATTTAGCTGATATGGTATTTGACATCACTAGAAGTTTTAAAAATATTCTGCGTTCCCCAAATTGCTATTCCAAACACGGTACTCATTTACAAAATTACGTACCTTTCTGCCGCCCCCAGTTTGCTGAAGTTTGATTATGATGCGAGTCGATCGTCACGCGTCTCACGAGATTGAACGAGCAACCGAGCAGTTTCGCGCGTGACACTAAATAATCACTCTGGAGACATGGGAGGAATTCGTTCCTCAATATCAGTGGTGTACATCGATCGGAATCGAATTGTACTATTGATGGCGCCTAGCAGTCTTGGTTCAGTAATTTGAGACTTCTCGACTGTGGACTTCGATTAGGGAACGTACCCATGTTATGTGACCCTTTAAGGGGAGGGAGGGGGTCTTCAAAATACCACGCTTGATGACAGGGCCGGGGGAGGGGGGGCTTAGGTTTTCGTCACGTAGTCAATATCTTCTAGGGAAATATCGCGCAGCGTTTATCAGTTTTTAAAGTCACATGTGGCATCACGTCATAATATTTTGTTTTTAACTTTTTTTCGTCAAAAATTAATTTAAAACCATATTTATAAATTACTACGTGACAACTAGAGGGGGAGGGGGGGTCTTGGCATATACTACGGGTGGTCACCGAGGGGCTAGGGAGGAGGTATAATAACGTTAAAAAATGGGGCACGTCATATGGGTACGTTCTCTTCTATTAAATTAGTGAGCATGTAAAATATGTACGTCAGTTTATTATTATTATATAACCCATAACGCATATAACTCATTATAATCCCAATGCATCCCCAAAATATGCCACACCGGTGCTATAAAAGCTAAAAGCACAATTTAAGTGATTGCTTTACATTGAGCGTTCCAAAGATTACGTTCAATAGTTTTACCTCTATAATGTCGCAAGTGCCGTTTCATTTTAAGACTTATCGTAGAAAAAAATTGGACCTCTTAAACAGAAGTCTGGGTACTGAACTTACTACTGCAACGGCCTTTTTGAGCTTATTTTTTTACCGTACGTACTCAAATGGTATCTGCTTGAACCGACCAGTATGTGCTTTAGGTTTTATAAGAGCGTAATCTGGTTCGTACGACGTTTACGATGCGAATTATGTCTTATTGCAATCACATAAGATTCTCTCTGTCTAAATGTAACAGATTAATGTGGACACTGCCTTAGGTTGTCTCTTTAATGGAATGGAAGCTGGCGTGTATTGACATCAGACATGCGTCTAAATCCGCATTAGACATGGGTTATTTCGTAGGGTTGTCATTTATCACATAACTACATGTAGTAATGTTTTGCGATTTGAACTCGCTCATAAGAAGTCAGGTTCTAAGTTATCACCCTAACTACAAGGTGCAAGTGGTAAACTTTCATTTTGAGCATATTATGACATAATATGATTAATGATACAGTCCGATATACCGATACTGTCGTCTCTTTGGTCTAGTGGCAGCATGTATGGGCTGTGGACCGGGAGGTCCTGGGTTCGATGCCCAGGTCAGGAAAAGCAAATTTTCTAATTTAATTTGCCCGAGACTGGGTCCCTAAAGTCGTAAAGACTAAGCCAAATCCTCTCCGCAACATGCTTGAAAAAGTGTGTTGCGGCGATCCCATATTAAGGTGGGATAAGGGCAGGTAGAAAGAAAATAAAGACTTTTTCCTAAGCATTTTGTGTTTTATAGGTGATGGTAACGTTACTACAGATGCTACACCTTACCTTAAATTACAGAACGATATATTAATATCGCTAATTAGTCTTTTACCTATTTTACGGTTTAAAACGTTTTTTATATAAAACTTATTTGCTTTTTACAAAGATTCTCAATAAAGACATCTTTTTTACCGATCTACCGCCGCAGAAAACGGCAAGTTGAGCAGCCCTACGTAAGAGCGATATCCTCTCTTAGATCAATCATAATTACAGTAGCGAGAGATGCGATCCCATTGTAGCTGCGTCACTGTCTCCTGTCTTGATTCACTCTCTCGTCTCTATTCTTTTTAAGTAGTCAACATATTCGATATTAACCTCTATGGCTATAGCTAGAAAATTTATTAAAAGTAATATACGATGTATCGGTATGGCTTGTTGATATAGTCTGTTATTTTGGAGAGATAATTAGATAATAATAATAATAATAATAATATTAGCCCTGTAATATTACTGTCCCACTGCTGGGCACGGGCCTCCTCTACTAATGAGAGGGGTTAGGCCTTAGTTAATTAGATATTGATATTAAATATGTGAATAGCAACTTAATCGCATAAGTGAGGCTTATGCTAGTTTCGCAAACAATAAAGCTCTTAGGGACCAAAATAATCCACGATGATTAATTTACATATGATAAATATGTAAATTAATCATCGTTTTTTATTGTTATTATAATTTTGTGTTGTGAGGGATGTTTTGAAATTCTTACAAAGATATTATTAGATCTACTTGTTTTTTTAATATTAACATTTTTGGACAACTGACACCTTAGTCTGACCCGTGACCACGATGGCTGTAAAGCTTTTGGAAACGTCGGGACTAAAAGTAAAATAAATACAAAACAAATCGCGATATAATCCGTAAAAACTAGTTTCATTTCAGTATTATTTTAATATTTGTGAATTTGTGCCCGATATGGCGATAGGCTCGCCCCCTATCACATCTGGGACCGAACTAGGCTCGGCGAAATGTGGGTGTTCTAGTTCTCTAGTACGCCTCTGCCTACCCCTTCGGGGATACAGGCGCGAGCTTATGTTATGTTATTTTAATAAAATTGAAATGCTAAAAATTTTGAAATCGACATAAAGCTATTGACGGAGACAGTTACATTTCCGCCTTTATCAATTTAATGTAACGATCAATTACCCGCCTACAAAGGAGCCAGTTAACAGCTTCGCTGCTGTCAACTGTCTTTTAATTAACTACGAAATTGTTTTTAATTCAATTAATCCCTAATCCCGGAGTTATGAGAATATTATCCGCATTATATTCGTGTTTGTGACTTCAGTGTTCCGTAATAAATTTAGAACCACTGTTTAAGGCTTTAGCCTAGTAATTAAGAAGTGGTTATAAATAGATTTTCTGTTTAATTATAGCACATAATGAGTATTTTGCATCTATCTTTTAACGTGCGTTTTAAAAGGTTCAATAACGATTAATACATACATTCATATGTCTAGATTTCGCCATGTGTGTATGTGTGTGTGTGTGTGTGTGTTATGTTAATATGTGTTTTTTTTAATGTTGATTTAAAATAATATACATCGCATGACGAATAATATATCAGTGATATAATTTTAATGAAACCACGTTTTGCGTTTTAACAAAAATGAGATTTAGTTGAGTCTCCGTCACATAACAGCTGAACAGCTGCGGTAGTTTAGTTTGGATAATAATTATGGGCCTTACTTATAAAACATTTTCGCTATGACTAACAATAGTCTGTCCCTTTTATTTTCACACAATGTGACTGAAGGAAAAGTGACAGACTATTCTTAGCCATAGCTAAAACATTTTTATAAGTAAACTGACTTCAAAACCTCAGGTATGACGTCTTTTTTGCGGGATCATCCTTGTGCTAATAGAATATAGAAAATTCGTCCATACTCCATATTGTTTGTCGGAGATTTCGTGTAATATCAAAAAATACAGATGGAGTACCTCTTCTTTTTGACATTGATTGAAATTGTCAGACGCTATTTGTCGCAGAGACAGTGTATACGTAGTAAACGCGCACGAGTGGCGACATCGTTGAATGTCTAAGTGGAATAATTGTGCGCGGAATATTATTACTTCAAAGTTTTTTTTTTTAGTATATGATGACTATATTTTTTTTTTTAGTATATATGAATATTAATATAATAGTGCCAAGAATAGTGGCCAAAAATGCTGAAATCAAGTCAATAATATTTGTTAAAATTCACTTCTAAATCAAAACCACAAGTACGTATGTAGCGCTGTCGTAGCATTTATGGGTTACGCGCGCTACACCGTAGCATTGTAGCATTTGTAGCAACGTAGCGACTACTCATAGTTTAACGGTCGTTTGACGCCCTGCATCATGAGTGACATGACACAAGTGTTTGCGCTTTATTATTATTAATTGACTGCCTCTGTGGCGTGGTGGTATTTCGGTACGACTACGGTTCTGAGGCCTCGGGTTCGATCCCCGGGTCGGGCAAAGTGATATTGGATTTTTCCATATCAGCCCGGAGTCTGGAATTTGTGCCCGATATGGCGACAGGCTCGCTCCTTATCACATCTGGGACTGAACTAAGCTCGGCGAAATGTGGGTGTTCTAGTTCGCTAGTGCGCCTCTGCCTACCCCTTCGGGGATACAGGCGTGAGCTTATGATATGTTATGTTATGTGTATTATTTTTAGTACCTGATACAAACATATTGCATACGTATTAGGTTTCATGGCTTAATACAAAAGTATTTACAACAATCTACTAGTTAATGTATTTTAGATCATGTGAGTATTAACCAATTTTATTGTTTTTCTTAAAGTAACTTATTTTGAAAGCAGTTGAATTGGGCTTTATTTAATTATGTAGTAAAACAAATTCAAGTCACGTAACATGTGTAACCCGTGGGGCCCCCCATGAGAGATGTGGCTCCAATTCTTTATTTATCATTCGCCCTCGCGGCGTCTGTCCTGCGACCCTGGAGTGCTCCACATCAAGTGTTTCTGTGGTTTTCCGTTTATTTATAAAGAAGGGTCGACTGTTTAAACTTGACGTAAATGTATATTTATGTGACATTGTTATATGACGGAAGAAAATTTGTGTACCACTTTTTGTGCTTCTAGAAAATCGCTTTGGCGTTAAGTTAAAGTATGTAGGTTAGAACACTTCATTATCATTTTAACAGAGGTGTACTGAAATCTCGTTGCTTATTTATTAAAATTGTTGGACCCTTTGAGAATCAATAACCTATACTCGTATATTTACATAAGACAAGTTTAGAAAGCGTTTGTAAATTTTCCGTCCCAATATGATAGTATAAACATAACATAACATAAGCTCATGCCTGTATCCCCGAAGAGGTAGGCAGAGGCGCACTAGCGAACTAGAACACCCACATTTCGCCGAGCTTAGTTCCGTCCCAGATGTGATAGGGGGCGAGCCTATCGCCATATCGGGCACAAATTCCAGACTCCGGGCTGATATGGAAAAATCCAATATCATTTTGCCCGACCCGGGGATCGAACCCGAGACCTCAGAACGGTAGTCGTACCGAAATACCACCACGCCAACGAGGCAGTATGATAGTATAATGATTGTGCAACGTGCATATCCACGGCACAACTAGCTCTATAAAAATTTATAAGTGGAATAAAAGCTATAACGCTTCCTGCATGTGACAACGACTACCCACTGAAACTGTAAGACTATGTGTAGGAATATGTTACAAAACAAAGCAATGCATGTTGGTTATGTTCATAATATTATGTTTTTATTTAATTCAGTGATATTAGAGGTAGATAAGTTGTAAAAATAGTTCGTAATAGTCGACAGTCTTCTAGCACGATATTAATTTAACTTAGAACTTTTGTTAATGAAATAGTTTTTGGGTAGTTTGTTTTTATGTATTTTAATTATAGGAAAATAAAATAAATAGTGAAATCATTTGTATTTGAGCAATGTCAATGATTTCACAAATACCAGACAACAATCACAGTTGTTACAAATTGTTTAAATGTGATCGTAACATAAATATGTGTGTTGTGTGGATAAGAAATTGGGTCCCGTCGGGGAGGTGTATTAATCTTGCGTTCTTGAGATATCCAAATATTCCTGTCGCACACTACGATAACAGTGGATACTAATATATCAAAATGTTATCTAGTTTCGATTTCCGAAACAATAAAAAATGTTTCTTGTACGGAAAGATTTATCAGTCCTTAGTTTGTTATGGTTATTTTTCTTATTTATACCTTATTTTACCAAAAATGCTCCTAAATTATGGGTATCTTTAATGGCTACGTGATCCTTTGTCAATATCAAGTATACTTCAATTATAGTTTACTGTTTCTTAACAATGTCATTAATGATAATGATTGTCGTTCAACTCAATGTCGTCTAGTGGCTGTTGTCCAGCGTCCACTAGCCCTAATGTAACTAATTATTATTAAATCAGGATGCGTTTGACATCATGTGTACAGTTGATTGTAATTATATTGACTAGTTGGTCAATTGCCACTTCGCTGGTGTCTAGATTATGATGTGTATACGTAACAACTAACATAACATAACATAACAACATAAGCTCACGCCTGTATCCCCGAAGGGGTAGGCGGAGGTAAACTAGCGAACTAGAATACCCACATTTTGCCGAGCTAAGTTCCGTCCCAGATGTGATAGGGGGCGAGCATATCGCCATATCGGGCACAAATTCCAGACTCCGGGCTGATACGGAAAAATCCAATATCACTTTGCCCGACCCGGGTATCGAACCCGAGACCTCAGAACCGTAGTCGTACCGATATACCACCACGCCACCGAGGCAGTCGTAACAACTATGTACAATGTAAAGGAAAAAACTTGATTATTTGTACTGTTTCAGATAAGTGGGATGAATAATATGTTCCAGATTTGGTAGTTTTGATAATTACTTATTTGTCCTACATAAAAATCACAGAGAAATTTAACTCACATTATTTAAAATCCTGCTTAGTTCTGTGATGTAGACTACATCAAAAGTCATCTCTTGTTACAGCGGATGTTACAGAGGGGGGATATCAATAATAACACCACTTCATGAGAGAGAATTTTGAAAGTCAGATTGTTCATCTGTTTGTATACGCTGAAACATCCCAAAAACGCCACGGTTCAAATAGCCAAAAGTCGCTGAAACGCTTTATCTCTGACGTTAAAACTTTCTTGTAATTGCTGTGAAGGCGGACTCGACTCGACTTAGTTTTCTATATTAATTAAAATAACTGTCGAAGTGATATCGCAAATGGCGCCCAACGTGGTGTCAACGTCTTTGTTGTAATATTACAATATGCAGTATCTAAAGTTAACAAATGTTACATAAAAGTCCCCACACATTATAGAAAATGAAACCTGTACGTGACTTAACATATTTCTTTAACCATTTGAATGAAAACCATGACTATAAATAAATTGAATCAATTTGAGAAGTGAACGTCTAACGGCTGATGATGATGATGAATTGAATTTGAGAGTGTAGTAGGTATTAGAATCGACGCGGACGTACATTGAAACCAAATTCTGGTAATGTTGTAACGGCACTTTTCTAATTAACTAACTTTTGAGACCCTCTACAGAAGACTAATAACGTTTCTTAAATAATAAATAAAGATTGACAATAAGACCAAATAAACCAGAACATAGTCTACGAGAAATGAAACACATAGTAGTACTGGCTATTTGTTACGAGTAACGTGCAATTCCCAAGTCATACTGTAAGCGATGCGAAAGCGTGACGAAGAGAACCTAGACAAATGTACGGAAGTACACGCTTTTGTATATTTGACACGATTCCGGCTAAATCCAAATGTTATAATGTGGAAGGATCTTTGTGAGTGTGCGAATTTGAATAATCGTTAATCATCCACACTGGTTAAACGTACTTTATAGTAACTTAGCATACAGGTTACATATATTTACATAATATGACATAAACATAAGTTCACGCCTGTATCCCCTAAGGGGTAGGCAGAGGTGCACTAGCGAACTATAACAGCCAAATTTCGCCGAGCTTAGTTCCTTCTCAGATGTGATAAATGAGCCTATCGCCATATCGGGCACAAATTCCCGACTCCGGGCTGATATGGAAAAATCCAATATCACTTTGCCGGACCCGGGGATCGAACTCGAGACTTCAGGACGGTAGTCGTACCGAAAATACCACCACGCCACCGAGATAATCAATACACATATTTATGCCCTGGATATAGTATTTTTGTTCAGTTAGTGCGTTCTATAAGAAAAAGATAAAGCTTCGCTGTCCCTTTGCTTCGCTATCTTTTTTGCAAGGACTTAAATGTGGGAGCGGGCGTACATCACTCGCTCCATTGTTATTAACGAGGATTTATGTTGTTTCATACATTGGTGGATCATGGCGCTTTCGCCAGTAAACTTGTTACAGAATAACAGTTTTCGGGTCAAATTGTCTTGTGGATTTCATAAGGTTTATTTACGCTTTGTGAACTTATAAATGTTATCTACATATATCTTAAGAAGGTTTTTAAGTTGTTTTTTAACCAAGTTTTATGCCAACCTACGGCTATCGCAATATCTTCGAGAAGGAAATAAAGTACTATACTGTCATAGAAAAGTCGTGGAAAAGATTGCATACCGCAGTGCGTGTACGTATGTATTTATCTTTAGTAACCACATATAATAATTTTATTCCATGTTTAACCCCTAAACTGTCACATACATTATAAATAAAATAAAATAACCTAATTGATTTATTTTAATGTTGGGACAACCCACTATATTTAGTTTTCTAAAATACAACTTCCATTCCCTTTACTGCAATACTAAGTGGACTGTTTTTAAACTAGTAACTAGTTTTTAAACCAAAGTCGTAGATACTGGCTGCTTTGAGTTGTTTCCGCTTTTATAACGACCGTAGAAATGCCCTTTAGCCTAAACGCTCGTTCATCGTTCCGCGACGTCACGGCTGTAATGATTCGCCACGGTCAAAGACATTGCCCACATAAAAAGCCGTCGTTTCAAAGACATAATTGTTCGATAGTAATGTTGGTTTGCATTTAAATGAGCCATTCCGTTCTGTAACTTATAATTCTGTTGTACTCGTGAGATGCGTCTGAATGATATAGACATATTTTTAATAAATAAAATAGCATTTTATTCCATAACACCAATAGCAAAAAAGAAAATAATCTTACAGCAAAAAAGGCACTGTAACACAGACAAATAATGCTAATTCGAAATAAGAAAATGAGAATTGAGAAACGAATAAAACATTCGTGTAATGTTATGTGGACGGAAATACTGTCTACGTGCCTAGAATTTCTCAGTCCAGTCTCCTTCTCATACCCACAATGCGTCCAATTTAAGTGATGTTACTTATCTTTAACGCTTTTATTAAAACTAGAAGTCGGCGCAAGCATATCTTAACTCTTGGTAATTAGTTAACTTTAAGGGTACAAGCTCAGTACAAGCGCCGGACCATTGTTACACTCGGCACAATGGAAAACTTGTGAATACTTTAACAGATACTGTGTAAAGTATTAATTATTGTATGCTATCTCATTCGTATTATTGTACAATATAATATGTAATATTCTATTCAGGCATCACGAAACGAAAAACAAAACAAAAGCCTTACCAGATATGACTAAACTCAGAAGTCCTGTCGATTTTAAGATGTTCTATGTCAAATGCGATATCTTATTTTGGTCTTCAAATGACATATGATCTGTGCTGTACCTACTTACATAAAAAATAAAAGTATTTCCATGCTTTCATCTCCGTGAACTGTTAGTAAAACTGAGCCCACTGTGATGTGATGTGCAATTTTATTCACACGTAGCACAGACTACGTGTAAAAGCACAGGCTTTCGCACACAAAGCGCGCGACCAAAATGGAAGGATAAAAATACGTAACACTTACATCCACGAAAATAGAACAAACATCACGAATATAGTTTGCACAATATCCGTAGAGTCGGCTAAAAGGTGAATTTTGCGGTGGGCGGATGAATGTATATTACGTCATTCTTTCACATCTACAACATATCATCACACAAACTTACGCCTTGTTTCAATAGGGGTAAACAGAGACAACACATTTCCACTTGATACGAATTTATTTATTTTTTATTTATTTATTTAACAGGTCGATCTGGAAATCTTTCGGGGAGACCTATGTTCAGCAGTGGTTGTGACGTCCTATGACTGATGATGATCATTTATTTATTTAATCATACAATACAAACTTATGAGCTAACAAAATGAATGCGAATAGGTCATGGCTTCCAAGGGTTTAAAACCAGCCTTAAAATATGAAAGCAAACAAGAACATCATTAATTAGATTTATAAACTACGATTTATCTCTATGAACGTCCCAACAGATCTTACCGGAACTCAACTAAGAAAATCCTCGTTAGACCAATAAAAACACAAATTGGTTTGTTAATGTCTTGAAACCTATAATGCCTACAAAAAGTATTAATAACATCCGTTTATGTAGACCTGCATTTGAACAGTATCTAACTATTCAAAATGCAAGTGCAGCGTTAAAAATACTTAACACGACTTTTCGATTTACCTCTTTGCAGTTCACGTATCTCTTACGAAGTATAGGATGGTAGCGGAATCGGAATCTGAAAAACTATAATACTTAGTGACTCGCCCCTAGTGTGTATAGCACTTTAATTTCATGGTAATAATAAGAGGAAAAGAGTGTTATTTCAATTGTATATGAGTGAGAAATTTTTGAGAAAATTTGGTAATGATCCAATTGAAATAATTTCGCCTAACTGGTCTTATATCAGAGACCTTTTATCCAGACCAGCAATTGTGATGGATGCGCTTATAAGTCCTTCTATTAGAATAGCACACATGTTACAAATGATTTGAATAATTTTTAATATGAAAATTCATTTACCACCTATTACATTATAGCTTTAATAAACTCAAAGAACTGTAAATATGATACTATTTGCATCTTTGCGTATTACTTCAGGGGCGCAGATTATTATCATAAATACTTCCTAAAAACCTGTCCTCTGGACAAGATGCGTATTGTATAGTCCAATTGCTAATTAAACGGAGTAAACTGACAGATCGAAATGTCACTTTCCAAAATAATGTTGCTTACTTTCAAAACATAGTGATTGATCTAGTTTAATTTTTATCATTCAAAGAAACAATACCTCATCACTAGCTTGGAAAATTAGAATTTTATTGCGTATTTTTAGAAATTTCAGCCTAACCCTTCGACTAAATGTCTGTGTAAATATTTTGCGTAAATAATCACAACAGATATACGAAATTATAACAATGAAAATTACAAATATTACTTTTATTATTTGAGAAAAATTACGTTCGGCGCATTCATAGCTTTTATAAGTTTTGTTTATAATGAATCATGACTATAATTCCAGTAGACATGCCATAACTTAACATGGAGTAATTTACTATGACTGTAATTCAGTAGACATGCAGTATTAATCACATATTCGGCAGGAATTACGACTTTGAGTTGAACTTTAGAAAATGAAAGAATGAAATGGTTCATTGAATTGAAATGTGTAAATAATCTTGATCTTTTTACCGCAGCACTGTTTAAATTTCATGAAAAAGTGGCAACATTCGAAATGTCAGTTTACTCCGTTTAATTAGCAATCCTACTATAATAAGAAATGTTAAGAAAGATAGAGATGACACTTGATGAGAGTATATCGAGCGCGACATACGTCGCGCCCGCTTGCGCTTTAAAGCGGTTTACTGCGGATCTAATGTAGCGCAACTAGCGCGCGTGCGGCGTGAGAAAGCCGTACCATACGACCAAAGGAGCAAACGACAAGATTTAAGGCTGGATTTTTTTCCTATGTGTGGCGTACGACCTGCCTCGGATAATTAATCAAAATCATAGCCATCTTGAGATTTAGTTTTAGAGGTAAAATATATAACATGTATTTTGTTACGGATTTCAAGATTATTTATTTGCATTTGAATAATTTGTTATATCAACTGTTCAATGTATTCATTATAAACCATAATAATGAAGTATAAATGCATATTGAAATTGTGAAAATGGGATATCTAACCTAATAATGAATTTGTATTCTTGTCAGTTTATTACCAAAAAGGTAATTTAAACAGTCTTGAAACACCACGTTATTAGCAAAAACCTACACCACACATTCTGAACATGACAACTTATTCCACCACAAAGGGATTATTAAACGCAAAATTACCCTATCAAAGGAAAGAAAACTATCTGAAGATGTGATGTAAAAGAGATTTTAGATATTTTCGCGTTGGCCTAAAGCTAAAGGGATCAAAGAATCCAATTACATTAAATAAAGCGCTCTCGGCCCACAAACGGTACCGCTCCCCTACAGGTAATGCAAAAAGAGTTTATTGCCAGTGAGAAATTTAAATTGCCTAATTGTGTTTGACCCTCGGAACAGCATGGCGGTAACTTAATTCCTCCTTTGTAGGAGAAATTATAAGGATTGTATTTTAATCGCTTTATTGTTATAATAACTGCCTGCCTCGGTGGCGTGGTTGTATTTCGGTACGACTCCCGTCCTGAGGTCTAGGGTTCGATCCCCGGGTCGGGCAAAGTGATATTGGATTTTTCCATATCAGCCCGGAGTCTGGAATTTGTGCCCGATATGGCGATAGGCTCGCCCCCTATCACATCTGGGACGGAACTAAGCTCGGCGAAATGTGGGTGTTCTAGTTCGCTAGTGCACCTCTGCCTACCCCTTCGGGGATACAGGCGTGAGCTTACGTGAGCTTACGTATTGTTATAATACGCTACTGTTAGAAAGATTATAGGAATGGACCTTTCTACTCACGCTTAGCGCTTTAAAGCGTTCCCGGAATTTATACCTCAGATTTATAAACTTATTAAAATACTAGCTGTTTCTCGTGACTTCGTTCACGTGGATGTCCCACGCAAATCATACATTTTTTCGTGGATAATCACAACTTTAAAAACTTAACAGACTGACTTCAAAACCCATCGTGACTAAATTTACATGGGACCACCCTTGAAATAAGCTCTATCGAACACAAAAATAATTTTGAAAATCGGTCCACATTTTGCGGAGATATCAACATACATAAAAAATACAGACGAATTGAGGACCGTCTCCTTTTTAGAAGTCGGTCGATAAAAAGTACCCTATGTTACTCGTTTATGACGTAACTTTCCATAGGTTAAAGAATTTTTAAATAGGTTCAGTAGTTTTCGAGCCTATGTTACATCAATATAATATACCCTAGATCTTACCCTAGATGCACAGTTCTTTGCAAATATCCTCTTGAAAAGTAGTTTCAGGAATAAAACAAAGAAAAGATCACAAGTTCTAACTAAATCAACAAATAATAACCCTATGCACGTGTTATAAAGTAGCTTTTGCAACGAAATGACCAAGAGTTCTTAAATTTGAATTTTGAAATTTAGAATTCTATCAGCGTCCGACTTGTAGGCAAAAGGAATGCTTAAGCACTCCTTTGCTGTCCCATTTTCCGAGCGTCAACTGTGCATCTAGGTATATAATATATCGATGCCATGTTACAAACAAATATACAAAAGAACAAAACTTTCCTCTTTATAATACTAGTATAGATCAATCCTTACTACACTTATAGGGTGAAAGTTTTTCTATCGCACGAGCCTCAACATGTGTCACGTTTAGGTAAGTGCACGTTCACCTTAAATGAATTGCATTATTGTTGTTAAATGGCAGTTACGCAACTTAGATTCTTGTATTACTGGGAATTAAAAATCTGACAATAGTATCCATCAATCACACGAAATGAATAAACAATAAAAAGTCACATCAATTAGTTCCATTCCTGTTAGAACCAATAAATATTCAAGGGGAGACGCGACAAAACTTCACGAAACTACAATTAAACTCCAAGGAAAACTAAAACTGACGGCGTTTCCCAGAGTTGTCCGGGTAAACAGCGTAGTCACCGCGGCCGGGTAATTGGACGGACCCGGGTAGAAAGCTCCGCCCGGGTGTCGCTTTACGTTCAATCTTATTGAAGCTCGTGTAATTAAAAGTTCCGGTGCTCATTTTTTCAACATCTTTGATGACTGAAAGTCTGACTTTGAGTCAAAGGTAGGGGAGGCTGTACGGCGGCGTTTTACACGCTATTGTTATTTTCTCAGCAGATTTGTATGTTATGTTATTTCGCAAAAATTTGGGTTTTACCCATAAATTAATAACACCTAACATCCCAGTGGTGACGGGTCTATACAACTCGATTCCTACTGGCTTCCCTTTTCCAGATTGTTGCCTAATAAATTTTATCTAGCTACTATCTGGAAAAGAAACTGGCTTCTCTTTTGAAATTTTTCACCCTTCCCCACTGCTAACATCCATATACATCGTCCTGACCCCACACTAGGTTACATACATATTGTAGCATGGTCACCAGGATCTACGACAACATCCAAACAAGAAATAAATATTTATATGTATATCACACGAACCCTTGTCTCCGTGCGGGAATCGAACCTGCCTTCTTTCAACTTATATATACGAATAAATATTTTTGTTGGTAGTCTAAACTTTTTCATGTTCAGTTTAATCACAAGTTTTAGTTGCATTATAACCTATTAGCATTTTAACATGTATTACGTATTGTAAATATGACAAAATGATGGATAATTTCAGCCGAATATCTATTTAAATTTCATGTTTTGTTGACGAGAATCAAATGATATATATTTTACCACCCATTTATTGCACCACCATCCTTTTAAAGTAATGATGTAGTAATAACTAATTACTCACAGTGGAAGATGTTTGCAACATTCAACATCGCCTCCATATTGACACCACCACACCTGTCTCCGCGACGAGGGGAGAGCCACGCCTTGTCTCTAATGCCTAGCTGACCTACAAAACTCAGACCTAGCATTAGAACGTACTTTACACATTAGTACTATAACACTGATGTATCAAATCTTTACAGTTGTCTGGATATTTTATAACAAAAGTCGTAACAAAAATTATTTTGATGTTTTGAAATGAAATGTTCAAGGTTTTAGGACCCTGCGCTAGATATTATGTAGTTCATTATACCTAGGTATATTTTGAGATAGAATTTATTACCTTACAAGATTTTCTTATTAGTGGAATATAACATTATCACATTAATTTCAGTAAGACATACATAAACATTGGATTTTATATTACAAGCCTTCTATGACAATATAAAAAAAAAACACAAAATAACTTGATCTGGTTTGATCGTGTAATAAATTATCATTAGAGTAAACAATGAACTCATAAATTATCTTCATAACCATAGGGGCACACGGGGCCTGTGCTCTGGGCCCCCGACCTCACAGGGCCCCCGAAAGTCTGACAAGTACTTAAATTCTCCTTCATGATTAACTATTTTTATACTCCAAGGGGCCCCCGAATGCTTGTACGCCCAGGGGCCCACGCATGCCTTAAGACGGCCCTTCTATTCAGCTATTCATACCTAGTGACTAGTGTTAACTTTTAATAAAATCTTTCCGTGACGGTGCCGACGAATTCGGCGATGGTATCTGGCTCCGAGTACAGCCGGCACAGCCTACGCCGAGCCTTTGTGTCCCCACAATGGTTCCTCTCTCACCGAGATGGATATCTCTGGGATAGGATGGAGTCTGCTAGTGACGTTACCAGGTGACAGGTTGACGTTTGATAGGTGTGGTTGATAAAAGGGAAAGGTTAAAACGTCTAAAGATGTTTGACCTTAACTGGTGATTGTTTTTAGATCAATGTGGATTTTCGAGGGAACATTGTAATACGAGTGATAAAGACTTCTGTTTATAGATCCCGGAAAAATACTTTTATCACGGAAGCCGAACTTCTAGCAACAGCTGGTACTTAACAAAAAGAAAACTGAAGTATACAGTAAAGTTAGAAATTATCGGCACACTTAAAAATCGCACATTACCTTTGTAACAGCTTGTAATGTGCACTACTACACCTATAAATAATAATAATTTCTCACAAGTTAGAACAATCGCTCCCACATTTAGTATTCCAAAGCCACTGGGGCAGTATATAACTCAATTCCGACTACGCCGTAGACCCTCGCCAACGCCTACGGGCCCGTAGCTTGCGCCTACGATAGAGCTACGCGAATCGAATTGTAAGTTTAGTCTGGGTGTTATTCTTATGTTTTTACGATACTTCTAGATAAACTAATGTTCTCTTTGAATAAATGAATATTACGAGATATTACCCTTCGCACATAACGAGAAAAAATATGTAAATGGAAATATGTTTTATTTTAATAAGTATTCTAGCTCTTATTATTCTGACTTTCAAAGTGGTTGTGATATTAAAGAACGTATGTATTTTATATTTTTACGCCATGTATTTATTTCGAGAGTAAATACACAGTGCCAGCACGTCGCGTCATCTGAAATGATTGCCCCATCTCATCGTATTCAATATATCAACCAGCCGAAACTATTCCCAAACTGAATTGAATTCCCTCGACTTGTAAATTTAAAAAACAAACACACACATACGTCGAGACGTCGCTTCAGATGGTTTTCATTTGACTGTATTTCAGCAAATTAGGTTCTCCCAAGTGGCAAGTGGAAGGCTTTGGTGAAAGAATTTCAACACGCGTCTGTTTGTCGTCTTCGTGTCGTTGATGTGTGTCACAGTGTGCTTGTCACAATTTGTTGTGTCAATCATTACAAATGACAGTTGAAAGTTATACACAAGTCATACATACACGAGTGAAACGGCTTTTAATACAGCTATTGACTTGTCGAGTCTTGCGACGGATTTCACTGAAAAATAACTCGGTTGAAAACGATCCGAAACTCCATGTAATAGTACTTATCTCAGCTATGAAGTTATTAACAAACAATAGTTAAATATTAATGCAATAAATATCTGGATTCGATTCCGTATAAAGGCAAAAGGTCTTCGGCCTCTTAAAAGCACTCGTTGACATTTGAACTGGATTTGACCCCATTTACCAGCACTTCACTATTCCATCACAGCTTTAAATTATGGAACAACAATGCATTAAATACGCAAAGTCATTAAGTCGAATATGAATTTTGCATTTCCCCTATAGTCCTGTTCTGTAGCACCCCACCCCCCGCGGGCCGCAACCCCACAACCCTGAGTCAAGTTGAAGCCGTCTCATTATTATTTCAACGTCCAGCCCTCTGGGAGTGTTGTTGTACAGTTCTATTATTTTTACAAAGATGAATGTACTGGGGAGAAAATGCTTGCTCAAATTGTGGTTCCTAATAAATAAAGTAACTAACCTAACCTAACCCCTCTCATTAGTAGAGGAGGCCCGTGCCCAGCAGTGGGACAGTAATATTACAGGGCTAATATTATTTTATTATTTATTATTATTATTTTAATAAATAAAGTGATCACATTAAAAAATGTGATTTATATCTCATGATGACAATTGAATTAACAATTTACCTAGATATAAAGTCAAAACTATCTACGAAATTCGCTCTATAGATCTCAACCAGAGAGTCGTCACCTTTGAACTTTATAAACTTTAATAAGTTTCCTCTAATGCAGTGCGGCTTTAAGAAAAATGTGCTTTCACGTATCGAATAAAACACGTAGCTACCACGTGAGGGGAGTTCCAAGTGGGAACTCGTGAGTTGGGTTATATTAAATTTCCTTTTTCACAGAAAACAGTGATTTATTTTCTGGTATTGTTAGAAAATTTTATATTAAACGAAATGAGCGGCAAAGTTTATACACAAGTATTATAAATTCTGTGTAATGCTCGTAAATGGTCATCTGTCCAGGAAAATGTATCAAGTGGTTATACCGCAAGTTAAACTTCATTAAGTTTTCTACATTTATTACCGTATTTTAGTAAATATTTGTGTACTTGGAAAGGGATATGCCGAAATTAATTGGTTAATTTTATATCATGGTTCACGGGAAACCGAATGTGTTTTTTTAACAAACACACTGCACCCAACCAAGCTTTAAAATCTGTTGCTAGAAATTATGTTTCCTTCCACAGCAACCAAATAACGTAACCAATTATTATTAAAATAAATTAAATAATTAATTAATTAATATTAAATATTAATTCTAACTATCCGTCCTCACTCTTGAGCAAGGAACTAACATCATACATAGTTTAAGTGCAAGTTAGAACGGTCCGTGAGATATGAACTTACTCGTAAAGTGCGCACGTTGCATTCGCTACGGACACATTACACTGCGCTCCCAAGCCGCTCCACCGACCACCAATTACCACACCACCTTCACCACAGCTTTACACTAGGGATGCTGCAGACTTACTTACATATGCTGAAATATATTCCATAAAGTATACATACATAAGTTCACGCCTGTATCCCCGAAGGGGTAGGCAGAGGCGCACTAGCGAACTAGAACACCCACATTTCGCCGAGCTTAGTTCCGTCCCAGATGTGAGAGGGGGCAAGCCATCGCCATATTCCAAACTCTGGGCTGATACTGAAAAATTCAATATCACTTTGCCCGACTCAGGGATCGAACCCGAGACCTCAGGACGATATTCGTACCGCGCACGCAATACCACTACGCCATCGAGGCAGTCCATTTATTTATTCCATAAAGTATAATTTCTGGTAATCTTAATATCAAGATCACCTTTTTGTGTTGCAAGGTTTATTGTGTTCGCATCATTTTGGTACAGAGGTCTCATCGCCTATTAGTAAGAGTATAACTATAAGCTACCGACTTCTTAACTTCTACTTTTTTTTCACCTGATCTTATCCCATTGAATATGGGATCCGTTCGGCGCAATATAGTTATTTTTTTACTATGTATTTGTAGGAAATTTGATTCTGCTTAGTTTTTAAAACCGGCCATCTGCCTGACTTCAACCATTTTGGTGGATTCCATTCTGGGAAATTGGTGTTTAAAAAAACGCCATGTCCAATCTTAGTATTGAACCATCCTGGGTTCATATCCCATATTCACTAACACAAAACCAACGACGACGAACGTACTAATTACACTGATTTATTTATTTATTACATAGACACACCAGTTGCACATGCATTAAATTGGTTACAAAAAGAATAATAACAATAATAGATTGTCCTGATGCGCATGCCTATTTAAGGTATGTACAACATTCACAATAACAAACTAAAATAGATAAAAAAACTGTCATTACAGTTTTCTACAATTCAAGAAATAAGAACCTAATTCTGATTACGAATACCATTTGGAAACATCACACGATTTCTCCGTTATACTGTAACGTCCCTAGTTCTTGGGGCATCTCACAGCTGGCGACAGTTCATTAAAACTTTCCGCGCGAAACTTAAATTTAAAAACGGCGCGGAATGGAACCCGCGCTCCGGCCTTCGGACCTCATTACCGACCACCACAGTTTACATCTTGTTCTTTGTGTGCCAAGTGTGAGAAATTGTATAACATTGTTGATGGTTGTTGCGATTCGTGGAATACAAATAAAACAGTATTTTTAAATAGCTCCATGTTTAAGATAAGCGTTTTACTCAAAGGTGGGTTTACAAGTAGATGCCTACAGCATGGATGGACTGGCTCAACCGAATTTTTTTAGAAAACCGACGTTAGGTAACGTTTTGCTTTGTTGTTTCGTAGGCTGATTAAGATTACTCGATACTCGGACACCCGCTCTCCTTTCCAATTCCGGTTCCTTTTCTTGTCACCATAGGCAGCAAGTCAGATCCCAGGTATTACTAATATCCTTGAGCGACGGTAAACACTTACCATCAGCTGCGCAGTATACTCGTTGGCCCTCGTATGCCAATATAAGGATTTCGTTTAATTATAAAATATCATCATCATCAGCCACAGGACGCCCTCTGCTGGACATAGGCCTCCTCATAGCCCAACGCCTTGCAAATATCCATCTTTACATTGTATAAAACGAAGTTTTCCCGCTGTCTGTCTGTCTGTCCCTATGTATGCTTAGATCTTTAAAACTACGCAATGGATTTTGATGAGGTTTTTTTAATAGATAGAGTGATTCAAGAGGAAGGTTTATATGTATAATATATGCATAAATTCATCCCCTACAGGGATGTAATGGGGGATGAATGTTTGTCAAGACTCACGTGGGCGTAGCCGCGAGCAAAAGCTAGGAAATTATAAAATGTAACCCTGCAATTTTAATGTAGTTTCGAAAAATTTTAGGCGAATTTTCATAATTCATAAAGGGATCTATTTCTTTTTCGGTAGTGAAAGAAAAAATTGCCACACTTTTCCCTACATTCCATGCTTACATACTGCGACATCTTGCAAATATTACAGATACTTTCTGCCTCGTCCGTTGCCCGGTCTAATGGTAACTTTGTTTAATTAAACTTAGCGTTACACTCGGATAAATTTCTTGTGTTTATGCCAGTGACCTCCGGGCTTGTGAATAATACATGCTAGTCAGCGGCGAGCCCTTTGAGCGGTAATAAGCCCTTCATAATCATATAAACTAGCCACTCGCCACTTTCTATGAAGGATTAGGTTACTGACGTCGCATTGCTGAGTGCAAAGTTTGTTCTATCAGACTTTACATGAAGTTAAATGGGTGATAATAAATGCGACTATTTTTACTTAGTACTTTTGCTTCTACTTAAGAAGCTTAAATAAATAAATAAAAATGTTTATTGGTCACGTAGGCATATCAAATGCATTTATGGCAGGTCACAACAAGGTCTAGATACATTTATATAATAATCATGTTATAACACTATAAATTTAGAAAATAAGCAGGCAGGTTAGAACACAATAAAAAGGATGGGGCTTAGATAAAGGGTTGTGATTTGTAGGAAAGGGAACGAACGGGATATGGCAGGAATGCTAACAGGGAATTGAGGGGAAAATAAAATAGGAAGCTTGTAGGATTGGACTGGAAATGTGGATAAGGAAAAGCTTGCTACATCATGCGTGATCGTAGGTCTCATTCATTAATGAAAGTATTAGTTCAAACCGGTCGAGCAGGCCCATTCGTGCTGAAGGCGTAACTGTTTTCAGCGTGGCTCAACTATGACTCATAATATATTTTTGAAGCCGGTTTATAAGTGTTAAATCTAACACGTCGTAAGTAACTTATCAAGTCCATCGCTCCACAACACTACTCACTCAAGGTGTCAGATGCAGTCGTACTCGCGTCCCCACTCAGTTTACACTACAATTGTAGCTCCCTGCAAGCCTTTGTTGATAACTCTCGTCCGTTGTTGCCCAAACTTTCCCACTGTGAGCATGAAGTTACAGAATAAACTTGACGAAACAGTATTTAGTACAAACTATGGTTGACGTATCTCAATTGAGTTTAAAGTTTCAACTACATTGTATTAAAACTACATTGTGGATTTTATGTGTGAATAATTGTAGATATGTAACCTATCCTGCGACCTTTATCAGGTCATCGGTCCACCTTGCAGGTGGATGTCCTACGCTGGATGCAGGCCGCTTCCAACAGGTTGATCTGGAAATCTATGGGGGAGGCCTATGGTCAGCAGTGGACGTCTTATGGCTGATGATGATGTAACCTTTATACGGCTGTCGTCTCAATTTGGGTAGTTATAATTAAATAAGTAAACCCAACAGTCCCACCCAATACATATCTCCTAGTTTATAATCATTTTTAAGAGATGCTTAACACAGAAACTAGTCTGGCCCTTTCTCCATTACGTCAAATGGTTTGATAATGAAAGAGACAAAACTTTAACTTAATAACCGCTTTTTTATAAGAAAGACCCATAGTCCAGACGCTCAAAATATGATGATCAATATATGATTCTTTCTACGAGAAGATTCCAGTCACAAAACGCGCGTAGAAACTACATTAACATACAAATACTTTAAATAACATAACATAACATAAGCTCACGCCTGTATCACCGAAGGGGTAGGCAGAGGCGCACTAGCGAACTGGAACACCCACATTTCGCCGAGCTTAGTTTCGTCCCAGATGTGATAGGGGGCGAGCCTATCGCCATATCGGGCACAAATTCCAGACTCCGGGCTGATATGGAAAAATCCAATATCACTTTGCCCGACCCGGGGATCGAACCCGAGACCTCAGAACCGTAGTCGTACCGAAATACCACCACGCCACCGAGGCAGTACTTTAAATACTATGTTAATTTTTAGGTCTCTTACATAAAAAATCTGAACAAACATCCGTGGTAGTTGTTTAAATAATCACTGTGCAATTATGTAACCACGCTCGATTTTTCGCCCGTCGGAGGCGGCACATATATATGTTACATAAGCGTATGGGCCACCGGAGGCCGAGCCGCCCGTGAGTATAGCCAAAAAACAAAATCGCAAGTAACAGATCTCATTTAAAATTTCAATATTATATTATTGCTTCAATAACATTTTAAATTGGGTATTAAGATTGCAATGAATTCAATAATCGAGATGACAATTGAACTGAAAAAAGAGTTAGAGGGAAAATAATTAGCCGAGCGCGACCTTGGCAAGGTCACTTGGCGGATCGGAGAGAGTTTAAAGCGTTTTCAACTATAATAGAAGTGGAAGATTGACACAGACGAATAAACGCACAAAAACGACTTTACAGACGAAATGTGGAAGAAACAGTTCCTCCCCACATTCCACTAAATTATATAATTTAACATTCAACTTGGGTTTGTGTCTCGCGTTATAATCGTAATATTATAAGATGCATAATTTAAAATTATACGTTAATATAAAAATTAATAATAAAAAATACAGACGAATTGAGGATCTTTTTTGAAGTTGGTGGACAAAATAAACGATGATACGATGTAAAGTAACAAAACTTAAAAAGTAGATGCAAAATTAATATGAAAACGTTGGATTGGAGCTTTTAACTCTTTTTTTTATTTCTTTATTTTGTCCACCAACTTAAAAAAAAAGAGAACATTCTCAATTCGTTTTTACGCAGTATCTCCATCGATATATTATTTACCTAGATACACAGGTGACGCTCGGAAAATGGGACAGCAAAGGAGTGCTTAAGCACTCGTTTTGCATAAGCACTCGTTTTGGATACAGTTCGACGCCGATGGAATTCTAAATTTCAAAATTCAAATTTAAGAACGCTTGCTCATTTCGTTTAAAAAGCTACTTTATTACACTTGTATAGGTTTATATTTGTGTTGATTTAATTAGAACCTGTGATGTTTTTCTTTGTTTTATTCCTGACTTTTTAGGAGGATATTTGCAAAGAACTGTGCATCTAGGGTATATTATATTGATGGTTAACGCATGTAACTTAACCAAAGAGATTTAATATTTGAATGTCTTTGAACTTAACAAAACTTAAAAGATGGATGCAGAATTAATATGAAAACGTTGGATTGGAGCTTTTAACTTTTTTTTCATTTCCTTTATTTTGTCCACTAACTTCAAAAAAGGAGAAGATCCTCAATTCGTCTGTATTTTTCTTTCTGCGCGGTATCTCCGCCAAGCATGGACCGATTTTCACGATCATTTTTGTTGTCGATAAAGTTTATTCCAAGGGTGGTCCCATATAAATATGATCACAATCGGATACATTTTCAAGTGGGTCCGTTAAGTTTTTAAACTTGTGATTATTTTGTCCAACATGTTAAATTTTTCTTTAGTACATCTTTCCACAAACACATAAAGGATATTTTATTAAATCTGGTCTATGTAGCGTCTTTTGGTTTAATAGTCTATGCATGGACTTGCAGTTCAAGGGCGAGGTTCGAATAAGTTGGCTGCACCCGACAATGGAAATAAATAAAATAATCTATTTTGTGATGTTAGGAGCTATATAACTTCCATTGTTCAAACTTAATTGGATGTCTAAAGATGTAAGCGTTGCTTAGTGGAGTAATATATAGAGCTTGATTAATGTGGGGATAATTTGACCCCGATTGGTGAATTTTATGAGCTTTAACTTAGTATTTCTCGTGGTTTTGTTCAAGCCAAAAGGGGATTGTTAAATTATCGTTTTATGATTTTGAAGATTATAAACTTTACACTTTTAAAGTATTGCTTTATTTTACTTTCTTCATATCGATACGTCACGAAACTAAATTGTAAAAAATACTAGTATAATTTATTTCCCTAATTTAATTATTTGATTATTAATTGATTGTTAATTGATTAAGTGATTGATTCAGCTATAGTTGAGGAATAAACATCCACTCATGTGTCCAATGCATTAACGAAAATGTCACCCATTATTTCTCATTGTTATTCGTTTCTAAGAAGGCACTGATTCGATAATGATGATAAACAAAAATCGAGACAATCTCGTTTATATTTCTCGGAAGCTGATCCCAATATCCGTTGTCTGTTGACGGGATGTCGACCTTATTACCAAGTCAACTCATATATAAATGAACACGTTACAACTCAATTTCGTATAATAAACATAGACAGTGTAGCTATCTATAATAAATTATGATTATGTTTGTCTTGTTATCCATATTTCTTTCTTTCTACTTGTCCTTACCCGTCCTTACTCCTTACCGGCGCAACACACTTTTTCAAGCATGTTTCAGAAAGGTTTTAGCTTAGTTTTTACGACCGGCTCTCTACCTGATGTCAACCCCCTACTGTGGGATGCAATCAAATTAGAAAAATCACTTTGCCCGACCTGGGTATCGAACCCAGGACCTCCCGAATCCCGATCCTCAGTCCATATACGCTGCCACTAGATAAATATCTATATTTCCACACTAATATTATAAATGCGTCTTCCTATGTGTTAGGTTTTCACGGCTAAACCACTGGATCTATTTTTTTTTTTTTATAGCAGAGATTGGCAAACGAGCAGATGGGTCACCTGATGGTAAGTGATCTTCACCGCCCATAGACACCCAAGACACAAAAAGAATCATGGGTGCGTTGCCAACCTAAAAGGAGCGAATGGAAGGGGAGGGAAGGGGATTGGGAAAGGGAGTGGGGAAATAGGCCACCGGAAATCTCACTTACCGAACGAAACGCGACAGCAAGCTGGCACTTTACGTCGGTTTTCTGTGAGACAGTGGAATCTAACCGGTCGAGCCGGCCCATTCGTGCTATAGACGTTACTGTCTACAGCGTGGCTCTACCACAATTAAATTTGATGAAATTTATTTAATGAAATTTGGTATAAAGCAATCCTGTAGTTTAGGGACCGACAGAGACTATGTATTATTCGAGAAAATGTCCCCGTAGTGTTGAATAGGAACCAGAAAGACGCGCGGGCGGAGCTGCGGGCAATAGTTAGCTTTTACTTCTAAAAATGTAACATTTCTGCCGTAAAAATATATTTAACATTATAAACTCGGACAGATGTGGAACCACATCTTGGTGGATTTATTTTCTAGTTTAATTCGATAGAGGATGACCCTATTGTCATAACTGCAACTCTAGGCAATAATACAAAAACTTTAAACAAATAGTGGGGGCCTAAAGTGGCGAAGGGTGAATCTTTCAAAGAGAGAAGGCGAGCCTATAGTGAACTATATAATAACTTCTCATTTCACGGTTTTCACCCGACTGTCCCGGAAACAAGGTAATGTTCTATCACAAGTAATTATAATCGGTGACGTTTTCGTCGTTGTCCATGTTATAAATGAAACATTAGCTTCGGTACACGCTTACACAGAGTTAGTTCTTAGCGCCATGCATATTCAAGTGGTGTAGCACCGTTGCAGCGTTGTACTGAATACAGAAATCTCAGGCCTCACTACTCTTACCGTCTGTTACTAGAACGCAAGTCTCGACTCTGTTTAATTGATTTTGTATTGATTTTACAACTGTAGTAAACTACGGTCTGTTGATTTAATACAAAAGAGTGTGCTAAAAAATCAAAAAATAATTAGACGTACAAAGATGAAATCGTTTCTCATAATGCAATGGTCGCCTCATTAATATATAGATAAACTCACGCCTGTTTCCCGTTGGGGTAGGCAGAAACTAAGGAGCGCCAATTACCTCGGTTCAAACACAACTCTTTCGCTTCTTCCACAGTCATCAGTATTTTCATGCACGCTCGTCGGTTACGAGAACTCCTTATTTGGCTCTGTTTCAGGAGATCGCCAATTTGGTCCTTAAAGGTACGTCTAGAACGTTCTCGGCCGACACTACCATTCACTTCCGCTACATAAATTTCTTTCGTCACTCTGCTTTCATCCATCCTTTCAATGTGGCCAAACCACCGAAGCATTCCTTTCTCAATCCTCGTCACTAGATCTTCCTTCAATCCATATTTTTCTCTTATGCTGCTATTCTCTATCATTCAACTTCATTAATATATCTGCAATATATTTCGCTTTATCGGAGCTTAAATTCAGGGTAATATATGTGATTATTATTTATATTTAGGTATTTATTTTGTTATAGCTGTTGCTCGGCACTTCATTCGCGTGTAAATTTATTTTCGAATCTATTCCACAGGAACCGTATTTTTTCCGGAATAGAAGTATCCGTGAAAGAATTTTTTAAATCGGTTCTGTAGTTTTTGAATCTATTCATTACAAACAAAAAAAAACAACAAATCTTTTCTCTTTTTAATATCAGTATAGATACAGATCATTTTGCAATAAGGATTTTAATATTTTATATACCTAGATTAACAATGATCGACTTGCTTTTTGACTATTTCCACACTTCGCCACTGTTGTCTAAAAACAAACCATTAGTAGGATGTGCAGTCTGAACGTCCGCAGCAAACGTAGCGGAATTTTTCAATAGCGCCGAGACAATATCGTAACAAGTAATACGCGCCTGTCTGCGTTGCCTTCACTTCTAATCTGCACATACTATGTTCACTGTATAATATACATCGTATGTGGTGTGCAGTGTGCTATAACCTATTTAACACTCATGTTTTATGAACTGCTTTTTCAGGGATTATAAGATGAATAAATGATAGCTGCCTCGGTGGCGTAGCTGTGATCGGTACGACTACCGTCCTGAGGTCTCGGGGTCCATCCCCGGGTCGGGCAAAGTGATATTGGATTTTTTCATATCAGCCCGGAGTCTGGAATTTGTGCCCGATATGGCGATGGGCTCGCCCCCTATCACATCTGGGATGGAACTAAGCTCGGCGAAATGTGGGTGTTCTAGTTCGCTGGGGCGCCTCTGCCTACTCCTTCGGGATACAGGCGTGAGCTTATGTTATGTGTTATGTAAATGATAACTCTTTTAGGTCAGCACAAAAAGACAAATTACAAACTAACTCCCAGGCCCTCCGAATATGAAAAAAAAACTTGTCCGTTTTACAATATTAATATAGATTTAACTGTAATTCCGACTTTATAATCTCCCTTATTATAAATGAAGAAAAATTCTCGCCTATATTTTAATACTTAATAATTTGTTTATAACTTCCTTCATTTTCCTAACTTATACGCTACATTAACCACATTAAGTAAACATAAGGCCGCCTAACGCATATACCAACGAAAATATAATGAATGCTCTACGCGTACTGCGTGTATTCATAATTTAATCTCCGCGTAACTTCCACGTAAGTTAAGGATTCTGTACGCACAAGTTGGTAGAGTTTTTAGAATTTCACCCCTTGTTTTGGTTAAAGAAGTTTTTGGGATGAATTTAGCGTACCGTGAAACGAAACACAAGTTTTTAATTCGCATCTACAGATTAAATCTCTGTGACAATGGAATTCCTTAGGGTAGGCTTGATATGTAACAATTGTTAAAAAACATTTTATAAGGGACATAACAATCTTTGAAGTCTCAATCATTCCGTCAAAAAAGACTAGTTTTTTACGGATTTCAAAACGTCAGGACTAAAAATAAAAATAAATCGCGATAGAAAACGTAAAAACAAAGTTTATTTAAAAAATGTAAAGGGTTAAGTGGTTTTTGCGTAACTGTCAGTTTCAAAAGTTGAATGATCTTTCTAAATCAATCATAATCATGAAGGGGGGTTGGGGTGGGAGTGGAGATCCTCAAAGATTCCCTCAAATCTTTGAAAACTTGTAACCGCAAAATTGTACCGGTTGTGCCCAGTTACCAATTCCCTCAAATCTTTGAGGGAATTGGTAACTAGGCACAACCGGTACAATTTTGCTGTTTTGTGACAATAGACAATATAAGCTGCTACGTCTGTGCATTTTATTGCAATAATATTAAAAAGGTCATAAACAGATAGTTGAGAGTTGCCGAAATCCGAGCGCCATGATGCTTGTACACACTCATGTGCAAGTACTGCCTTGGCTGGTAACAATGCTTACACGTGTAGCCTGTAAGGCAATAACTCTCGAGTGTCGTACCATCGTACACGGTACGCCCAATATATTGTGATCCTCACCCGTTCTCGGTGTTGCAGATGAATGGCGCTTGTACCTTTGTCGCCAGTCGCCACAGCTCGCCACCGTCACCTTATAACTATACCATAGGTACTCCAAAGCAGTGACTTGCATAGGCATTTAGATCAGGATAGACAAAAAGTTTACATAATTTATTTATCAACTCGTACAGCATCTGATGGTGCTATAATGGTCTATCATCATCATCCTTGTGTCGATTTAAAATAAAACCAAGTGATGCAATTTTTTTTTTTAATTAACATAACATATTATGTTATGTTAATTTTAAAATAGCTTTTTGACAAGATTTTTATTCTTTATTTGGGTAAATAGCAAATTGTCAGGGTAGACAGTGTCTCTTTGTCTATATGGACTGCACGCCACTGCTCGCAAGCATACATTAAAGTACAGACGACGTGTGTCTCTATACTTTGAGGGACTTTCGGTTGTGTAGCCGATAAAGATAATTGGTTTTGTTTCATATATGTACCTACATAAATTGGCAATTATTTCTTTCTACCTGCCCTATTCTCACCATATGTGGGGTCGGCGCAATACACTTTTTCAAGCATGTTGCAGAATGGATTTGGCAAAGTTTTTACGACCGGCGTACCTGACGTCAACTCCCTGTCTCGGGCAAATTCAACTAGAAAATTCGCATTGCCTGACCTAGGAATCGAATCCAGGACTTCCCGGTCCACAGCGCATATATACTGCTACTACACCAAGGAGGCGACTTACATAAATTGGCAATATGTATGTAAAATATTTTGTATTTATCTCCTTCAGTTATTATTATTATTTCCGTCCTTTACTGTTATTTCCTTTAGCGAGATGGTAAGTTTTATCTGCAATACTTTATTTTAGAGTAAGACAATTTTATATTTATTGCACATTATTATTTAGTCATAAAACTAGGTATGTATTCAAATTCAATAACGTTTTCATCAAAATTAAAATACATAATTCACATTTTACTGATAACCACATTCAGATCTGTCCATTTATTCAGAAGCTACGTAACCACAAACAAAGCGGTCAAACTTAGAGGTTATATAGTATTTAGGACAAATAGCGTTAAAACGCTTTATTTTTATACCGTCTAATACAATACTTTGGATAATAGATATTCATGAAAGCAGCCCATATTCTTTATTGTAACGGCAGATACAGTTTTTCTGTCTGTTGTACTCGTCGACAGGCGCGTGGCTATCGACCGGGGTCAGGGTCGTCAGGCTTTTCTCTCTCGAATACGTAACCATAGCTTTTCGTTGCTACACCATTTTACTTTACAGTGTATATTCGTGTTGATAGAATAAATATTTAAATCATTTCTTAGTGTTATGGAAATCTTTGTGATAAACAAAAAATCTTTTTTAACGTAATTGAATATCTTAAGAATAATTTTCACATGCAATTTGCTTACAATGTATTAAAATTTCAAATGATACTAAATCCACTTTACTGTTTACGTTATATTTAGTTTTATGTTCATCTTAAAACACGTATATACGTAATCAAATATAAGTATAGTGAGATTTATTATGTTTATAAAATACGTTTCTGTAGACTACGTAACTTTTTGACTCTAAGGCTTAGATCTATTAGAGCGAACTTGGAATTAGTCTGAGTCAAAAAAACGAACTCAGTGTAGATTTGAAATATTTAAATCGAACTTCAACTTAGTCCTAACGACTAAGCAAAGACTTTCTTGTAAAAATTGACTCAGACTTGGTCTAAGTTCGTTTTAAAAATCCCAAATCCTCACTGAAATCGTTCCTTTGACTTAGAATTAATCGAAGTTCGCTCTAAAGATCTCAGCCTTAGTCTTTTAAAATATTCCCCTACATGACTACTAATGTAAAAGCCTGTCAGGGTGATCGTTTGGGATATAAACTGAATCCCGTGTACCAGCCCGAGCAGGCACGAGTTGCGACAAAAAGTAGAGCGTGTAACTGCGCCATTAATCTTAATCTACGGCGACACCGACATCTGTGTTCACTTCACTGTCTGTGCTCTGTTACTGGATGTAGGGACGTCGGTGTTTTCATAAAAGGTCTATTCTGTATGATGCTATCAATGAAGGAATGTCGAAGAATGACTCGACCTTGCAAAAGCTTGTCCGGAGGCCTGATTCTCTGTGTTCACAGTTCAAAACAATTGTGTTATGAACAAAATCACGTTAATGGAATAGAACATACATAAACATAAGCTCACGCCTGTATCCCCGAAGGGGTAGGCAGAGGCGCACTAGCCGACTAGTACACCCACATTTCGCCAAGCTTAGTTCCGTCCCAGATGTGATAGGAGGCGAGCCTATCGGGCATATCGGGCTAATGGAATAGACTAATGAAATAAGACCACGTTAGTGTAATGAAAATATGGAAAAGTATTTTTTGTGTCATGTTTTTAAGCTTATATTCCATTAACGCGATATTAATGTAACTAACGTGACGTGACCACGATCCGCGTTCATACGGTCATAGTGTATAAGGGCCCAGCAGTGGACGAATGAAGGCTGACGAATAAATGGCCTTTGTAATCATGATGCATCTGTTTCAATTAATAAATCTCCAAATTAAACATTAAAAACGCTTACTTCTTCACATAATTTTTTGCAGTTCACATTGGACGTGGACGTTTATTAAGCTAAAGAAATTACTGAGTTTTATATCTTTATCACACGAATTTAAACGCTCTATAGATAACATTTATGTGACAGATCTCACTAATTTAGTGCCTAAAATTCGTGAGTCGTAACGCTAAGACTAATAAATCATCAAAATAATTTGATCTATAAAGATACGTTACAAACTATCTGATTCTTGAACACATAAAAATTCTAGTAACTTTGGGACATTTAACGAAATACCTAATTGAACGACACCCGCAACACCCACAAGTGAAATAAAACTTGCACCAAGTTCCGTGACACAGTGCTGACGCGACGCCACGCGACGTGCACCTAATGTATCTTAATAAGTCCGCAACTTAGTGCCGCGCCTTATGTTATTACTTGGTACACGTGCCTGCAGGCTGCACTACGAACAAAAGCATGCGATATAATGTGTGAACTGTGAATAAATCGTATACAGTGGCACTGACAAAGAGACACTTTGCTAATTAATGAAAAAAAACACGAACAAAAACGGATTTTTCAATATTCGGTGGTGATTATTCATCACTGATGAATGAAGAATGGTAGTTTGGAAAATCTAACTTTGCATGTTTTTTTTTGTCTACCCTAATCTGAATTGCTATGTCAATGTTCGTATGCTATTTTCAAATTCACTTATTACTGAAAATAGTCCAAAAACCGATTTACATGAAAATGTTACATTCACTTCATAGGGTTACTCCTTTACAATATTACAGTTTGGTAGACTAGTGTCCTCGTGATCCACACCCTTATAATGCTACCATTAATACTATTGCTTTAAAAATGCTCTTCTTGCAAACATTTCTGAGAAAAAACACCAAGAAACCCAAATAAGTGAACAAATATATTTATTGTTTAGCTAGTTTTTAACCTGTATTATGTTTCAAATCTTCTTTAATAGCTTAATTTATATTAATAGCTTTATGTTAAATGTTGGCACAAGATAATTTCCAAACTTACTTCCAACTTTACCCACACTTGTTGCCAACAAATTGTTATTCTGAAAATGCGGTAACCGAGCGTGTTGGGTGTGCATAAACACATAAATAAATATGTGCATGTTTTAACGTTGTTCAGACTTTTACAAAACAAAAAGTTTGTCCAAATGGAATAGAAACTATACTTTCACTGAGAAGAGGCCGGGGGCGATGGAGAAATTTATCGACGACTTTTTAACTCCATTCTTACTTCACTTTTAGAACTGAAAATAAAAAAGAAGTAAAGACTTTTTAGTCTAGAAGTTCTATTCTTCTATACATTAGTAGCAAGTAAAATTAACTATTGAGCTCATTTAGAGGCCCAAGGACAATTTAAGAAGGGTATGAGTTTTAAATGCGAGTATTTTAGCTTATGACTTTTTTATCTGAATTCAGTCTCTTCTTAGGACATGTTTGCCTTTGTCTCAATTCGGCGCCTCAACTCCTGTAGTAGATATTTCGTTTCACACATTTCTAGATGGATATGTTAAGTTCCAGATTATTATTTGTATCCATGTCGTACTGGGGTCAGGTGCAGCGAGCGTGCTCCTGGTTGCCAAACTTGTTTTGTCATATGACGTGTATTCGTCTCATCCCAACACTTCCTCACTCTTTCAGTCAGCACCTGTCGAGCTCAGACGAGCGGCAACCGACCTCACTAGACCAATAATCACAAGTTTAAAAACTTAACAGACCGACTTCAAATCCGATCGTGACCAAATTTATATGGGACCACTCTTAAAACAAGCTCTATCGAACACAAAAATAATTTTGAAAATCGGTCCACATTTGGCGGAGATATCGCGTAACATACATAAAAAAAATATAGACGAATTGAGGAATTCCTCCTTTTTGGAAGTCGATCGATAAATGAACGTTTTTTCCATCCGCAGGGTATATTCCGCCTGGCATGCGAGCACGTGTTGCGCACGATGCGTCGCGGACGGGAGACGCTGCTCACGCTGCTGGAGGCGTTCGTGTACGACCCGCTGGTGGAGTGGGGCGGCGGCGGCGGGGGCGGCAAGCGGCGGCGCACGCAGCGAGACGTGCGCGCCGCACTCGCCATGATGGTCGTCAGGGCGCAAGAGTTGAAGCACGACCTCGACCAAATTACGTGAGTAAGATGTCCGGTGGCCCAATTCCCCCTTGCTTTTCCCAATCCCTATTTCCCTCCCTTTAGGTTGGCAACGCACTCATGATTCTTTTTGTGTCTTGCGTGTAAAAAATGTTGTAGGCACACGTAGGCATACAGTTTCTGAAAGGGTGAAAATGAAAATTAACAGAAAGTACACCGCTGTCAAATACATTAGGATTTTGGATTCAAAAGCATTTAACCACGCCTATATCTGACTATACACAATTTGATTTGAAAATATATTTAATATCAGCCATCCAGGAACCCTTAAACTTAGGGCAGGTTGACATTTGATTTCTAGACCACGAGCTGTGGTGCGATTCGCACTTCTGATAATGTTTTCAGCTTTCCTGATATTGGATATACTAGAGCGAAGATATGTGGCCCGATTGTAAAAACTTAGCTGTTTTTTTTTTTCCACGACATAAGTACAAGAATGATACCGGTATGTTGGTTTGATGATGGCGCGTTTTGTCGGGCTAACCAGTTTACCGAAGTAGAGAAATAATAGACGGAATCTAAATGATGTAAATACATTGTATGTATTCAATAATATTTTGATTTTGACCAGTCTCCCGTCTTGTACATCGGTGTTGGAAACATGTTTTATATAATCCGTAATTGCTACACACAAAGACATTCTACAGTATATAGACGGGACAACAGCACAGAACTTGTGATCCAAAAGTTATGACCTAGTGGTCATAAGTCGCTCAGTTTATTTGAAATATACACGCGCCAGGTCGGTCGAAATAATATTAAGATAATAAACTTATCTTACATGATTGTTAACCATTCACAAAATATTCTAGGGTGTAAATTGAATAATCGCCCTCGCATTGTAATAAGTAGTTGATGGCGGTACTGAAGTTTGAGATCATTTTTTTTGTATAGAAACTTGCTTGGTAGCCCCTCTATAGTTAGTAATATTAAATCTCTTTGACTACACACCTGTCCTTTACGTAACTGTTATTAGCCCCGACACTCGACTCTCGGGAATAGATGCCTGTAACGAGATATGTCCAGCAGAAGTAAAACAGTCGGTCTAGGCCTGTGTTTTTCAAACTGTGGACTCTACACCGGGGGGTTCCAATGCGGTCGCGAATTGGAGCAACGTCACTAAAGTACCTTCGCCAATGAAGTATTCCAGCCCGCCTAGCATGCGCGCCACGAGAACATTTTGTCTACGCTTTTTGTCGTGTTATAACCGGTTTTCTCTATTTGTGTACGGACAACATCTCGATAATCGATTATAGAGATATATCGTGGCGCGCATGCTAAGCGGGCTGGCGTCCCAAGCCCAGAATCTTGGATAGAAATCACAAAGTTAAAGACTTCACAATCGTCCTGATTACAGAATTGTGAAGTCACAGAAAAAACATTATAATTACGTTAACCAAATAACAAACTCCATGCGTACATTGCACCCCAACACTTATTTAAAAAAACTGTATTATTTGCGGTAGAATTGAGGCGTCTAACGTTTTTGAAATCCAATTACCGACCGTGAAAAATTTTAGATTCAATTTTAGGCCCATATCACACCTCGGTTACTCCATACATTTGACAATGTTACCAATGTCCAAAATCATCATACATATGTTAGGGCTGCTGGTCATAACTTACTTTTTGAATAACTATTTCACATAAGACCATTCTCTTTCGATTTTGCGGCAGGATTATGGCTAACCGTGGTGTAATATAATGGGGGTTGAGGTTCTTGTCACGGTGGGGCCATTCTGTACATGTATCATTATTACTGTACTCTGCCCCTAAGTTGAAAGTTTGAAAAACACTGGTCTAGTCGATTACATAGTTAATTGACCCTAAGAAACTACAGCCCTTAAGCACCTTTTATTACATGCGTGGGAGCACATTATATTAAACTACCTTATGTTTACGATGTCAACTCTAACGACCCTAGTATATAGATACTCTGAGTCCGTAAATCAAATCCCGGGTTTAATATGTTTTGCTTATTTTGTTTGAGTGGTAGAGAAATTTTGTAGACAGTCTAGTAGAGTCGTTTAAACGACAAAAGCAGATAAAGATGCAATGTTTGTCTGTACTTTATTTTTTTCAACAATTTGTGGAATATTCACTACATTTCTCTCCATGTGCAGTAGAGATAATAATATGATTCCTTTATGGATTTTTACAAAGGTTATAATGTAGATCACATAGCAACACCTATAATGACTGGTTAACACAAATTTTCGACACTTAACTATATTGATAGTTTAGAGAACTTAATATCATAATTATTGTGCCTAGTATTATTTTTAGTTAATCCCACTAATATGGACAACAAAGGTATAAAAGTGGAATGGTTCACTCTCCCACAGACGTCCTCAATGTGTGACATGCTTTATCCGGCTCAGTAACTTAACGTCGCGACTATTTCTGTACAGCACTTCTAAGTACCACTGAATATTCATAATGATATTACGAGCTGAATGTTTGTGTAAATATTAAGGTCAATTGTTATACTCATACGAGTTTAAGATGCTCGCATTATACACGTATCCCTCGGTAAAGCCCTTCATAAATATTAACGTTTACTACTTAACGCTGGGTTTAAAGTTTTCACAGTATTTCGTTATAATGTGCCGTTTCGTAAACGGCTACTTTTAGACTAATCTAGGTAATTTAAAACGATTTATAACAAAATAAATTATTGTATGTTTACTTTCTACCTAAAAATCAAAACATAAGTGAAGCATATTATAATAATATGACGTCTAGGGAAAAGTGAAATATTTTGTTTTCATGATCATCTATATATATAAAAATGAAACCCGTTTTCCGTTGTCATCGCATCACGCGTGAACGGCTGGACCGATTTCGCTAATTCTTTTTTAGAATATTCCTCGAAGTACGAGGATGGTTCTTACGGAGAGAAAAAAATTAAAAATTGTCTGAAAAAGTCTAAAAACAACACTTTTCTGTACTCCCATACAATCGATTCGTAATAATACTTAAAAGTCAATTTCAACTTTAATACCATACGATAAAGTTCAAATTTTAGTGGAGAGGTTCCGGGAAGGCAAAACAATTGAGTGTCGTTAGTATCTACTGGTTCGATTTGAAAAATTCTTTTTGACGCTATGACCAATAGGAGCGGAGCAGAAATGAAAAATGTTTAAAGCCGGGGAAGTTGGTATCTCAGTAACTACTGGTTCGAATTGAAAAATTCTTTTAGTGTTGACCGAGGGGTGGAATGATGGGGTGACTAAGGGATACCTGACGGGGTGACTGATGGGGTGACTGACGGGGTGACAGACGGGTTACAGACGGGGTGACAGACGGGTGACATGCGGGGTGACAGACGGGTGACAGCCGGGGTGACAGGCGGGGTGACAGACGGGTGACAGGCGGGGTGACAGACTGGTAACAGACGGGTTGACAGACGGGGTGACAGACGGGTGACAGACGGGGTGACAGACTGGGTGACAGATGGGTGACAGGCGGGGTGACAGACGGGGCGACAGACGGGGTGACAGACAGGGTGACAGATGGGGTGACAGGCAGGGTGACAGACAGGGTGACTGATGGGGTGACAGAAGGGTGTCAGGCGGGGTGACAGGCAGGGTGACAGACAGGGTGACAGGCAGGGTGACAGGCAGGGTGACAGACAGGGTGAGTGATGGGGTGTCAGCCGATGTGACAGACGGATTACAGACGGGGTGACAGACGGGAAGACAGACGCGGTGACAGACGGGGTCACAGACGGGGTAACATACGGGGTGACAGGCGGGGTCACAGACAGGGTGACTGATGGGGTGACTGATGGGGTGACTGACGGGGTGATAGACGGGTTACAGACGGGGTGACAAACGGGGTGACATACAGGGTGACAGACGGGGTGACAGATGTGGTGACAGGCAGGGTGACTGTGTCAGGCGGGGTGACAGGCAGGGTGACAGACAGGGTGAGTGATGGGGTGTCAGCCGATGTGACAGACGGATTACAGACGGGGTGACAGACGGGAAGACAGACGCGGTGACAGACGGGGTCACAGACGGGGTAACATACGGGGTGACAGACGGGGTGACAGACAGGGTGACTGATGGGGTGACTGACGGGGTGATAGACGGGTTACAGACGGGGTGATAAACGGGGTGACAGACAGGGTGACAGACGGGGTGACAGATGTGGTGACAGGCAGGGTGACTGATGGGGTGACTGACGGGGTGACAGACGGGTTACAGACGTGGTGACAGACGGGTGACAGGCTGGGTGACATGCGGGGTGACAGACGGGTGACAGACGGGTGACAGACGGGTGACAGACGGGTTGACAGACGGGGTGACAGACGAGGTGACAGGCGGGGTGACAGACGGGGTGATTGACGGAACCGCACCGAAGTCACGTACTATCTCTCGAAGTTTAGCAAAACATATCATTACCTTTTTAGAATTATTGTGCTATAGGTGCCTACGACTCACTCTTTCAACCCTCTCTCTCCTACGCAGACGAAGTTGCGCGGGTCAGCTAGTTATTAATATTTTTGTATAATGCGATATATTATATTATGAACCTATTTAATGACATTAATGTCTACCATTTATACGTTATGACCGCACAAACACAATTTGTTCCATTTGACAATTTATTAATGCGATTATTATTTATTTGAAACAACTACTGACCAGCATCAGGGAATAGCCAAGTACAATCTCATTCATCCCACGTAATCGCAAATCTTATACACCTATGACACAAACTATAATGTTTTTACCTTTACAGAATAATCATTTTTATAAAACGAAAAGTTCATTAGAAGATATTTAACATTAATGAAAGTATCAAAGTAAAAATCACTTGAAAGCACTTCGATCAAACACCGGCGCGGCGCCACGATTCCCCGTAAACTTATGAATTATATAACATTTCATTCGAGTTCCTGGTTAAATATTCACAATCAACAGCCGAATGTTTATTCATTGGGGAATGGTTTCAGGGAACAGTTTCTGGCGGTACTACCTGACATCAAGGACAGTGCTGATAATTGGCTGAAGGAGCACGAAGAACTGGTGGCCATAGAGACAAGACTGCAAGACTGCCACCAACAGATGGCTCTGATCAAGGAGATAGAAGCATATGGACCAAATCTGAACAACCATCCACTGTACGCAATATCACAAAAATATTCATCATACAAACAAGCTAAGAACGCGGTAGACGACTCGCAGAAGGCTCTAGTGAAGATTCTAAAAGATTTTGATACGCAAATAGAAAACTATGCGAATACAGCAGAAGTGATCAATGGCCCGCAATTAATGGCTTGGGTTCAAGAATTCTCTGGGCCCGATGAGAACGAAGATGCCCCGATATTTGAGCACATAAAAGAATTCCTGACTAATGCTGGACAGAGCTCTATGATATCGCAGTGTGAGGCGGCTGAAGCTGAGCTGTACCAGACCATGAAGAATACGAATGTTTTAATCAGAGCTTGCCTCGAGCTTCTGTCGCAACACGTTGCTGTGTCGCAGTATTTCCCCCGGAGCCACACTGAATACCATCGCATATCCATGTTCAGGAAATTCCTAGCAGCAGCTTTGGAAAGTAAATCACCAGAAGTTTGCAGAGAAGTGGCCAGCCAAGTCAATGCAATAGTAAACTCTGAGAACAACAAAGGCGATTCTTCACAACAAATCGTCTCTTACAACTATCGTCTGCAGACAATGAACGCCGAAGCAAATGCAAGTCTCACGAAGGCCATAGAAAGATTGCAATTAGAAGGTGGTCCTGATGCATTAGCTCTTGCACAAGAGGCGTATCGAGAGTCTAAAGCAAATGTCGGAAACTGGGTGAGAACTGAAGAAGGCGCCGCATCAGCTTTAGAAAGCGTCGTTATCGGAATGCTTTGCACCCTGAATCGAAGATATTTAATGCTTGAAAATGGTGCCCAAAGCGCTGGAGATTGCCTCGTGGATTTGACTTCGAGAGAAGGCGAGTGGTTCTTGGACGATATGAGTGCTCTATCCATGCAGGCAGTGGAACTACTATCGCTTCTGCCTTTACAATCGGCATCAGCTGAAGACGCAGCTATGTCTGTGGCAGTAGAATGTGTGAGAAATGCAAATATGCTATTAGCTGATCTAGTGCAGTTGAACTATAACTTCAGTACAATAATTCTTCCTGAAGCATTAAAGAAGATCCACTCTGAGGACCCATCGGTGCTGCTCATGATAAACGAACTAAACGCAGTAATAATAAACACGCCGATGCCGCTAAAGGATCTGTTGCAGCAGTTAGAAATGCATTTACGATACCTCATTATGGACATGGAGGTAAGAACGGAACATTATAAACTTTACTAGAATATCACATGGCCGTGAAAAGAAACTAATTTGTATATTTTTTCAGTCTCCAGCCAGTGGAGCTCAACTCTTAGCTGCCGAAGTCCGTCAACGCTACGAAGCTCTTCTCTCCACCTCCAATCCTGAAGTAGAAGGGCAAGCTGCTGGCCGCATGCTGCTCATGGGCTTTAATGGACTATTCGCTTCTGTGGAGCTGAGGGCGCGGGAGTTAGCTGACCACCTCGCAATTCCAATATCCCCGGCTTGGAGAAAAATCGATCATATCAGTGAATCCATGCACATGTCGGTGAGTGCATCAGTCTTAATACATGGTATTTGCTTTTCTTAAATTTTATTCTAAACAATTATAGAATCTCAATTATCCCACAAAATGAGTGCGCCATGTTTTGCTGCAAGCCAACGCCTGCTGTTGCTTTTTATGTGCCGAGTGATATTTTCTGAAACCCTTATTATTTCTTTTCCTTTCCATTTCCCTTTGCTTAAAGGTTGGCACAACGTACCCTTGATTCTCCTAACATCCATTTTTGGCGTCTTCGTTCATGACTCACTTGGTCATTTGCCGGTGACTGCGATTATTTTTGCTCGGTGCTAACTGCTACACCAGCCTTATGCCAGAGTCCGCCCTCCTACTTAAACGCTTCTACTTTGCCCGGTCTTGAGCCTCCTCCACAGATCATTGGTTCTCATATATTTTTATAAAACATATCCATAGTGTGTGCCATTAAAAATAATTCGTTTTTGTTGTTTCCAGGCGGCCCTTCAATCTCCGGTGTTCCGCTCGGTGCTGGAGGATATATTCCTGGTGCGGCGCGTGCAGACCGTAGCCGAGGTGTTCGCGATGTGCACGCAGATGGCGTGCGCGTTCAAGGGCACGGGCCCGCTCACAATATACGACGACGCGGCGCTCTGCAAGCCTGTCAGGAGGTACACACGATAGTACACTCTATGCCTCTAGTGTTCGAGACTACATTCCTCATAACTTGTATTGTAGTGGAAGCTTACTTTACGCCGTTCTTTACAAATTCCCTGCGCTCTTATGAATTTTGACAGCTATATAGGTACAATGACAATATAAAACGATTAGTTTTCTTCATACATTTGACTAGCATCACCAATTGCGGAAACTGCAACGAATTAAAATAAATGAATGGAGAAAACGGAAACTATTACCGTTTTAGAAAGGTGAGAGCTTAAAGCCGGCTATTTTATTTTATACTGTTTTTCGTCGTGACTCATAATAACGTTTGTCATAAATATTTATCGATAAACATAATTACCGATATCTCAATAACTAAGTGTCATGTCGCAGCTTTATAAATGCTCCTAAGTTTAATGAAGTGGAGTTTTGAACAGGTTCTGGTATAGTTATCGTTACACTGCAGGTTCACAGCGGAGTACGTGTCCCGCTGCGTGCTGGGCGTGCACTCGAAGGCCCTGGCGAGCGTGCTGTGTCTACTGCTGAGGAGGGCGAGACTTGACTTGCATGCCGAGGTTGAACAGAAGGAGATTGGTCAGTTCGATTCTTTTTATAATATCGCATTGAATCGCATTGTAAATAATATGCCGTTTTTCATCGCATGCCTACAATGTTTGTTTAAATCATGTGAAATGTATTTCCATTCTCTCAGTTAGATTGACATAAGATGTGAAATGTTTTTAAAATATTATCGACTTCTTGGTGGAGTTAATTGGGTTCAAATCTCAGGTTAGGCAAACTGTGTTTTTTGACAAAAAGTGGCCTTGGAGGGTTAATACCTGGTAGGGGAGTAGTTATAAAAATTAATCTCAGTTTTTTGTAGTATGTTTGAAGTTAGGTGTTTTTGTGTTGCGAAGTGTGTTGCGTTAATTTCACCTTGTAGAATATTGGCAGGTGGGCGAATTAATAAAATATTGCAATTCGCAGGTGCATCGTGGAGCGTGTCCCTCGAGTCGCTGTGCGAGAAGGTGCGGGGCGGTGGTGGTGCTAGTGGTGCTAGTGTCGAGCGCGCGTCGTCGCTGGCGCGTGCGCTGCAGCAGGGCGCCGCGCGCGTGCACCGCGTGCAGCGCGCCGCCCGCGAGCACGCGCGCCACGCCGCCGCCGCGCGCCGGGCCGCGCTGCGGGCGCGGGCGCACGCGCACCTGCACGCTGAGGTAACACCATCACACTGATCATCACTTCTAGTTTCGGTACGATTACGGTTCTGAGGTCTCGGGTTCGATCCCCGTGTCGAGCAGTGATATTGTATTTTTCCATATCAGCCCGAAGTCTGGAATTTGTGCTCTATATGGCGATAGGCTCGCCCCCTATCACATCTGGGACAGAACTAAGTTCGGCGAAATGTGGGTGTTCTAGTTCGCTAGTGCGCCTCTGCCTACCCCTTCGGGGATACAGGCGTGAGCTTATGTGTGCGTCGCGTGCAGGTGCTGGGCAGCGGGCAGGACACGGCGGGGCTGCTGTCGCGGCGCGCGCGCGACCTGTGCGCCGCCGTGGAGCGCCTCACCGCCGCCATCGCACGCGCGCGCGCGCTGCTCACCGCCGCGCACCAGAGGTGTGCACACTACCGTACTATACAGTAGCCCGACCACGAAAAAATAATGTAAATGTAAATGTATTCGAGTTCGCTGCGCACTGATGACGTTTGGTTAATATTTCATACAAATTTCATAGACGCGCATCGAGTTCGAATACATTTACGGTTGTCACAAATTTTCCTGCTGAGGCCGCAGTACTCTTCACTGTGACGTTTGGTTGTTTGCTGTATGGTGTAACCCTACAATTGGATACTTGACTTATTTTTTTTATTGATTTTATACGAAATTTATGTCATCTAAAATATAACACAAAAAGAAATATTGAAATACTCCCAAAAACAAAAAAATATAAGCCTTTGTAGTTTGGTGTAACCTTCAAACAGCGGGAAAGAGAAGTATTAGTAGAATCACGTCACGGCCATAACAGCGCGTGCATTGAAAAGGGATAGCAAGATTTCCCCACTACGCCCCTACTCTTGCTCATTGCAGAATTTAAAATATGAATTACTGCCTCATTTTTCAACCAATTTCGATGAGTTTTTTATAGAAGGTTTTTTTTGTTTTATTTGCTGTTACATATAACAAATTGTATGAAATGAAACATAGTCAAGTACCCAATTATTGTCAAATCAGCACATTTGCATATTGGCCACGCGGCCGCAGTAATAAATCAATAACTTGACGAAAAGTAGATATACCGTGCATGCTCATAACATTTTTGGCATTATCTTTTTATTATTTACGCTCTAAGTCTATCTTTTTTTAATATTTTTATTTTTTATAATTGATCTCGGACTGTCATTTCCTAGCAAATACATAAACATTTTTTGGTCCTTCGAGCCGGATATGAACCAGTGACCTATGAATGTGGAAATGGTAATGGTATGGCAAGGAACAGCATATTGAGAAGATTTGGATCAAGCCGATTTTACATTAACGGCCTCATTTAAGAATGAAAATGTGAAAATAGTGTATGTGTGTGTATGCAGAGTGAAGTGGGGCGCGGGCGCGAACCCGTCGCTGTCGGGCGTGGTGTCGGTGCTGGAGCGCGCGTGGAGCGGCGCGCACGCGCGGGCCGCCGCGCACGCCCGCGCCGCGCACGCGCTGGCCGCGCTCGCGCCGCACGCCGCCGCGCGACACCGCGCCGCGCGCCACCGCCGCACCATCAACACGGCGCTGCACCACTGGGAGAAGGTGACACCGATCACTACACTAATTCTTTAAAGCCGCGTCTCCTGTACTAGCTTTTTCGAAACAAAATACATACGCTGAACTACAATTTTAGCTGTCACCTGCTCGTGGAACAATGGACCATAATGTATATTTTGTGTAATGTTGTAGTGCAAGAGTCCCATCTTTATATCAACCTCTATTTTAAAGTATAATAGTGGCTTTTTTTTTCAAAATCCCATTTTTTTTATTTATGAGTGTACTCATCATAACCAAAACAAAAATAACGACAGTAATAAAAAATATCAAATGACGTATAATATCAATAATCGTTCAAAGAGTATCTTATTTATTTATCTATGTTTAAAATCTCATTATTGTCTTAGCCCATCGCCATCTTAATCATTTTTCCTGTAACTCACCAGAGATCTTACAATAAAAATAATAACCATCATAATCATACCCACCATATCATGAATATACAAATTAATTAAGCATATTAAATATAATTGCACACAGGCATGCACTCTGGCCCAAAAATACTCTTTGAACGTGTCACCAGTGGAAGAAGCACTTATGGAAATGTTACACCCTGAAGGAAATATCGATACGCAATGGGTATGTGAAAATATTATAAACCTCTCTTATTCTTAACAGACTTGCGATTTGCAGCACTACTACTAATCTAAACTCGATTTAGCTTGCTTGGCATTCCTATATTTAAATCGATATTTACCTAAGTGTTACAAGACACCCTTAGATAACAAGTCTTGAATAGTTTCTTCGAAATATTTTTTATCGATTTCAAATTATGTATTAGTTTTATAAAAGAACTAATTATTTATTAAATATAATAATTTTGGCTTTTAGGATAGAAACGTGCTGTACCTTTCTTTGTGCCCAGGCTTTAACTATGATGAAATATATCCTCACTAGTTTAATAGTAAAATCGCGAAAACATATTATATACATATCGATAATTATACATCGATATAAAATGAAAATATATTTCAGGTGGAAAACGTGTCGGCATTGTTACGTGAAATGATATCACAGTTGACAACCGATGTTGGACAACGAAAGGTGAGTGTAACATCTATGTATATCAATTTTAAAAATACAAGGGAACTACAAGTTTTTGATACGATATGAATACGATATTTAATAGTTTTTGTAAAAAAGTGGAAAAATGATGATTTTTCTTTGTTCCGGAACGACAAAATGATTACGCTGGACCTTATGGTACTAATAATTCAGATTAAATATGACCTCGATAATCTAGTTTCGAGATACTCGATGGTCGACAAAATTAAAATTTCAAAAACTCAAAACGCAACTCGGGTAGACGAGCTAACTATTTCCACAGTGTACCAGTGGTACATATAATCGATTACAATAATGTATCACGTATTACCTCCTCGGTGGCGTGGTCGTATTTCGGTACGACTACTGTCCTGAGGTCTAGGGTTCGATCCTCGGGATGGGCAAAGTGATATTGGATTTTCCGTATCGGCCCAGAGTCTCAGTTGTGCCCGATATGACGATAGGATCGCCCCCTATCACATCTGGGACGGAACTAAGCTCGGCGAAATGTGGGTGTACCAGTTGGCTAGTGCGCCTCTGCCTACCTCTTCGAGAATACAGGCGTGAGCCTATGTTATGTCATCACGTGTTAGTGGTGGATGTTAATCGTGTCGTTGTCGTGTCCAGACGCGCGTGCGCAGCGCGGGCTCGGCGCTGGTGTCGCGCGCGGAGTCGAGCGGCGCGCCCGAGCACGCGCGCGCGCAGCTCGCCGCGGACGTGCGCGCGCCGCTGCACGTGCTGCAACACGCCAATCAGGTACACACTATATACTAGATGAATGAGTGGTACAGCACGAATGGGCCGGCTCGACCGGGCAGATACCACTGTCGCACAGAAAACCGACGTAAAGTGGCAGCTTGCTGTCGCGTTTCATTCGGTGAGTGAGATTTCCGGTGGCCCATTTCCCCCCCCTCCCTTTCCCAATCTCTTATTCCCTCCCCTTCCATTTCTTTCTTTTAGGTTGGCAACACACCCATGATTCCTTTTGTGTCTTGGGTGTCTATGGTGGAGATCACTTACCATCAGGTGACCCATCTGCTCGTGTGCCAGTCTCTGCTAATAAAAAAGAAAAAAAAAGATCATTACAAAAATAATCACAGTCGATTGGTACTCAAACGAAATCAACTGAATTTACAGTATTTGAAAACTGTTATACTTTTGATATGCCGAAGGCTAAAGATTCCAAAACCATGTGATAGTCCACTAAATCCAATAGTATTAAGAAATACAAAATCTTAGTGCCACGAATGATCTCCACATAAAACATTTATTAATGGACAGACGAAATTTTACACTATGAGCACTTATAATAAACCACAAATATAGGAAATGTTACAGTAGGATCAGTACATTGGGTTTACCAATAAGACGTTAATCAGCATTTATCGAGTCTAAAGTGTATTTTTTGTTAGGGCGAGAATCCGGCAAACGAATACTTGAGTTTAGAGAAGAAGGTGGTGGAAGAGCTGAAGGCGATATCGACGGTTCGCGACGAGCACGCAGCCGTGCTGGCGGCCAGGGACGCTGCGCACGCGCTGCTCACTGATGTACCGACACTGCACGGCATGCTGCTAGAGTATGTATCCATTCAAAACAACTATAGTGTATGAGCTGGCGCCATACATTTAACCTGTCACCATTTTAAGTACTGCATCGATTATTAGCATTTCATGTAATTAGTACGCAATCAATTGTCACCTGCGACGCGTGTACTCAAAGCTAGCAATTTTATTATTTTATTGATCGTCTAACAAGCTTTTCACCCTCATCAACATTAGATATAGCTATAGCCTTTTACTAAACGCCACAGATAGATTAACATACTTCTTAAAAGAAGTTGGAAATAAATCTTGATCAAATTCTGTTTTTGTAATGTAGTCAAAATCAATTTTTATCGATTGATATAGTTTGATAATCTCGATATATTTTGTATTGCAGTTTGCACAAGAACTGGCCTATGGAGAATAATGGCCGTAAGCTAACTCGACAGACGGCGGTCACTGCGCCTGCGCAGAGGAACGCCTGCCCTAACAAACAAGGTAACACTTATTATTATTTTACTAGATAATGTGTCAGAAATGTGAAATGTATCGATATAATTATATCATCATCATCAGCCACAAGACGTCCACAGCTGGAAATAGGCCTCCCCCAAATATTTCCAGACTGACCTGTTAGAATCGGCCTGCATCCAGCGAATTCTGCGACCTTTATCAGGTCGTCGTTTATAATTATATCGTATCGATATTGTTTCACAAATCATTATAATTCATTATATATTAAAAAATAATTCTTTATATATTAAAAAATAAAAAAGAAATCAGAGTTTCATCCGTGGACTTTAGTGTTTGAAAAAAATGATTTTTTTTTAAATATTACTCTAACGAATAAATGTCGATAAATAAAAATATAATTTTCGATTTTTTTTTAATGTTCATAATAATTGTTAGGGCTTATGCACATGTATTTTAAACCCGACGCGCAGATGACGCGCGCTAACGCACTTCAAACGAAATTCAGACGCAAACAGTAAACCTTTTGCACAAGGTAAAAAAAATTGTGGTGCCGTAAAAGCGTGTTTGTATCGATACAGACGCGCTGCTGTCGATCGTATGTATGTAATACAGAAACCTCTGCGTTTCCACTAGAATGTGAAGTAAGCCGTGTCCATCCCGCACACCTCTTCAATCCATAAAAAAATGCAATACAGACGAGCCTTGAACATATACTTTGTAGACGCGTTTGAATCGATACAAATGCGACAATCTGCTTTTTGGCCATCTACAGCGCCGCGAGCGTGCGTTCATAAGACGCCGTGTGCATAGGCCCTTAGAGAATATGTGTATAGTGTATGCAGTGAATAAACGTGTTTCCGTGTGTGTTGTGTCAGCTCGTGACGAGCGCAGCGCGGTGGGCGCCGGCGTGTGGAAGCGCGTGCGGCTCAAGCTCGAGGGCCGCGACCCCGAGCCCGCGCGCAGGGCGCACCCGCCGCACCAGGTCAGCACTCGCGCCGCAACTACACCACACACACTATACATACATACCTACACACCAGAAGCTGTCACGCTGACCGACCGAACTTCTTGCAGGTGGAACACATTATCAACGAGGCGACTGACTCGGAGAACCTGTGCTTAATGTACGAGGGGTGGATGGCGTGGGTGTGAGCCGGCCGTGTGCGTCACGTCACCGCCGCGCCACCGCCACGTCGCCGTCACGCGGCCGCCCCGGCGACGCGCCGCGCCTGCGCCGCCCGGCCCGCGCGCCCGCCCGCCGACTCGGGGCCGACCGAAGGAACTTAGCAGGACGTACGAGACCTCGTTTGTTGCTAATTATTATTTATATTATTGTTTGATCGAAGCGCCTCGACACGACGTCGGCGCTGGAGACCGTTCGCCATCGACATGTCGTGGCGACGCCGTCGTAGGGACATTTCGACCGTAACGTGCGGCGACGCGTTCGTATATGCAGCGGCGCCCGCACGGATCGACGGGACCTGCAGCCCGAGTGCCGGTACTCCCCGTGCCGCACCGGACCGAACTTCACCTCTCGAATATCGGCCGCGTGGCGTCAGCTGTTCTAGAATGCTGCCCGCATACAACTGACGACTAAATAGGGGTGTAAACGTAGTATAGCGCCATTGTTCGCTTATCGACAACATTTACTAGTAAATAAAACATGTCATCACGCTATACGTTTCACGAGATAGATGTTATTTCATGAATGTTGTACTGCTTAAAATTATCATCAAATTATAAAATCACAAGTATAATCGACATTGTAGTCTGTTGTGCAGAATGATAAGATCGATAAATTAATTTTTCATTGTATTCTTTTGTTGTAAATTTTTTTATTTTCATGATTTATCTTTTGGGAAAGTACGTAAGTAAAATACGTCTGAATTTTTCATTTCTTACAGTTTAAAAAATTCTATTTGAAAATAACGTTACTTCTAACGGCTGATTTGAAAAGAACCGAATAAAAAATTATGTCTAAATAGTTAACTTCACGACCCATTTATGCACTAAAGAAATACAGCAAAAAAATTTTTGCCATTGAATATTTGGGTCATGTCCATGTTTTTTTTATTGTTGCAAAAAAAATGTGTCACCATTTTTATTTCATTACCACTATTTTTTTATAGATAACTCGATACTTGTGTTCCTAAGTCCTTCTTTTTTATTACAATAATCTGCAATATAATATCTGTATCTCAGAGGCATGCATACCATAGTAACTCCATTTGTCCAAAATCAATTTTTTGTATACCAATACAAGCCCAAAAATCCGATCTTTATAATGATATCACACTAATTTTATAAAGGCGAAAGTTTATGAGAGTGTACTGTTGTTACGTATTCACGCTCAAACGCCTGGACCAATTTTGACGAAATATGGTATGAAGGTAGCGCTGACGCCTTGGATTAACTTATTAGTGACTTTTATCCCGGAAAATAAAGGAGATGTTTCACTTTGGACTAAGTATTGTAACATAGATAAAAAACGGAGAAAAATACAGGAAAAATACTAATTTATTTGGTAGCTCAAAAAAATCATATTAATTTTGCAACACTTTTTATACTGACAACAATGACGTCGTTCAACAACTACGTTATGGCACCATTGATTTAAGTTGATATACTTTTTTAAAATATTCCTGTATTTATGTACCTATTTACGCAAAATATTTATTTTTTAGTAATGTTCATTGATACAAAATGCTCGTAGGTCACGCGACGCCATCTGTTGTTTTGTTAACATTTCTGAATGACAGCATAATGAGCTATTAGTTACTACTACTAAGAGTAATCTGTGGCGAAAATTCAAATTCGTAGAAAAATATCAAAATAAGATTATCGATATTTGTAACTTAAAAACATGCAAGATTCTCATATTGTCATAATAAGTTTAGTTCACTGTTTTATATTTGTGTGACATTTAATTTACGGACGTGTCGGCCCGCGTCCGCCATGTTTTAAGTGTTCTTGTGTTGCAATCCCTCACTGATTTATAATTTTTTATCAACTAAACCAAGTCACAGATTTTAAAATTGATATAAAAAACGTATTCTATTTCAATTTTGACAGCCTCCGTGGCGCAGCGGGCGAGTAGCCGGCAGTGAAGCGAGAGGCCGCGGGTTCGATCCCCGCACCGAGACAAATGTTTGTATGGCCTACAGATATTTGTTTCGGGTCTGGGTGTTGTGAGACCGAAAGTCTCTCGTAGTACCTGATACCCATGACACAAGACTCGATCTTAGTGTGGGGTCAGGACTATGTATGTGACTGTTGGGCGTTATTTATTTATTATTGAATTAAGCATTTCACCTAATGCGTACATGAACCTGGCCTAGGTTCCATACGTTTCTGAAACATCTCCCTTCCAGCGAACAGAGTCGCGGGACAGCTAGTAAATCATAAGAATAATGAAAGAATGAAATACAGTTAAAAATCCTAATAACTTTTTATTCAATTGACCAATATTGGATCCATAATTTTGTGGCGCCTATTTTCGCCGCTCCTATAAAATTTGTTTTGGCGCTTTATGTTGTATGCCTCTGAGATTCAATTTATATATAAAGCTGATCGTAAAACTAAATACCAAAACCTTTCTGCAATATGCTTCAAAAAAGTATGTTAACCCCAATCGAAGTGGGATAAGGGCAGGTGGAAATAAGATCTTAAAACGAATCAATGATTAACAATATCACAACCAGACGAACCTTATTTTTGTTAGAATATGAAAAATGAATTTATCCCATGAAATTCTGTACAACTCTTCACAAAATTAATATAATGATTATCATTTCATCGCATGTTGACGTTGGAGGCTTATATTCATTCATTTATATTATTCAATATACAATATAACGGATTCTTGTAGAAGTACTATTAACGTAGGTTTAAAATAAGGTTTAACTCATTTTCTGTAAAAACTAATAAACTAAATAATATTTATAACAAAAATCCTTAAATTGACGATTTTATTTTTTGCTGGATTGATTAGTGTATTTAAAAGCTACATTTTTGAGCCAAATTAAAAACAGTTTTTTATAAAGTATTTGTTTCAAAAGTTAAAATAATATATTTCCAACATATTTTAGTATTCGATTCGAAATATTTTACAGGAAATGAGTAACGTGTATCGTTTAATAACATATAATAATATATCGTCTATATAATGTTCCCGCGTATATGCATCGCGTGTTCCGCACACTAACCTTTATGGAATAACTACAGACTAATAAATCTGTAAACGCCACAAAGCCATACCATATTTTCCTCTATGCGTAGTTTATCGTCTAGTCTAAGTCTATGTGCGGTAAATGCCTGTGTTGCGGCTCGTCAAACTCATTTAATTGACTCTTCTGTCAATGCTAGTCTCTGAGCACATACATCACAAGTCGTTTTTTGAGTTGACAAACTTAAAAATATAAGTCGCATAGCAATTGCTACGATTGTGTTCTCGTGTGTGGCGTCTTGGGGTTTATTGGTCTGTGGTATTAGCTGTAGTGTATTTGTATGTAACGGTGGATGCATTTGTTGAATATCACAAAATTCCGTATTGACATAGAAACTCAGACAATTTGTGAAAAATAAAAACAAACATATATATTAATTTAAAATAACATGCTATGATATTTTTGATAGTGGTATAAAATGAAATTCCAGAATAATTAGAAGAAAAAAAAGGGTTTGTATAGACTTCATTTAAACACTCATATTTGAAGAAGAAACTCGTTTACTGTGTTTTATTCTGTTCAATAGGTCGTTTTGAAAAAATAAGGAATATTAACTCGCATAAAATAAATATTAGCCAAAACCTATAATTGTGACCTGACCTCATTATGCCAATTATAATAAAATATCAGTTGCAAACCCCTCTCATTAGTAGAGGAGGCCCATGCCCAGCAGTGGGACAATAAATTGTAGTATCTTAGTGTTATGTAAGGCAGATAATCCTATATGTGTATTACAAATTCTGCGCAAAAATAATCTATATTTAATAGTAAAATGTCGCCTCCTTCATTTAGTGGCAACATGTATGGGTTCTGGACCCGGAGGTTCTGGGTTCGATTCTGGGATTGGGCAAAGCAAATTTTCTAAATTAATTTGCCCGGGACTGGATCCCTCATAGGGGGTTGACGTCAGGCAGATGGTCGGTCTTAAAAACTAAACCAAATCCTCTGCATCATGCTTGAAAAAGTCTGTTGCGCCGACCCCACATTAAGGTGGGATAAGGGCAGGTAGAAAGAAAGAATTTTAATAATAAAATAGCCAACTTTACCATGTCTTCTCTATTGGGTGTCCAGCAACACGCAAGTATCGATGTCTCGCCGCTGCCTCGCTTCAACAATGCATTCACTGACGGTGTGGTTGTATCGCTATCGCTTCATTATTATATAATAAATGGTGTATGCTATATATCTCAACATGGATCTTTTATTTACCTTGCATTTTATTACGTAGTGTGACCGTAGGTCGCATTCATTAATCTAAGACGTAGTGTATTTATAGTATCTACCTACTTATTTCGTACAATAAAATATCGCGTAACTGCACAAAATAATTTCTTCAAAGCTCCGAAATGTTGTTCATTATAATGTTACTTGTTCAATTAGTTCGATGTTTTAAATAATAAATCCCGACCACGTTTACATGCTAAACACCAAATAAAAAAGAATCATGATCACAAAGCTAGCTAGCAACACGTAATATTAAATCTCTTTGTGAAAAAGCTAGCTAGAATTTTAATTTTTAAAAGAAACACCAGAATTCCCGCCATAATTTTATTTTACTATTGCAAAGGAATCAATGTTTACACTGAAAAGTATCTAGTAGGTAAACACAAATGTAATTAAACAATTTTTTATAAAGGTGTTCTAATTGTTCCAATTTATTAAATTCTTGGCGTAAATAATTATAACGACTTATTTACTTGGAAATTGTTTTAATTTTTTTACGCTTATATAAGTACTTCCATCTTGGCAGTTTGTTTAGTTGTTCCGCGGACTCACGAGGATCCCGCCAAATCACCAATTATTTGAAACATGTCTTGATTACGGAACATTAAATAATGTTAAATGTAATTTCAATCTTTTATATTTGTTTTTTGCCTTGTGTGCGAAATAGTGAAACATTAACAATTTTAGTAACTACTAGTTACCATTGTCCTGTTTGGCGGCGACTTCAAACCTCATCTCATTACAAGAGTAATGAGATTATTAAGGTAGGTGCATGTTACTTTTACGATAATTTGCTTTTGTTGAAGGTAGTTAGAATAAATTATCTAATATTTTAATTGAGTCGCCGTGGTGTGATTAAAAATTATCTAGTGTTGCTCGACGTGTGATATAGAAATTATTAAATTAAAATAAAAACAATTCTCAAATTAATAATATTTATTTACATAACGCATAATACATAAGAGATAAAATATCAAGGAACTTAACACTTTCTTAATCTCTCCCCCGTTTTAATAAAAATCAATTTTCTTAAAGAAAATCCGTAAAGACAAATACAAACAAGAAAATGGCGAATATACAAAATGGCAAACTCATATCCTCACCAGCTACATAACAATCGATATATTAAGTAGAGACATCAGCATTGACACCTAACGGCCGAAATCAAAAACTAACTTGATCCAAATACGGAGATGGATAAAAAATTTGGAAGGCCTGAATACAAGGAGTACGGCCGTAAGGAGTAAGGCCTTTCAAATTTTTCAAATCTCTATGTGTTTCTACGGTAGGTAGGCAGCGGTTTAGCCGGTGCCCTGGTATTACCAATATCCATGTGGCGATGGTAGCCACTTGCCATCAGGTAGGCTGTCTGCTTGTCTGCCTGCATAAACCATTGAAAAACATATTAATACTTATTTAGCTTGGTCAATTTTAAATAGCAATCCTGAAATTTGGATTGATATGGATCATTAATTTCAGCCGTAAAGGATACATTATTTTTAGTCCAGTATGGACATTCTAAAATTATCTTCACACTCCTACAGTGTAAGATGTTACAGAAAAGCATTTCAAATTTTATGACAATTTTAAAGGTCAAATTACATTGACAACGTTGTGACGGCGCACATGTAACATCAAAACTGTATCATTGATCACGATCAATAAAATACGAACGGTAAGATTATTGCGATAAGGTTCAAAATAATTTGCATAAAATTTAGCCGAGCTGTACTAAAGCGATGATCCCCGAACTTTGGTACTAATAATACCAACATTACGGCACATTGAGCATTGCAGTACATTATAAATATGAGTGGTGTAAAAATTGTAAGGATTTATGGTGTATACACTATTGTCTACAAAGCGTCACAAAATTCGGTTCATTCATGATAACCGTAAGCCTAGTAAGAGTTAAACGTTGAGGATTCCCAAGGCTGGACGAAGTGGAGCGAACTCTTTATAATTTTCAATTAGTTACAAAAATTGCCATACGCAAATCAACAGAGCGCCCCTATCAGATTAAATTGAAATGTCATACATTATTATTTTTATGTCAATCTAAACTCGTACTAGGCTCACATTCATTGAGTAAATGTAAGATTGAAATATCAAATAATATTAAATACTTTGTACAAATATTTCCACTTTTCTATCATCTCATCTCGGCTCATCCTCCAGATTTCAGACATGTTTTTTTTATAAATACTTTAAGTAACAAGCTATTTACAAAGTATCGCAGATTTCATCACCAATTGATATCGTTCATAATTTAATAACTAGCTTACATTACTGGATTATAATTTAAAAATAGTGATAAAATTATTACTTCTAAGGATTGAGTTTTTATGGCATAGAAACTAGATGAATTTTAGAATAAAATATATTTGGTGCTTCAAATAGATTCAATTATTGCAGTACATATTAGGGATGATCGATATTCATCGATGTTTAATAAACATCGATATTTAGCAGGAAAATATCGATGTTTTGACATCGATGTTTTGATTTCGATAATATCGACACATCGATGTTATGAGAAAATATCGAAACGTCAATATATTCTTTAGGACCATCTAGTATTGGATGGACTAGCTAGGGACTAGATAATTATGAGTTCAACTATTTAGGACTAGATAACACTGATGAACATTATCGAAGTAAGCCATACAAATAGTTTTTTTTTTTGGATTTCAATGCACAGACTAAAGGGAAATCACCTGAAAAAGTTATTTTTTTACAGAGTGTGCCCAAAAAATACTGGAAATGTTAAAACATTTCCTGTATTGTGTTTTCAATAATAATAAACACATAAATAAAAAAATAAGAAATGAATAAAAAATAAATGGAATACACAGTTTTATTTGCTACCAAAAACATCGATGTTTTGACATATCGATGTTTTGCTATCGATGTTTATCGTACATCGATACTTTTGATTCGATGTTAGCATAGATGTCAACATCGATGTTTTTCTAATATCGATCATCCCTAGTACATATTGCAATAGTCATCTAAATAAATTAATATATGATAATATGGTAAAATCATTAGCGTATTTACTTAATTGGAATATATTTGTTAGAACCTTTTTCTTTTTTCATATTTGTGACAATTACGCCATAATTTAATTTTTAACATAAGCTCACGCCTGAATCCCCGAAGGGATAGGCAGAGGCGCACTAGCGAACTAGAACACCCACATTTCGCCGAGCTTAGTTCCGTCCCAGATGTGATAGGAGGCGAGCCTACCGCCATATCGGACACAAATTCCAGACTCCGGACTGATATGTCAAAATCCAATATCACATTGCCCGACCCGGGGATCGAACCCGAGACCTCAGAGCCGTAGTCGTACCGAAATACCATCACGCCACCGAGCCAGTCAAATTCAGTCAGTTTAATTTTTAGTTGTTAAATATTTTCCTCTATTTGGCATTTCTAACAGTTTTTCATTGAATGAAATTTTTTACTATATTTGGAATATAGAACCAATATTTCAATATAACGTACATGGCATAAATTTTTTTACTTAATATTTCTCTAAATAACCAGCAACAAAACACGTTCTATATACAAATACCAATCTGCTAAGCATCCTATTCTAATGTATAATATTGCTATGTTTTCGGCTATTTTTGATTAACTTTACCGTTTACGTCGTTACTCGTAATACCATTGCTGCCAAAAATTACGACACAAAGATAAAACAAAAGAACTAGTGTAATGTATAAAACTTGTTTTAGGTAATACCGCTGTTAAAAAGTAAAAAGTTTATCGAAGTGTCGATAACTGATATCTCACTAGTTTTTATTTTTCACAGCACCCTATATTGGTACTACGTTCCGAGTACATTGCGAGCAAAAATAATATTCCTCTAAATAAGGTTTAGGCTGGTGACAGGGCCATCATAGCATGTAGCCATCCACTGTTGGACGCAAGTCCAAGGCCCAAATGAGCACCAACCAGCCCAGTGTTGAGCTTTATGTTTGCTTCTCTATCGAAGATGTACCTGATCAGTTGAATAGGGATGTTGAATCGGTTTTTTGCTACCAAATTCGTGAAGTTACATTACCCAGTGTGTGTACCTAATATGTATTTGTACCCGGCTGTATACCGACCACAGTTTACATCAAGCCGCGTCTCCTGCACATGTTTTTTCGAAACAAAACACTAAAAATATCTACACTTTTTTTTATAGGAGGCACTGGCAAACGAGCAGATGGGTCACCTGATGGTAAGTAAAGTCCACCGCCCATAGACTCCCTCGACACAAAAAGAATCATGGGTGCGTTGCCAACCTAAACGGAGGGAACGGAAGGGGAGGGAAAAGGGATTGGGAAAGAGAGGGGGGCTCACTCACCGAACGAAACGCGACAGCGAGCTGCCACTTTACGTCGGTTTTCTGTGAGACAGTGGATCTTCATTGTCTCCTGCTCTTGTAATAATGGACCATAGACAAAATTGTAGAAATACCATGTTTTATGTTATGTTTTAGTGCAGGAGACGCGGCTATATCCGACATAGTCCTAGTTCCGAAGGTAGCCAGTGTATAACCCAGTAAATGCAAACAGTCACCATTCTGGCGATCTACACGAGACGCAATGTATCACAAAGGATATAATTTTTAGACTGAACTTACCATCGCATTCAGTCACTTTGTTGTAACAAGATGAAAAATGTATATTGTATAAATATCGTTTGCTCTGAAACTGTCATCCCTTACAGCTAATTTTCCCATCAATCACAATACCGATTATATAAAAGGACGTTCAAACGATATACGTTCAACATGCGTTAATAATACTAGAGTGTACGATGTTTGCAGACCGCTTCCAACAGGTCGATCTGGAAATCTTTGGGTGAGGCCTATGTTCAGCAGTGGACCTCCTGTGGCTGATGATGATGATGATGATACGATGTTTCTCAAATAGCTTCTGTGGCGCAGTGAGCGAGTGTAGCCGGCTGTGAAGCGACAGGCCGGGGGTTCGATTCCCGAGACAAATATTTGTGTGGTGAATGTATGTGAATGACAAACTTTTATAAGTTTGCGTAATTTGACGTAATATGACGAAATCATAATAATATTAATAACGCCGGTTCTAAATTATTATTTCTAAAGGTCGACATGAAATAATAATCGTGGTAAATGCACTATTGCTCTCACAAGGCTATCCTTTTCGCCACTGCAAGTACTAATATCGACTTTACTATTACTAAACTATCACAAGTAGTCAGTATGTAAACGCGCGTCGAATATTCTTCGTTTGAACGGTGTGCCTAGGTCAGTTTTTCTACCAATTTGATCGCTTTAACGTAAATGCAAATTATAACGACGTCTTTAATCCATAATCTGTAACTTCACCATGAGGTTTATTTTTGTAGTTCACGCTAGCGAATACCTAAAATATTCGTATGGCAAGCACCCGAACGCCTCTAGCGGTAACGTAAGAAATTGACGTGTTTCATACAAATTATTTTAGTCGCTAGCATGGAATGACATAACACTTATAGTCGAACTACATAAATTATTAATTACAAGTCACAGTAAACGTTAATGCGATCGGGTACATAAAACTATGTAAAACTACCATAGACACAGCACCTTATCCTACCGTCAGTCTAGTGTCTAACACAGTTTCCCGCACGGACGTTGCTATCGCCTCGCCAGCGCCTGCTTCAGCGCTATCAGCTCGTCTAGCTGCTGCTTGTATAACTGCGTCACATCTTGAAGGTCCAGCTTCAATTCCGCGAGTTGCTCTTCTTTTTCGCCATACATTTGTAGCAAGGCGTCGTATTGTTCTTGCACGCTCTGTAATTAAATAAGTTAATTGTATTTTGTATTAGCTGTTTC